>CAWUFW010013991.1:0-439776 GCA_963921515.1 Calotriton arnoldi
GGTCTGCAATGCCTCTATCACCCCCCTCTCTTATCTCTCCTCGAAACAGGACGAGTGGAACGCCTGACAAGCGCAAACAATACGGACGAAAAGAACAGGCTCCTTTAATTGGGGGATGTCTCTGACGACGGGACCTCCTCCCCTCCTCCTGACGTCACGAGGTTTCCCTGCAATAAGGAGCGAGAGACACACAGACTTGGATGTGTGCTTCGACAACCGAGAGAGGAAGAAGGAGTTCTTTGCCAGGAGAGACGAGGAGAGCAGAGTGGGAGACGGGGAAGAAGGAGACCGGAGGACGAGGGACGTGGCGGACCCCCGAGGACTTCAGGATACGAACTCAGGAGGCCAACGACACCTCGCTTCGGCCGAGCCACGCTCCTGGAGGAGCGTGGCTTAGCCAGGCACGAGACCGGTTTACAGGGTGGTTGGGGAGGAGGGACTCCTCTAACCAGACGGGGACCCGTGGTAAAGACGTTCTTAGCTGTTCCCGCTTGCACCTTGCCTCTCTTTCACTATCACCCGCGCCGCTAAGAGTGCTTCACGGGGTTGTTTGGAAGGTGTCCCCTCACTTCCCTACCCTTGACATCGTTCCGGACTCGGAACCCTCATGCGAGTGTTCTTTTCTTTCCTTCCCTCTTGAGTTTCAAGCCCTTCTGCCACGACCCCACCCCCTCTCACCACGGAGAAGACAGCACCGCTCAGGAACCGGGGCACAGCGGGAAAGGGCGGACTAGGCCGGAGAAAGAATCCGACTGCGAGAGGACAGCATACGGAATCAACATCATATACCCCCAGATAGACTCCACCCCTCACTTCAAAGGCGTGTAGTATGTTTGGCAAAATAAAAAGCCTCTAAACCTAGACTCCGTCCCTCAGACCCGTTATTGCGACCGCCACAACTGGTGTCAAAAGTGGGATCGCCACCTCAGTCCCGTTCAGCACCCCCGGGATTGACGCGGTCATTCAACACCAACGGATAAAAGGCCAGGAGAAGCTCGAATGGGCAACCGAATCGATCAGATGGCCATCCGCCCAGGGCTGATTGGGACGCATTTAAAAATACCATCACGGCTCAGATGGAGGGGCTACAGAAGATAGTACAGGACCCCGGAAGTCTCAGCGTCCGGAGACCGAAGAGCTCCAGCACCCGAGGCCGTCTGGGACAGCCCCTACAGAAATACGTGTCCGGGGAGGACCCTCGGATGCGTTCCTTACCAAATTTCGAGCGCGCAGCCAGAGCATGCGGATGGCGCGGAAGAGAAGTGGCCTTTCTTTCTGGCCCCCTCTTAGCTGAGCAAAGCACAAGCAGCCTGGCCAAGAAGCACGTTTATGGGTTCTCACTCCCCATATCAAGACATAAAAGACGTTATCCTGGACCACTTGGGCCTAGACGCCGGAAGCCTATGCAGGGTGCGAACTTCAAGAAAGAGAGGGGGCTACCCGGAGAGAAAACCCAAAACCCTTTTCTTTCGCCTCAAGATGGCTGCAGATAAGTGGTTGAAGCCGATCCACCAGCTCCAAAGAAGATATCATGAACCATGTGTATTTGGAACAATTCATGGAAGCCCTCCCCTATGGAACGCAGAGATGGCTAAAACAACACACTCACCTGTCCCCCGAGCAAGCCATCGCAGATGGCACACGACGTATTCCCGAGCAACAGCCCAAGAATACAGTATGGGACCCCCAGAAAACCACATAAACAGCTCCCCTAAGCCAGACAAGAAATATCAAAAACCCCTGATCGATCATACCAAACCCCGGACATTCCCAGACGTGGACATCCCCACCTTCAGGGGGCCGCAATGTTTGGTGTGGGGACTGGGGCCACATCTCCCGGCTGTGCCCTAAACGTAAACCAGCGGAGGAACCGGCGGGCGTGGGTTACATCCCTAGTTCGGTCCTGTACACTGCTGAGATGGGCTCCTCATTCTCTACGTAAGTGTACTGAGTAAATGGGAGGGTGGTGGGGCTCCACTAGACTCCGGCTGCAGACATGTCGGTTATCCAGAAAGTCCCTCATCCGGCCTTCTCAATACATCCCAGACACCATAGTACACATAAAAGATGCGTCCATGGGGACATTAGGGCCATGCTCCCTCTAGCGAGAGTCACCATCGTCCCCCGATACCAGGGTCTCCCTGCAAGGTACGAGTGGGGGTGTTAGAAACCCTCTGCCCGAAGAACTTATTCTAGGGCACAGATAACCCAGACTCTCTCAGACCTTTTTTTTCGCAAATGTAGGAGTAAAGCACGGAAACCAGAACCCCCCTCAGTGCCGCCCTTATCACCCCCGGATCCTCTGGCGTCACTCGACAGGAGTTTTAAGCTGGCACAGGCCAATGATGCCACCTTGTTCAACGCCTGGAAACAGCCCACGTAAACCTCGATACCCCCTCAGAGTTCCTATCCCCCGGTTTCTTGATTAAAGAGGGGCTGCTGTACCGAAAGGGGCAGCGGCCGACGATCCTCCCCAACTTCGTCGTCCACTATCCTTCAGGGAACAGGTGCCTCTTCTTTTCGCATGCTCACCTCACAGCAGGACACATGGGTGCAGAAAAGACTACCCAAAATGTCCTACTGCATTTTTATTGGCCAGGTATATATAAGGATGTAAAGAGAACACTGCCAAGCGTGTGCGATATGCCAAAAGAAGAACCTGTATCGTCCTCCAGCCGTTCCCCTCCAACCTTTACCAGTGGTAGGGAGTCCGTTTGAGCGAGTGGGTAGTGGATTCGATCGGGACCCCTTCCCAAAAACACAAAAAGGGACCTGCACGCCCTGAGTTATTGGTAGACTACGCTACAAGATACTCCCTGAGGCTTTTTCTCCGGGGCCAGAGCCCCCACTACCAAGAAACATAGCAGACATGCTCTTGAGAATTCTTCTCTAGGTGGGATTCCCAAAAGAAATCCTACCGGATCAAGGCACACCGTTCAAGGGCCGCGACTGATGAAAGAGGCCTGCCGCTCTCTGGACTCTTCCTCTACCCAACTCCGAACCTCAGTCTACCACCCGGCCAAACAGACGGTCTCGCCGAGAGATATAACAGCACGTTGAAGATCACACCCTAAGGTTAGCGATGTTGTCTCTCGAGGGGGAAAGAATGGGATCGGGACTACTACCCATTGGCGTTATATGTCCTGAGAGCCCAAGTCCAAAGCAGTCTGGGTTGTTCTCCATTCCGGGAGATGGCGTATGGGAGACAGCCCAGAACATTATTGGAAATGACCAAAGTTAGCCTGGGAGAAGGAGGAAGAAGAGAAAGGAAAATCCCTCCTAGACTAGACACAGCGGTTGGGGTCCCGCACAGGGAAAATCCAAGGGACCTGGCTTATTCGACCCTCGAGAAAAGCAGAGAGAGACCGACAAAAGAGGTGCTACGATAAAAGGGAAGAAATGGAGGAGTTTTGTCTCATTGGAGACTGGGTGTTGGTACTTCTCCCAATGCAGAAAAGTTTCCGAAGCTGAGTGGCTGGGTCCACTACAAGTGGTGGGAGCCTTTGGCAAGACCACATACCAGAACCAGATGTCCCCCAAGAAGAAACAGACATATCACATTAATTTGCTAAAGAAATGGTTGGGATCCTTGCCCAGGAATACTCGCTTGGCAATACCAGCCGCCGAGCCAGAGAGGTTACCGCACCAAGCCACCTGAAGTGATAAACGAGGAACTGTCCAACAAAGAAAGAGCCCGACCTGTTCCGAGACGTTGCTACCTCTTCTCTACCTATTTTTCGGACCTCCCAGGAAAAACTACGATTGGGCAGAACATCGGATTGAGACCCAACCCGGGAAGACAATCAAACAGAGGCCCTATAGGATACCAGCCGCAAAAGGGCCGCAGTAAAACATAAGAGGTACAAGAGATGTTACGGTTAGGGGTTAGCACGCTCCCTCTACTAGTGACTGGTGCCGTCCCCGATAGTGATGGTCCCCAAACCGGATGGGTCTCACTTCGCTTTTGTATGGACTTTTTTCGAGCGTTGAATACCATTTCCACCTTCGATGCATACCCCTATCCCCAGAGGCTCGATGAGCTTATCGAGAAGTTAGGTGATGCCAAATACCGTACAACGTTCGACCGGACAAAGGGATATTGGCAGGAGTCCCTTTGCGTAAGAGAGACCGGAAAAAAGAACCCAAGCCTTTGCAACGGGATGAAGGCCTGTATGAGATTTAATGTCACTCCCCTTTGGTCTACACGGCGCCCCGGCCGCCTTTCAGCTGACTCATCAGCACACTGTACTCCACGAATTCCCTTCTTTTGTTCAGCCCTGTCTTGGCTTGACATCGTGGTCTTCAGTGCCACTTGGAAAGAGCACTTAAAACACCTGCGAATGATCCTCCGAGCCCTTGGACAGGCAGGACTACATATCAATGCCAGGAAGTCTCGAGCGGCTTACCAGAAGGCGAGGTACCTGGGATATGTTTTTGGGACAAGGCATGATAGCCCCGCAGGAGCAGAAAAAGTGCGGGCTATTGCTGAAACCCCTTCCTCCACAAAAAGGGACCTGCGTGCCATTTCTTGGATTACTGGGGTATTATGGACGTTTTTGTCCCCCAGTTTTCGGAAGTAGCCGCCCCTTTGACGGACATTCTACGAAAAAGGAGGTCAGACCTCAACGACTAGTACGTCCCACCCAGTGAAATGCAGGAGGCATTCCTGAAACTCAAAAAAACACCATCACCACAGGCCCAGTTCTGGCCTCCCTGACTTCGACAAGACATTTATCCTGGCCACACAGATGACTCTAATCATGGGTTGGGAGCGGTGTTGTCCCAGATGCAGCTGACGACGGGGTTGAACATCCTGTGTTGTACGTTAGCAGGAAGCTGTTCCCAAGGGAGACTAGGTACCCCACCATAGAGCACGAGCCGCTTGGCAGTGCAGTGGGCGGTGGATAAGCTGCGGTACTATCCTAGAGGGACGCCCCTTCATATACTATATACAGATCATGCTCCCTTACAGTGGATGTGCAGATCCAAAGTCACAAAACCCCAGGGGTTCTCCGCTGGTTTCTGTCATTACAGCCATTTTCCCTTTGAGGTTACGACACAGAAAAGGGACAGGACAATGGGAGCGCTGACTATCTGTCCCGTGTCTTTCCTCTCCCCGATCGGGAGAATCCTGGGGAGGGGGTGGACAGGGTAGGGGCGACAGAGGCCGAACAGGAGAATGACATAGGCTGGTGGTCTGCAATGCCTCTATCACCCCCTCTTATCTCCTCGAAACAGGACGAGTGGAGACGCCACAGGCATAAACAACACAGACGAAAAGAACGGCTCCTTTAATTGGGGATGTCTTGATGACGGGACTCCTCCCCCTCCTCCTGACGTCATAGGTTTCCCTGCAATAAGGAGCGAGAATACACAGACGGATGTGTGCTTCGACACCGGAGAGGAAGAAGGAGTTTTTGCCCAGGAGAGACGGAGAGCAGAGTGGGGGCGGAGAGAAGGAGCACCGGAGGGGGGATCGGGGACGGTAGCGGACCCCGAGGACTTCGAGGATACGCCAGGAGGCCAACGACACCTCCGGCTTCGCCGAAAGCCACGGCCTGAGCGCTAGAGCGTGGCTTAACCAGGTACGAGACCGGTTTACAGGGTGGTTAGGGAGGGAGGGACTCCTCTGGCTAGACGGGGACCAGGGAAGACGCTCTTAGCCGTTCCCGCTTGCACCTTGCCCCTTCCACTCATCACCCCGCGCCGCCTAAGAGTGCTTCACGGGTTGTTTGCAGCTGTGTCCCCTCACTTCCGCTTGGATACCCTTGACATCGTTCGCGGACCGGAACCCTCCTCGAGTGTTCTTTTCTTTTCGCTTCCTCTTGAGTTTCAACCCTTCGTCACGACCTCCCCCCCCCCTCTCCTCACCACGGGAGAAAGACACGTATCGCCAGAGACCGGGGCACCGCGAGGAAGAAGGCGGACCAAGCCGGAAAGAATCCGATCAAGAGGACAGCATGCTGGAATCCAGCATCATATACCCCAGATAAGGAGCTCCACCCTCACTCAAAGGCGTGCGTCTGGGCAAAATAAAAGCCTCTATACCTAGACCTGGCCTCAGACCCGTTATTGCGACCCCCGCCACAATGCACTTGAATATTGGAATTAACTGTTTCTACACCGCAATAAAATGAGTGATTAAGTGATTAAAATGTGGTTGAGACTGATTAACTTCTGGCTAGCGATGATTTCATCATCCTCACTGCGGAGGTGGTTGCACCCTGGGACTGATACATGTCTCGTATCAGCCTTTTGTATGTTTCCGCAGTGCCAGGGATGGAGTACGCACCTGGATAGCACCAAACGAATACTTGATAAACTTGGAGAAAAATGGAGTGCGCGAGTTACATACTTTTCAGATACAGCGAAGTCCATTCTTAGACATTAAAGAGTGCGCAGTGAAGCCATGCATCGAGCCGCATGGGCTGGGAGCTTGTCACTACAAGTTCCACGGCCACATGATGGCTTCGCCGAGTTCCAAGATGTTTGGTGCCAAACTTCTCAAGAATTAATCCGGCCCACACTGATGCCAGTGTTGGATTCGTTGGCAAATACCGCTCGGAGGGCACCCTCAGAGAAGCAGCCCACAGCAGGCCTAGCAATAGGCCGCTAGTGTGTGCCTGATCTGTCTGCGCCGAGCTGCACATCTCGACGTGTTTCTGACTTCCTGAGGTGGGAGCCTTTTGCTCTTGTGGGTCAGAAAACAAAGCCAGGTGTGGGTGGAGGTGGTTTACACCTATCCCCAAACAGGAACAGCCTGAGAACAAGCGGTGAGCCTCAAAGGCTTCCTGGCCCTTTGTTAGGCTGACTTGGGCCTCTCCAGCTAGGGGAGATGCCTGCCCCCTGACCAAGCCCCACCTTAAGGGGCAAGGTGGGCGGGAACATTAGTAAGCAAGAGAGGTGTGTCCCCTCTCTAGCCAAGGCCACCCCTTAGGTGCCCTGAGCTGAAATGGCCCCCTCCTTGCAGAATCCTCTGTATTGTTTTGGAGGATTCCTGAGGCAATAGGCTTAGTGGATATGCCCCTCTTCCCCAGAGGGAGGCTGCATACAAATGATGTAGTCACCCTCAAAGGTAAAAGTGAGCGCTGGCTGGCTGCACCTTCATAACCCATGTGATGCCCTTAAGTTGAGTATTATGGGACACCCCTGAACCTTAATCACTCAGATTACTGACAACCTACGAAGAAGAGGACAAAGAAAGGAAGCCGTGCAGCAGCGAAGACTGAAGACACTAACTGACTTGGCCCCAGTCCAGTGGCCTGTCTGCATCCCTCAAAGACCCTGCTAAAGATGGGTCGGCCTAGTCCACCGCAGCCCAGCGACCTCCCAAGAAGGTTGGGAGGACTGCCTGCCCTTCTAAAAAGACTCCTAATCTCCCGTGGACAGCAGACCTGTCCAGAAGAATAACAACTTTAAAGACCAAGTGCTCCAGCCTGTGGAACCACAAAGTCTGCCACCTCTGCACCCAATGCCCACGGCCCGAGTCCTAAGAGGCCCACTGGGTCCAGAATAGGGTTCCCCAGCGATCCTGTAGCAAGAAGTCCCACGAGGAGTTGACCCCTGCCAGACTACACATCGATGCCTGCAGCCTCTGCCAAGACGGCCCCCCAACTGCTCGTACCGGCACTCTGTGCAAGCTGACTTCCAATGCCAAAGAACACTCCCTGCACCCGGAGCCCCTGGAGCCTTGGAGAGATATACCGACGGTGTCCCGATGCTCCAGTACATTCCAACTTGCCTGTGCAGCTGTAGGTTTCTTTTCATCTCAACCTCCTCCTGGCCTGAGCCTGCAACCTTTTTCCAAGTTCGATATTCTCCATTTGCTTGCATTGGGCGCCGATGCTGTGTTGGCTCTCTGCACCTCGCCCACTCCTGTGCCGCTGAGGGTGTAAGTTTTTGTGCTGCCTTGTGCCCTCTTCGCCACCCTGTGCTTACTGTAACCCTTGGAGACTGGGTTGCCAAACCTCCCTGTTTACCTGTAAGCAGTTCAACTTTAGTTGCCCGCTTGCGCCATTGGATAACATTGGCACCAGATCCCAAGTTTGGCTTCTCTGCACCCCAGCCGCAGCCCCAGTGCCACTGGTGATGCAGTGAGGTCACTTACCTAAACCTGCTGCCTGGTACTGATTCTTAATCCCAGTGCTCAGTACCGTAAATACGCTACTTACCTGCATATTTATTTGAAAAAGTTTTATAAAGCGCAAACAAGACCCAGACGGGTATCAGAGCGCTGTACAAAAGAAACTAACGTTGACATGAAGAAACAGTATGAGTACAATACAATAAAGCAACATAAGAGGAACCTGAAACATAAAAAGTAACTGTGGGTGCTAGGGGAAGACAAGGTAGCACGTGATCAAACAGGTAAAAGCCTTACTAGACGGGGCTGTGCCGTTTTAACAGCGCACTAAGTCAAAAGAACGACAAAATACATTTCAAAACACAAAGTAAAAATGATTGTCAAGCATACAATTCAATACACAAAGTAAAAGTGATTGTCAAGCAAGAGAAGGAAGTGTCTAGCAAATGACATAGAGGCTATTGCTGAAGAAGTTCATCCAAAAGTAGCCATTTGACCTGTTTTTGGAATGAAGCAGTCGAGGGGTTGGCTCTGATCTCCATCGGAAGGGCATTCCAAATTCTTGGAGCCAGCCCTGAGAAGGTGCGATTGTAAGTTCTTTTTGTTGAATTTAGGTGGTTTCAGTAGTAGGGTATTGGAGCTTCTTAAGTTTCGACTGGAACCGGAGAGCTCGAGTTTTTTTGCCAGGTAAACGGGGCTATTGAAGTGTATAGCTTTATGTGTCAGACAGACTATCTTGAAGCGGATCCTTGCTTCAATGGGAAGCCAGTTAAGTTGAATTAAGTCAGCAGTAATATGATCATGCTTTTTGGAGCCTGTGATTAGTCTGGCAGAGGCGTTCAGAGTAGTTCTTAGCGGAGCTAACCTAGATTTAGGAAGCCCAGCTAGGGTCACCAAGCCATATTCCACTTGTGAGATAACTAGGGATTGGACTGCTGACTGGATGTCCTCGGGAGGTAGGAAAGGTTTGATTTTCCTAAGGGTGTTGAACTGATGATTGGCACTCTTAATGGTGGCACTGATGTGACCTTGCATGTTTAGGAATTTGTCCAGGGTGACACCTAAAGAACAAGCAGAGTCCACCATATGCGGGGTGCAGTTGAGTGCTGAGATTTTTTTGATCCAGTTTTACGTAGGGGCCGCGTGGTTACGGGGGGTAATCAGGAGAAATTCTGTTTTGTGGGTATTTAATAACAGAAGGTTATGCGTTAGCCATTGTTGAGTTTTTTGAAGCACCCCATTAAGAGTTTTAATGTCATCTGGAGAGGAGATCTTCAAATACAGTTGAGTGTCATCCGCGTACATATGGTACTGAATGTTAGAACCGTTCAGAATAGCACTTAGAGGTTCCATGAAGAGATTGAAGAGCGTGGGCGAGAGTGCAGATCCTTGAGGTACCCCAATAGAGACCGTGGTGCTGGCAGCCAAAGATTGGTTGACTTTGATTCTTTGTGTTCGGTTATGCAGGAAAGAGGCGAACCAATTTAAGACAGGGCCAGATAACCCCATCCTATATTAAAGAAGGTTAATCAAGTTATCATGTTTGATAGTGTCAAAAGCAGAGGACAAGTCCAGAAGAATTAGAAGACAAGGCGCATCTTGGTCAAGAGCTCTCAAGGCGTCATCAACAATGTGAGTTAAAGCTGTTTCTGTACTATGACCTGATCTAAAGCCTGACTGATGTCGGTCTAGGAGCTGAAATTTCTCGATGTGGTCGCAGAGCTGTGTGTGAACGCATTTCTCAAGCAATTTCGCTAAAGACATGATGCTGGTGATCAGCCGGAAGTTATTGGGATCCGTTAGGTCTGTATTAGGCTTCTTGGGGATGGGTGTGACTTGCCCCATTTTAAGACAGTCGGGAATCCTCCCCTGTAAGAGAGATTGTTGGATGATCCTGGACCAGAGAGGCAGAATGGCCACGTTGAGGTCTTTGAGCAACTTAGCTGGAAGTGGATCACTGAAATGGTTGGATGGTTCAAGAGATGCCAAGGAATGTGACAACTCCTCCAAATCCGGGAGCAGGAAGGTATTCCAGCAGGCATTGTTTTTGGGAGTGTACTCTGTGGGTATAGCGGAGCACACACTGCTGAACCCAAGGCGCTCATAGACAACAGGTTAGCAGCGGCACGTTGAAGCTCCCGATCAATACTCCTCGACTTTTCAGAAAAGTGCGCTGAGAAGTCCTCCTCACTGGGTCCAGAGGTATTGATTGCTGGAATAGGATTGGTATATTGATTAGCCTGTTGTTTGATGATATCAAACAGTTTCTTGGGTCGGTTTTTAGCGCTGTCAAGCTGATCCCTGAAATGATCTGATTTAGCAATGCGAATGTGTTTGTTATAAGAGCTTCTCATCTTCCTTAAGTCTAGAGGTGGAGGGGCATTTCTCCAACGTCTCTCAGAGAGCCTCAGTTTGCGACGTTCATCATTAAGGGCGCCATTGAACCAAGGTTTGGATTGTTTGCAAGGAATCCTTTTGAGTTGCTTTGGGGCGGCAGAGTCGAGAATATTTGACATGGCGTTGATGTAATGATCCGTCAACTCTTCCAAATTATTCATGTTAGTGGGAGGTTCCAGCAGATTCTTGCTCAAGTTGGAAAGGTTAGAGATGTTGATGTCTCTCAGATTACGAGTCAGTTGCTTGTTTTTGAGCGGTTGACCTTGTCTGAGCAATACCTTTTCCTGAATGTGAAAGGAGATTTGGTGATGATCCGACCAATCACATGGTACAATGTCATCCAGTTGAATGATGTGATCTCTAGCTATGATAAGGTCAAGGGTAGCGCCCTTGTAGTGGGTGGGTCCGTTGCAGGCCTGTATATAGTTGAGGTCGGAGAGGAAAGCCTTAAAAGAGCAAACTAGTGGATCATTTGTGTCATTCCAGTGAAGGTTGAAGTCACCAAGGAAGATATGGTTAGGGTGGAGGGCCGAGCTGGCAGAGATGGATTCCATCAATTGCTCTACAAAACGCAAGTTATCCCCAGGGGGATGATAGATCGAGTGAAGCACACAAACAATCTTGCCCTTGTTCCAAATTTCAGTGACTAGGAGCTCACAGGAAGACATCAGATCCTTATGAGTCTGCTTCAATACGAGGCTAGAACGATGGATGCAGGCAATGCCCCCCCCAGATTTAATATATCTATTGCATCTGATTATGTCATAGTCAGGAGGAATTAAGATGTCGAGTATTGGGGAAGAGGAGTCATTAAGCCACGTTTCCGTAAGAATCAGGAGGTCTAATTCTTCTGATATGATGAGTTTGGAGATATCCGCTGCGTGTTTCACTGCTGATCTGCAGTTGAGAAGCATCGATTTGATATGAGAGTTTGTAGTTGCTTCCACTAGGTGCGACGTGGCGACCTGAAGTAAGTTATCCTTATTCGTGGATCTAAAGTTAACGCTAGGTTCTCTATCCGGATCAGATGAGATAGTGGGTATGATGCTAGGAGAGACCGCATAGTCATCATACGATAGTAAGAGTGCGAGCGTGTCATCATCAGACAACTGAGGCTGGAATCTAAGTGGTCTAGAATGGAGGTTGGGAAGAGGTCGAGAGGGCCAGCGTGGGTTGCTAGGGTAAGTATCTGAGGACCTTTCCATTCCACCACTTATAGTAGTTGCTGGAGGAGTAGGAAGATCAGACCCCGGGGGAGGATAGGGTTTGCACAACTTCTCATTCTTCAATGAGCAGTGTAGGAGGGTCTGGAGGTTATCCTTTACAGTAAGGAGGTCCAGCTTCAGTTCAGCCAGTTTTTCCTCAATCCGGAATAGGCTGTCACAGTCAGGTACCAGCCCAGAATAAGATGAAGGGAAAGGTCCCTTCTCCTCACAGCGCTTGCACGGGGAGATGGACCCCTGCTTGAGCTCAGTTATGGGATCCATTGGTGGGGTGGGATTGGCATAGAAGGTGTCAGGGATCTGAGCAGGAGGTTGAGGAGAAAACCTTTGAGGATGCAAGTGGGGGGGCCCTATGGTAGTATCCTGTGTAATGGATGTAGAGATAGAAGATGCGGAAGGTCGAGGAGGGTTCAAAGGAAAGGGGGGCCCTGAGGTAGTATCTTGTGCTATAGGTGTAGAGGTAGAGGAGGAGGGAGGACGTAAAGGGTTCAAAGGAAGGGTGCTGGGGTTTAAAGTTGTGTGCAGGGAAGGAGAAGCAATCAGATTAGAGTTACTGGTACTAGGAGACTCAGTCAGATTAGAGTTAATGGTACTAGGAGATGGTAAGCATGTAGTGTCAAGGTTGGTTTTGGGAATATTACACTCAATCGTGTTGAGGGCGGTATCAGAACGGATCAACATGAGAGAGGTGGAGGGGGCGCCCACAAAGTGTGAGGTAGCAGGCGGTTCCGTAGTAATGGGGAGACTAATATGTTTTGGCTTGGTAAGTTTAGGGTTGATGCTCTGGATGCTTGGAGGGGGGACAGGAAGGGCGGGCACGGAAGGTAAAGCTGTAATGGGGAGATTAGAATGACCTTAATTGGCAGGATTAGGGTTGTTAAGTGAATTTTTAATCTTATTAAAAATACTGTCAAACCGATTCAAATACAAGTCAGAGGCTTGAATAAGGATGTTGCCGTTATTGTAGAGAGAGATGGTCAGTTCCGCATTAAGGAAACGAGACAGAGTTATGTTAATACGGAAACCATGTGGGGTTTTACATAGAGCTTTGGAACTAAGTGTATCAGTAAAAACTCTTCTCCACTGGGCTCTTCTGGTTGTGTAGAAGATAAGGTCTGTCACCACTACGCCTTTAGATGCACATAGGTAAGTATCAGAGATGAGGGTTTCCGGATAGCGTTTGAGTAGATTGTGTTTAAAAGTCTTAGCTGCCTTCTTCGAGAGGTTGGGAGGGTAAACAATCTTGCAAGCATTAGTGCCTATCCATGTCAGGCCATTAGAGGAATGAGTAGAAGGTTGCGCCATGGTAGGGAGAAAAAGGTGTCACTCTAGAGTTACAGGATCAACCACGTAAAGTGCAATATATTTCCCTACGTTATCCGATCTAGAGAGCTATATACTCCGAGGCTCTAATACCATGTTGCGAATACACCAGCGGCTATGCAGTCCTTGTTGCAGCCCAATAAAAGTACAACTTATGGTTTACAGGTACTAGATCGCAAAGTGCAATAGCCCTCTTACTAGACTTCAGTTTAAAAGGGTATTAGCCCTCTACTAGGAATCAGCTTCGGCCGAGTAAAGTAAGAACCTGATCTAGCTAGTTGAATCGATAATCCCAAACAGAAGCCTAGAACCTTATAGCGGCCAGGTAGATTGCAAGCAGGCTGAGTCCCAAGTGTGCCCGGGGGGATAGACCAACCTTTCTTACTCAACCAGGACTGAAAGTAGACAAAATGTGCCTTAATGCAACTTGACTGATACACGATGGCCTCCCCATATACTAGCCAGTGAAGTGTCCTACCTTTCTGATCATAGATTAGAATAGGTCTTGAATCGAAGGGTCCTTGAGCTACTTAGGAAGCCAACACTTTCAAGCCCCATACATAGCGGTTTCCCAAGTGAACACAGAAGAAGAAAAGTGGTGACCATCACATAGCCCCTAACAGGAGCCCGGTGAAAAGACCCACGGTACAGTGAGTATGCTCCTCCCCGTGTAATGGATGCAGCTCCAGACAAACAGCAAGTAGATTAACATCATCAGCTCCAGAGCATCGCGCTGATAGTATGAGAAGTAGTCAGCCCAAAACCTCATCTGGGCAGCAAGCCCGGGACCTTCGCTCCTTCACGTTGCGCCTTCCCAGCAGGGGGCGGCGGTCACAAACAATTCAATGTCCGTCTCAGGGCCCAAGCAACAAGCGCGAGTCAGACCTCCAGGGCTCCCACCCACGTATAAACCTCACACGTATCACAGCCCTCAGGGGACCGGTAAGGCTCTCCGAGTATAGCACGGCGATGGCCGCAAAATAACTCAGGCATACCAGTCCGCCCCCAACGGTCCATAGCAGAGAGCCGATCCCTCGACATCGACCCGTAAATTGCGCCTTTCACCTCACCCCAGCGAATTGCTCCGTGACCATGGGGGAAAGAGGGCTCAGACTCACCCGTGCGGCCATCCAGTCCTGGAGCTCCGCTCCCCCGTGCCGCGCAACCACGGCGGGAGGCGGGCAGAAACAATCCAGGCCGCTTCAGCGATCCGCCACCGGGCCCAAGCATTCAGCGCGAGCCGGACCTCCGGGGCTCAGCACAAGTGCAAGGGCAGCCCTTCCAGTGTGAGCCGGACCTCCGGGGCTCAGCCCAAGTGCGAGGGCAGCCCTCCGGGGCTCAGAAACAGCACGAGAGCAGCCCAGGCAACCCAGTTCTCGTAGGACTGGAGGGTTCTCTGTGCACAGCCCGTCGCATGAAGCTCGATTGCACAGGTGCGCTCGCCCAGCCAGGCCGCACCCCACGGCCAACAGCAGGAAGCCGACTTCACGACTCCGCCATAGAGGTCACCAATCTCACCACAACCCTGCGAGCGGCTCCGTGTCCAAGGGGGTATGGGGGCCCGAACTCACCCCCGCCGATCCCACAGCCAGCCAGCCAGAACGGGGAGACAGATCAAGCATCAGCGGGCCTGCGACTGCGAACCCGATCCATCCAGGCGACCTCCACAGCAACTCGCAACGAAGGTGAGGCACCCTCAGAGTGCCGGACGGCCACCTGGAATCTCCGCTCGGTCAGCGCCCCAGACGACTCCTGCTGTCCTTCAGTCGGGCCTCTGCTTGCAGAAAAAGAGCCAACTTGGGTGAGTACAACGAAATCTTTAACTCTCTTAGATCCGCTATATATAATTTGTTCGTTCGTCCAAGATTAGAGGGTGGATGGCATGGATTGTACAGGATATCTCATAGATTTGGGATCCTAAATCCGGGAGCTCCCTTTTGGGGCTCCCATGCAGCAGCCATCTTGCATATGTGCATTATGCTCCATCATCGGGCCATGCTCCCCTATGGGCCAGCTCTGCAATGCCCAACGGGCTCCTCTAGGGGGCTTTTTGCCAAAGATATTTTTATAGCCTATTGGGTTGCAAGCATGCAACTCTAATGTCTCCAAGGTGGAAGGACACTAAAGACTATCTATGAAGATTGATGAGGAGTGATGAAAATTTAAATTAACTATAGAACCCCTACTGCCCTTGTTTATTCGTTCCTGGAGTCTATGGTAAAATTAAAAACAAATCAGAGAATGCGTAGGAAAATTATGTCCCTTGTATTCTTACTTGGTGATTATTGGTTGGTAGTTGGTCTGGTGTTTATTGGTCGATAATTGGTCAACATGTTTCAATGCCTTTCATGCCCCTGAGGATCCACTGCAATTCATCAGGACCTTACAACAGCTACCTAATCTTCTCTGGTGCAAGATTTCCTACACTATGGCATAAATCTTGGGTCGAAATCCCAGGAGGGGGAAGATGCGTTGCAGACTTTCATTGTAATGAAGCTTGATTTTGCCCATTTATCATTGGGTATTGCTTAGAGTCCGTGCTCCCTGATCGTCAGGCCAGACAGAGAGTGGGCCATAATTTTTCCAATCGCCACAGGTGAGTATTTCAGTTTTTGATGCATTCAAATTAAGATGGCTCCATGTCATCCACTGATCAACAGCTCGGAGGTAACTGAAGATTTTAGAGTTTCCAATGTCTTTGGGGCTTTCCAGCTTAACATGTATTTGTGTGTCATGTGCATAGCTAAAGCAGGTGTGCTAAAATTCATTGACTATTGCCAGTAATTACTTCATATAGGTGCACATGCATCAAAATAGCCAATAGCGAATCCTTAATTGCGATTTTTAAGGAATCGTAATTAAGGATTCGCTTATTGGCTATGCATGTAGGAATCGCTAATAAATTAGCGATTCCTACAAATTCCTTAATTGCGACTCGCAAATTGCGAGTCGCAATTAAGGAATTGCTTCCCATTCATTTCTATGGGCCTATAGGCCCATAGGAATGAATGGGAATTGCATGCACAATTTGCGAGTACCCAATAGGTACTCCCAAATTGCGCATGCAATTTTAAGGGTGCAAGGGTGCCAAAAGGACACCCTGTTGCACCCCTGAAATTACAATTTTGCCACATGTTGCGCACACACATGCCCTCGCATGCCCCACGGGCATGTGTGTGTGTAACATGGGACTTTGAAAAATGCACTTTGGTGCATTTTTCAAAGAAATCGCAAATTACCATCACCTTTCAAATGACGGTAATTTGCGATTCTTAATTGCGAAATCGCATTTTTTTTCTTTAATGCATTGCATTTAAGGAATCACAATTTGCGATTCCTTAAATGCAATCGCAATTAAAGTAATCGCAAATTTTGCGATTCCTTATTTAGCGATTTTTGCATTTGGGATGATGCATCCCAAATGCAAAAATACTGGTCGCAAAGGGGCAGATTCGCAGAATCTGCCCCTTTGCGACCCGTATTTCGTTTGATGCATGGGTACCATAGATGTTGAAAAGCATGGGTGAGTTGATAGAGCCTTGAGGGACCCCTGCTTTTATGATGTAGGCATTGTAAGTAAATGTATTGTTTAGTTAGTTAAAACCTTAACAATTTGTTCATAATTACACATCGGACAAGTGATACTTAGTAACACCTCTGAATAAAAATGACGTTTCAAAATCATTGCTAAATCATAATATAGCCAGCTTACTTCTAAAATCAGTAAAAATGTGCAAATAAACTTGATTCGTGGGAGTTGGGTTGGTATTGCAGCGTGTTGTATTGTGCCCAAGGTCCGTTCTATATTTTAGACTAGTGCCCTTGAAGTCCTCCAACTATGGTTGTTTATACGATAAATGTTCTTATAGTCTACAATAATGTTGTTGTTGTTCTTTGTTCTGGATTGGTTATTCACCTTTCTTTCTTAAGGTACCTCCTGATGTGTTATTCTTACCATGAGGTTGTGTAGTTTTAGGTATTTTATCAGGTTACAATTCAGTTGCAAGTCAGAGTTTGTATGATTGCTGCTCTGCATGTTCTAGTTCTTCTTGCAATGAAGGCTTTTTTCAATAAAGTGTCGGGTGCTTTATGTAAGTGTGGACAAGTACAGATTAGATGAATGAAGTCCTCTTTGGTTGCTCCACAAAGTCTGCATGCTATGGACCCGCTATGCTCCCAAGATGGTTGGTCGGCAAGTGATGGTAGCTGACCAAAGCGGATTGCCAGCAGGTGTTTTTTTTCATTCTCGCCGAAAATGTGAGGCCTAGATAAGCTGCCGGTTGTAAGGTTTTGCAATTTTGATCACCATCCAGCTGTGTGATCTAAGGCTGAAGGTGTTTTTATCAAGTAGTAACGAATGACATTTCGCGACTTTGTTACGCGTGTGTTTGAACGTTTCAAAAGGGAGATTCTTGTTCCAGAGCTCAACTGAGTTGGTTAGTGTTAATTCTTTAAACAGATACTGATTGTATGTGGATTTTTGGGTTTTTCGACTTCTTCCCATAAAGCCTTATTGATCGGACTGTGAACCAAGTTTTGTTTTATTTTGTACCAGCACTTTATCGTCAAGTACAATCTCCCTATGATTTTGTTAGTCAGGCCAAATACTAGGCATACCTGAGTAGTTGGGAGACACGTTTATACGTTGTAACCAGCAACTTGTTCAAAAGTGCAGAGTCTTTTCGTGTTGGATGACGCTAGCATAGGATATCGTGGGTAGCAATTTTACAGCTATTACCGCGAGCAGTGGCTTGTATGATGGGCCGTCTAGTTTTTTGGCCAGCATGGTAAATGCGAACAATAGTGCGCTTCATTTTTGTGACATGTAATTTTTTTGTTGATGATACGTTAGTCTGCTGTCAATATAAGCTCCCAAGTACTTATAGCTGGTCACTTCTTTCAGTGCTTTACTGTTTAGCCAGATATTTAATGGCAGGGTTGGACGATTGCAGATCTGCATGGTCTTAGTTGTTGATATGTTCATTTCAAGATTATTGGCCATGACATACTCATACATTTCATTTAAGGATCTCTGAAGTCCAACTTTTGTTTGGCTCATCAATTCTATGTCATCTGCGTATGACAGATGTGAAAGAGTTAAATTTCCCAGGTGCGGCGGGTGGGAGTTAATTTGGTTAAGCCGAGGTGTCAGTTCGGACATAAACAAGTTAAAAAGGTGTGGCGCCAGGACACACTCCTGTTTGAGACCTCTGTTTGTGATCAGTCCTCTTGATAGTCTTGAGCCGTCACCCAGCTTGACTCTTATCCAGGTGTTTGAGTAAAATAGCACTATTCCTTTCAGAATTCTATCTGGGATGTTCCAGGCTCTTAATTTTCTCCAGAGGCTACTTTGATCCACGCTATCAAAGGCCGCTTTCAGGTCGATAAACAGATGTATCGTTTTTACTTGCTACGTTTGCTCTTTTCTGCTACTAGAGAAATCGCTAATATGTTTGTGATAGTTCCGATCCCTTTCTGAATCCTGTTTGGTTGGCCGGGATCATGTTGTTAGATTCGGACCAGTCGTCCAAATCTTTAAGGATCAGGAAAGCATAGTATTTTGCTTCCACGTCTTGTAGCGCTCTGAGCCTATAGTTGGCTGGATTCGTTCTGTCGCCACCTTTATAGATTGGGAAGATGATTGAGCCTAGCCAGCTTGGCGGTATTTGATTTTATATCTCTATTTCGCTGTACAAAACGGATAGTTGGTTGCTCCAGAAAGCCAGGTCGTATGTGGTAATCACCTAGGGGATGCCGTTGGGTCCTGGCGCGCCTTCCTTTCTGGCCTTTCTTATTATTTTAGTTATGTCTTCGGCCAAAAGGTTTTGCCAGTTTGTGCAATATGGCGAAGGGGGGCCAATTGCGTCTTGTCTGCTGATTGATTTGATAGTTGTATCTGATCCTGTCCCCTGTTCATGCTGTCCAAAAGGCAAGTGGGTAATGGTTCCCCCATGAACCTATCGGTCAGAAAGTTGGCCCAATCTTGTTCCTGGACATTAGAGGTCAGCACGTTTTGTGGCCTATTCAGCTTGTTTATTGTGTCCCAAAATGAGCTTGAATTGGCTTGTTTTGAACTATACAGTAGTTTGGCTCAAAACATTTCATCTTTGTTTTTTTTTTTCCGCCCATAGCTTTTTTTTAATATTCTTTCCGTAGTAGCCTAACTTTTTCCAATGCTGAATTGTCAGTAGTGGTTGATTTTAACTTCCTGACCGCTTTCCTTAGATCTTGTTTCAAGGAATTGAGAGGGCAAGAAATTGTTTTGCGTGTTTTTCTTGTGGCTTGGCTTTGAACAGCCGGCATCAGAGTTGTTCGTTTTGAAGTGAATTTTATCCAGGCATCTATTATATTTTGTTGCTCAGAACGATTTGCCATCCTCTGTTCCTTTACTGTATGTTGCAGTTCTTGTATGAAGTTGTTTGTCCATTTAAGTTGCCTTAAATTGACTGTGTTTGTACTGCCTGCCATTGTAGTTATTTCTTTCTGCTTTAGCAGGGTTAGGTTAAATTGGATGCATTGGTAAGAATGGTCACTCTTGGTGGTGTATTTGATTGAGTATTGTGAGAGTAATGACATTAGTGGTAGCATGACTATTGTATAGTCTAAAATTGATCATGCTTGAGCTCCATGAAATGTGAATTTTGGAGGAGTGTCGACCATTGTTCTGCCATTTAATTCCCTCATCTCTAGGTATTCCAATGCTGTGACTAGGGACTCGCCTGTGCGATCTGGTCTGGCGGTTGGTAATTGATACTGTGGGAGAATACACCAGTGAGGATTGTCTGCTGTTAGGATCTCATCCTCGTCTGGAGTGTGGATTAAATTGCAATTAAAATCTCCCGTCAAGAGTATGTCCTAAAATGGAAAAGATAGTCTTATGTACGAGATCGTTGTAATGAGTGTTTAGATAAGAGCTTTTATTTTTCTTACGTTGGGGTGCACATATGTGTTAATTAACAGCAGCGTGTTTGGTTTGAGTGTACTCTCGATTGTAAATTTGACTAGTTGTATTCCGGGGTTTGGTGATGCAAGCTGTTCTAATTTAATGTGTAAAGCTGCAGACACGTAGACTGCCAACCCTCCTTTTTGACACCAGTATTGCTCTGTTTTGTCCGCAGGTAAACTGAAATGAATAAATCCCCTTATGGGTAAGTTTTCCAAAGCCCAGGTTTCTTGAAGGGCTATTATGTCATAAAGTTTCCAGTCCTGAGGTAGGGTCCCTTCTTCAAGCCATTTTTTCGCTCCTGCAATATTTCACGAGAGCAGGTGGAAATCGTTATTTTTGTCAATGCTTGGTCATTGTTCTCTGTTAGCGTTGAGGGTCGCTGGTAGTCAAGCCCATTGCTTTTTACCTGAGTCGAAAGTCTTGTGCTGGTCATTATGATTGTTGGACATTTTCGCTTTGTTCAAGCTTCCTCCTTGGGCATTCTGCAGAACTGAATATGCCAAGCTCTTGTTAGTAGATGGCTTTGGTTTATAATTTGATTTCGACGGAAAAGGTCAGGGATACCGTGGTGGTATTGGTTTAATTCGTTTTATGCCCCATGTTTCGAATTGACTAGAGCATTCCAGAATAGAACACACTATTTCTTCTGTTTGCCAAGTTGTGCGGGTGCATTCCTTGTGTTTTTGCTTCTACTGTTAGAAGGTTTGAGGATGCTAAGTTTTTTTGCACTGGAATTTCTGCTGTTAGTTTTAAAATGCTCACCCTGTTTAATATGTCGTGCTAACCCTGTGATTCATATTCTGGTTTTAAGAGTAATTCATGTGTTACAGGTTGTTGGATAAAGGAGTTTTCCTGCTTTTCGTATTGATGCGCAATGACTTCTACCAGGTTCTGCATTTTAAAGTTTTGGATAGTGAACCGAAGGCACTCTTCTGATTTCGTACTATCCTTTGCTGTGAAGGCCCGAATCCAGGGGGGTTCAGGTGTCTCAGCTTCTTGTACCCTGGATAGCCAAGGGCCACACTCCATGCCTGATTATGAAGTTCTGGCTTCTGGGCATTATTCTTGTGCGTTTTTGGGAGGCCGCCCTGAGTAGTAGGTCCTGCAGCCTGAGAGACTTGGGAGATGTTGGAAGTGGATTCTTGTCTGTTTCCCAATGGGCATTCTTTTATTGAAGGATGCTGATTGGTTGATCTTTTTTCACTTCTGCATGCCGTTTTTTGACTAAAAAGTGTTTTCCGTCAGCAGTGATGTCACCAGGTAGAATTTCATTAGAATCCTTTACTGCTGTTTCGGAGGCAAATGTCATTATATAATTTTTTGTCCGGTTCTTTGAGTCTTCTTTTTGTGAAGGATCCCTTCCTGATCCTTGCAATATGTAGGCTTCTTCCGGCATGTTTATCTCCGTGTTGGTTCACTTGGAATTGTTGGGCAAGCCGGGCTTGCAATTGCTATCTAGTGTTAATCCAAATATGGGATATACTTTTGATTTCCGTAGTTTTGATTGTTGTGTGATTTAGTTTCTTGCTTTTGTTTCTCATTTTTTGTCTTCTCATGTGGTTAGAGCTATAGAGTGATCCGATGTGGTATTCTCTACTGATGGTTGCTCTGTAACCTCTTTTTTATCCTGCTTGTTTTGGGGTTCTTTCGAAGCTTCCTTACACTGCGTAAAGATTGTGGGGTATCCTTGTTGCTTTGTGTAAGTATTTAATCAGTTGTCTAACTTAGTCAGTGAGCTGTTTGCCTGTTTTTCCTTTTTGAAATGTAATATTTGTTCTAATATTGCTGGGAGGGAGCTTAGTTTATCGATTATGGGGCCACATGGGCAAGTTTCTTGTGGTGGTGAGTGAATTGATTGAACTCTTGTTATTAAATCAGTTAATTTTTCTAGTTTGGTGTTGATTCCTGCAATGTAGGAAGCTATGATGTTCATTAGTTCAATCTGAATATCTTGTTGTCGGATTGCATTTTGAGTGCCTCGGTTGAAGATTGTAGCGTGTTTAGTAATGGGTTAAAAATTTCAGGCTGACTACACCGTCCACTGGGCTGCCGCCGGTGTGTGGTTTTAGACGGGATGGGAGGAGCTCCTTCTTGTTCCGTATCTAGTGGGCTGTCCAGATGATGCAGGAGAGTACTGCTGGAAGTGTCGAGAAAGGGTCGGGCTGACTTGCTGTTTTTTTTTTTATTTATAAAACAATCATCGGAGATCCCCGCGACATTTTCAGATGGTGTGTCAGGATCTTCTTTTCTGCTGTGTTCTTTGTTGCTGACCAGCTAATACGTCGTTTTGGCTCTCGTAGCTTGTAAGTGGTCCTCATTTGGTGAGCAAGTGAGTGATCTCAGCCATGCACTTTTGAAGTTGTCCTGATGGATCTGTATAAATTCTTTGGCCCCCCGAGATGTTTCTAGTTTTAAGTTCAAGAAAAGGTTTATTGAGAAGATTAATAGGGTAATAAGAACAATACTTCGTATAAGTAATCATGTTTCTAGTTTTAGAATAGCTCTCAGGGTGGAGTGATGCGGATTTAACACCTCTGTGTCTGAGTTCAATTCTGAGGATTTTATGCTTTCGTTCCTGTCATCTTTATCCTCTGATCTTCCGAGGAGGCTCTCTTTCTGTTGAGGTCTGGCTTGAACTAACGCTCGAACTAAAGCTGAATGATATCACCAACCTATTTCGGTTTTCTGCATGAATCTGAGCTTCTATGATTGTAATTTTTAGGGTTGGTTTGAAGGTGCTTGTATGCGTGATTCCTAAGCGCCTTGATTGCTGTAACATGCTTGATCGCATTGGTTTTTTAATTGCAGCTCTTGTTGGGAATGGGAATGTGGTATTATCTGCGGGGCTAATGGGGTTAGAAGACCAGTTACATCTTCTGGCATTGAATATATTGCAGCTCCTGGGTCTTTGAGAAAATAAAATTTGGTGCACTTGCTTTCTTTACCTCGTGAGTCTGCATTGTCAAATATAAAAAATAATGGCGAAATTAGGGGGTTCCCCTGTGAATTTCCAGCTTCCGCTGGGTTTGTTGGCCTTATTGATTTGTTTAAGGGTGGTTTTTTCGATCACACCTTTGGCTGGAGCCCTTCTGCCCCCGAGTTTTCCTTAATTTCCCTGATCTCATTTTTTTTTCTCTTTTAAACCGACCTTAATGATGGTATTGGTATTGATATTGACTTAAGTCCTGATCTAGCAGTTCTGAGATGTTTTTCTCAAAAGTGCCAAAAATGAGATCACCGCAGTGAGCTGGACGGCTCCTTGTAAAAAAAAAAAAAGTTATTTACTAATATTCTTTTTTTCCGTTGCTTGTTGCTGTCACTTGTCATTTGTTGCTGTTTGCTTAGCTTGCGGCTGAGGGTGAGGGAAGGGGCTAGAGTGCAGGCAGTCTGGGGAGACAAAAGCTTGTGGGTAAACGATGGGGTATTGCTTGCAGCTTGCGGCTGCAACTGTGGCAGTTTTCGCAAAATGTCTGGACCTGGGGGCTTTGAACTGCCTTGAACTGAGCTGGGGCGAGGTCACAGATGGGCGAACGCCCAGGGATAATACCGACACCTGGGGGCCCTGCCCGCCCCCTTGCCTGCCACCCCCCCCCCACTGGGGTATTGACCTCCTTTGCAGACTTTCTTCTTTTTCTTCCTTCTTTCCTGGACTGTTGTTACCATGCTGTTGTTGGTGGTAACAGGCTGATGGCCGTTACTTCTGTGCCCATATTCCTTGGCCTCTCCGTGGCGCCTCTCCTGGAACCGTTGACCGCAGACTCTGATTCCGGCGCTTACTTGCTGCCTTACTTGCTGCCTTAGCCTTCACTTTGCGGTATAGACAGTAGGCAGTATAGGCTGTGCAGCAGTATGACTAGTATAGGTAGCACCGGGAGCCGAGTGGGAGCCTCACCGAACGGCCGCAAGCCAAGCCCAGACCTGGTTGGACCGCTTCCGTGGGGCCCGGGCTCACGCTCTGTAGGCGGATGCTGTGCCCCACCCTCGCACTCGGGGGACCCCTCACCTGGCATCCGCCTTTGACCTCTGTCCGTTAGCTCCATTGTCCTGGAGACGTGGTAGAATTGGAGGGAGCCCAGCGGCAGATCTTCAGGACGTCGAGCTAGAGCTCATCCTAGGCTGCCATGTGCTGCAACTGCTTCGCTGCATCACTGCGTTGCTTCCTGTTCCTTGGCACGAAAGGTCTGGAATGTAGAGCTCCTCTGCTTCCAGAGTAGCGTGCTCCACAGAATCCTTTTACGATGTAGGGTTTGGATGAGAAAGGAGGAGTATGAGGGGCATTTGTTCTGTTTTGAAGGTAGTATGCGATCCAGTCGAGAGCAGTCCCTTCGATGCCGGCTTCGCAGAGTCTTTGGATTAGCGTGTCATGATCAACTGTGTCAAAGGCAGCTGAAAGGTCCAAGAGAAGTAATGCAGCATCCCCGTTTTGGGTCTACTGTGTTTTTAAGGTCATCCCAGATGGCGAATATGGCAGATTCTGTGCCTCTTCCTGGACGGAAACCTGTTTGGAAGTCGGAAAGTATGGAGTTATCTTCAATCATTTGAGAAATCTAGGTGAATGCTGCTCTTTCTATTGGTTTGCTTTGGAATGGTCCATTTGCAATAGGTCTGTAGTTGTTTGCGTCTTGAGGGCCCAGGTTTGTTTTCTTAAATAATGGCATATGTATGTCTTTTTTAAGTCTTCGTAAAAACTCCTGTTGTCACGGAATGATTGTTCTGACTGGGGTGGCAGCAGAGGTTGTTAAAAGAATGTTCGTGAAGATTTGTGGTGGACAAGGGGCCGAGTGGCAGCCAGCTGGCCTGCTTAATTTGACAAGATCCATAAATTCAGTTTCTGATAGTTGTTGGAAGGAATTCAGAGGGTGGGTTAGCTTACCTTTCGGGGAAATTGTTGGAAAAGGACTGGTGTTGATGGTTTTATTTTGATTGAAATAGGAATCCAATATATCTGCTTTGGTTGTGTAGTGATTTTCCAGTTTGTCAGTACATTCTTGGGAAATAAGATGGTTTCCTTCTGGGCATTTAGGTTTAAGAAATTCGGTGAGAATGTTATCAAATTCTTCATGTGCGCATTTTGCATTCTAAATTCTATTTGAAAAGTAACTTTTTTTTAAAGCATTTTTGATAGATGACTTGTATATTTTGTTGTGCTTGTGTAGGCGAAGTTTGTCTTGAGTGTTGTTTGTTTTGAGCCGTGTGTTACAGCTTTGCAATCTGTTGTTGAGTACATGAGAGAGAAACTAAACTCAGATTAGAAGGTGCACAGCGTTCTTATTAGAAGAACAAAAAAGAGTCTTAAAAATTGTACAATGTAAACTACCAGCTGGTGAGCTATTCATTTATGAATTCTCGTTTAGCAATGCCAAGCAAGTGAGTGAAGCTGAATACATCAGAAGAGAGAGTGCAGAACTGGTTGTATATAACATGAAGTCAACACGAAATGAAAAATGTCAGTAAATAAATCAACGCCGGGTCATTTATTCAACCAATTCCTCACTGGAGTTCCAAAGACAACAGAAAAAAGTTTGTCATAAAGATTACCCAATTACACCTGAGTTCCTTAGGCCCTGGAGAACAAGCCTGACACTATCGACAGTTGGTGACATCACGGAATTCTGCATAGGCCCCAAGAACTGGCCTGTCTGTTTTAGAGTTGTGTGGCAACAGAAAATCCTATTTGTGTAGAAAGTGTTGAATCCAGAGGAAAGTAGATCTTCCTCTGTGAACTCTTGGGTCAGAAAAAATGGAGGCCACAGTAGGCTTTAGATTCTTTTGTTCCGCAACATGTGTTAGTACACAGAACATTACTTCACACAGTTTGCTTATGCAACACTGTCTATGAGGTAGGTATTTTCATTTTCTAGGAGCATGTGGGATTACTGAACTTATGGTCTGGGATATTCAACAGGCACAGTTGAGACTTGCGCTATTTCTCTCTCGCTGAATGGATCTGACTCTGTAGGATACTCCCAACCTCTCTGGTGAAAGAGACAAAGCAGCCATCAGTATTTTGCTCGTCAGCACGGATTTAGCCACCCTTGAGTATTATCACCCACCCTATTCCTAGCTTCCCAGTTGAAAGAGAGAAGACATGTATCAGTATATCTTCTGTTAAGCGGGACTTCCCCACCGGATCTGAAGAGACTGGTAAATACAGGGAAAACCCTTGTAAGCCCTGCTTCTCTCGAATAGTCCCTTTGTTCATAGATGTTGCTATCCTCGACCACATCCAATTTTTTCTTTGTTGGCATTGGACCGTTGAAGTTTGGTAGTGGAAACAGTCATGCTCACTTCATGTAAATAGTGTTCAATGGCCCAACAGCAAGCTAATGTCTTTGTCTACGACTGAAAAGTTATTTTCTGCTCCCTTTAAACTATGAGAAACAACAGCAGCAATCCATTGTTTTTTGTTTACCACAGGAGCAATCACAGCACCTACCTGCTTTGTGTAATTCTTCACCAATCTTCAAAATCCTCTCAGCATTCCTAAGTCCATTCAAAAAGGTCCCCTTACTTCATTTACTCCCTAAGGGGCCCATTACGATGGCGGGCGGAAGCACAACCGCCGTGCTGGCGGATGCAAAAACCACCAGTTACCGCCGGCACGCAGCAGTCCACACGCCCGCCCAATTACGATGCGAAAAGCAGGCCAAACACCGCCGGCAAGCCAGCAACACCGTCCGCCATCAAAGTGCGCCCGCACACGTAGCGGCGCAGCACAACTGACACACACCGTCCGACGAAACACGTCCCGCCCGGCGCATAAATTACGATGCCGCAAACAAACGGCTCCCACGGCAAAGAGACACCGCACGTGAAAGAGAGGCGGAAACACGGACGCAGAGCACGGACAACGAAGAAGCGGCACCCCGGGCATGAATCCAGCACTGCAGGCCCTTCCCATGCTTCTGCTGATGCACCACCAAGGACGCAACGTACCGCGGAGACGCAGGTAGGCACACACACAACAAGTGCACGCAAACAGCGCACACAGTGCAAGGGCGGAAAAGCGGACAACCCCCACCAGCGCGTGTACACTACACATCCACCATCGCATCCACATATGACACACAGGCCAAATCGTAACATCGCAGAACACATGTGTACACACCACCTGGGACTAGGAACCAACCACCCCGTCACGGCCCCAAAGCGCCGATGACGCCGCCACACATGCGCACAACGCAGAGGCCAACCGCAGCGCCATGCATGCGTCGCACACAGACACAGGGACACAACCAAGCAGCACACACATCAGCCCCACCCCGAACGCACATGACACGTGACAGGCCGGCCACAGACATGTCCCCAACGCCCAATTCACGGACAACACCCAACGCCACACAAACGACGCACACATGTCAGTGAAGACACGCAACTGCAGGACACACCCCAGTGTAACAAACATGGCGTAGCACACAGCGGCGGCAACACCAACTAGGAGAAGCAGGGTCCCTTCGGGAAGAGGAACGCCAGTACCACACTGAAAAACCCATACCACCCTGCACATATGAACAAGACACATGAAACGGAACACCAAAGAGCCCGGGGACCGACAACAGGTGGCCCAAGAATAACATCCACACACAAGGCCCAACGCAGAGCGGAAAGGCAGGCTGCCGCCCACACAAGGGAGAGCAGACAGCACTGAATGACCTTCCATTCCAACTCCGAAACCACAGCCCTACGACAGAAGCCGGTGAATACAGCCATTGTCCAAGAATAGACCAACACAGGCATGCCGAGGAGACCGACCACAGGGCAGATAGCGCATATCACAGAAGCACACAACGGACGGGGAAGAAAGAAGAAAACACTCCCCCATGTCGGCCACATGCAAGTTAATTGGAAGGAGTCACACAGCACTGACCTTGAACTGTCTGAGAAGCATGTGGGAAGAGGGCCCGTGTCCTCCAAACAAGCCAACAGAACACAAGTCCTGTCTCCCCACGACTACACAGAGCTCACAGCAACCCCGGAGCGTGCACATTGCAGACTGCACACACAGCCGGAGCACGCCACCTCTACGAACCGCTGCGAAATGGCAACCGCAACACACCTACCCAACTACGCCGAACAGCTCAAGCTGTACCAAACCAACACGATACATACATTGGGATGCGATCTCCTGTCCCTGCTGAACGTAAGTTACCGACTGACTTACCGCATCACATTGTTCAGCTGCGTCATTCCCGTCTTCTACTGTCGGAGGTGTCCCTACCAGCATCCCGTCGAGATATGCCTCTCCAACCCGGCATGTCTGAAGGCGGACCTGCTACCACTACTCCTCCCTCTGGACGCACACGACAGGGCCTGCTCTGCCTATGGGGGCATGGCGTATGTGGCCAACATTGCACGCGCACTGAAATGGAACCACTGTGCCTCCACACGACGGATCATCGAGAACAGCTACATCGAATGTCACCCAGCATGCCCCATCATGGTCCTCCAAGGGACAACCTACGAACAACACCTTGACAGCCACCATCCGCTTCATTGGCTGGCAAACATGTACACCACCAATGACATGGAAGCCCTGCTGGACGGCATCGCATACCTGACAACCTGTAAATACGTCGGACCACAACGCAGGTTCCCCGAGTGACCTATGAAGTCCAACCCCGCACCCATGCTCAGCTTCCGCACGGACTGGCCAGTCACCACCACAACAGCCATACCAAACGACCGGCAACTGTAACCACACCATCAACGACATCGCCATGACATCGGATATGACCGGGACATGCACACTGTTCCCCATCACATCCAGGAACACCGCATGCATCGTGGGAGGCAGTGGCATGGGCTCTGTGCATCGCACCCACATGGACGGAACTGCACGAACAACCAGGACACGACATGGATCCAGCGCACATGGACACACACACCGCTCAGTGGACATGAATAGGTCGCCTGGAGTCTGTGGGTGCTGCACCCCTCCCACCCCCGCCCCGGGAATCCCATACCAGGACCTTTGCATGGACGACAAGTGCATACAACAACAACACGACCCCAGTGACTGTGACATGTCCAGTAACCACCACAGTGCAACAACAAGTGGCACGCCGCTGCATGCACGCAAGCACATGCCCTGATGTCATCTCACATGCACGCGTGCATGAGGAACAACCGCAGCAAACCTGTCACATGGAACTGAGATGGACTGTGCCCATGATGCCGAGCGGTCTGGTAGGCTACATGTATACCGTCTGTGTCAAAGTCCGCAGCTCCGCAGCTATACGTAAATGTACATTAGCACAGCCTTGGCCAAGCAGATGTAACCCCACACCCTATCCCATTTGTTATCATGCTCAGTATATCCTCAACATGTATTCCGCTGCCAGTAGTGTCCACTATACTGCATCACAGAGGACAGAAGACTCAATATAATGTTTGAAACCAGAACTGTCTCCGCTGACTCATTTCACAAGTACGAATGAGAGAGGATGAGAGTATGTGAAGTACACGGCAGTCGTGACATGACCATGTAGTCCACTGGTATTGGATGTCAACGCAAATGAGTAGCACTACTGTGGAAGACACACATGTGTCGTGTGAAGTCGTATGGACGCAGTGTCCAGGTGGGTGGGTGCGACGGGTAGATGCGCACATGCCAAGTTGGAGCACGCCGTGTTGGGAGGGGTCATGAACAGTACACCACCGCTTCCCTGGGCATTGTGAGAGGACACCTGTCGGGGGAGTGAACACGTGTGTGCACAGCAGCCGGGCACACGTACAAAGCGGTACCAGGCGCACCTCAGCCCACCCTCTGTGGACAAGCTGGATCCTGTTGTGCGCCCGCCATGCCCCTTGACAAGGCACACACAGCCCCAGTCGACCAGGTGTAACCCCAACATAGTCAATACGCACAGGCGATACAGGGCACGGGATGGCAGTGGAGCATGGTGTGTGAGAGGTCTCCTCGCGCTCCTCCTGGTCATATCACGCAGGCAATAGAACCTCAACGTCTAGCATGGCACAAGTCAGATGGAAGTGTAGGGGACGCACCACAGCACGAGCAGCACTGACGTCACGGGAGGTGGCTTGCACCATCCCATCCATTGCCCATCATACCAACCACGCCACATGCCATTGCGACTAAGTGCAAGCGCGTGCGCCACCACCCCCGAGCCCTCCCCAGAGAGGCCAAAGAGTGAATGTGTGGGCCATCAGCCACAGACGGACGCGGCCTGGCCGCAAGGGCAGCCACAGCCACTGGGTGTCGCAGGTGGCGGATCCGGAAGGCGAAGACTGTGATGCATAGTCCATGCAGGCCGGGTCTCCATTTGGGGCACCACGCAGGTGGACGGCGTCCCGCCACACATCATACCCTGGACCCACACATACACTCCTTGCCCTCTCTGGTGCGAGCTTGGGGCTGCCTGTGCAAGCGCTAGCCTCGCAGGTGAGCATGCATATTGGGGCGGCGAGGGGAGGACATGAGGGCTGGGGCGAAGATGACTGTATCACTGTCAGTTAGTACAAGGGATGACCCAGATGTGGAAAGGAAGAGACGTGTCCCGTGTGTACTGCAACTAGTCGCCAATCCAACTACCCCCCATGTCCGGAATGTAAGCCCGCAACTAGGCCCGCCCATCCGCCACATCGAACATACCACCAGCACGACAACCTTCCCATTCGAAACACTGACTGGGGGTGGCGACCAGTGAACAATCATGTGTAGCCTACCCACGCGTACATGTGGGCCCTCCATGATCCATGTCACCTGCGGCAAAGACATGACATGCGCAATGAGGGAAGTGAGGAGAGCTGTCCGCCCCACGCGCAGAAGGTGCATCAGCTCCACAGACCCAGCAGCGAGTCCAGCAGGGGTCACATGTGCAGGGGCAGCTGTGCCTGGTGTGAAGGCACATGCATATAGACAGCACATCGACCAATGTGTAGTCTGCCCACATCCACAGTCCATCATCATGCGGACATAGGAATTGAACACAGGGCAACACATCTTAGTAGGTGCACCCACCGTGACCAACAATGCGCAATCATCGACGTACCCGCCCTGTGCATGGCCCCCCACCCAACGGAGGCACATCCAGTGCCACCATCCCACACACACAAGCCTTCCACGGAACATGCTGTGTCCAATGGTCAGTACAGAGTCAGCGCCCATCTGGTGGATCCTGAACAGGAGACACATGCACACACATGCCAGCTCCCACTATGTACGTCTGCCACCTGGCACGTGCAATGTAACCTCTCACCTGTGACGTGTGACTGCAAGCACACAGCCGTCTTGGCATGGGGCTGTCAATGTGGACACCTGTCAATGTTTCGGGAGGTGTGATCCGTACAGTGCTGTACATAGGGTGCAGTGCTGACACCTACTACTGTCTCATATCCCCTCGTGCCACAGGTACCACTTGTATTGGCCGCTCAGCCCGTGCCCACATCGTCGTCGTCGTGTGCCATACTCATCCAGCCTCGGAAGCAGTTCCATGCTCAGCAGACATTCATGTTGCCGTGGCGTTGCCGCTTGACGAATATGCAGTCAGTCCCCATCAGCACGCCCCGCAAGTCATTGGGGCCTAGATCCCCATGTGCATGCACATGGCAGTGGTATGTCTCACTTGCCATTGCCATTGTTGGGAGACCTGTGTAAGTGTATTGTGGCCGTGCCGTCCCAGCTTGACAGCTGGGCTGTGGCTCATGTGCTTGCTCAGTCATGTCAGTGATGTGTATGCGAAATTGCTATGTGCCGTGTTGCTTTGACATGTGTCCTCTGCCATTTAACCCAGGCGGAGACCGAACATTGACCGCCCATACCAATTGCTGGCGGACATGGACGATACAGAGGTAATCAGGAAGTTTCGGCTGGACAGGCCAACTCTGCATCGACTGTGTGCCATGTTAGAGCCCCATCTCCGTCCCCGCAGGGTGTATCCGACTGCTGTCACCCCCACGGCTAAGGTGATGGCCGCCATGCATTTCTTCGCCACTGGGTCATTCCAGCACACAGTGGGCAGTGGAGGAGGGATGTCCCAGCCCATGTTCAGCAAGGTGCTGAGGGATGTACTGGCAGCCATGATGCTGTACCGGAACAGGTACATCAGATTCCCCAGGGCTCGTGAATTGGCGGCAGTGAAGGGTGCATTCTATGCCCTTGGCAGAATCCCACACGTCGTGGGAGCCATTGACTGCACTCATGTTGGCCTTGTTCCACCACAGGCCACTGAGCACCTGTACCGCAACAGGAAGCACACGCACTCCCTGAATGTGCAAGTGGTGTGCCTTGCGGACATGGTGATCACCCACGTGTGTGCCAAGTTTCCAGGCTCGGCCCATGACGCACACATAATGCGCAACAGCATCTTGCCACGACTGATGGCCAATCTGCAACAGGATCGTGGCTGTATTGTCGGTGAGTATGTGGAGTGGTGTAGCGTGCTGGTTGTGCGATGCTGTCCCCTGTCCAGTTGGAATTGCAACGGTTCTCTGTGTCCCTCACACCCAGGTGACTCTGCGTATCCGAATGGGGCATGGCTGCTCAGTCCATTGAGGAATCCTCGCACCCCAGCAGACGATCGATACAATGAGGCACATGGGAGGACCAGATGTGTGGTCGAGCGTACCTTTGGCCTCCTCAAGTCCAGGTTCAGGTGCCTGGACCGCACCGGGGGTGCACTGGCATACTCCCCACAGAAGGTGTGCCAGATAGTGGTGGCGTGCTGCATGCTGCACAATCTGGCCATTCGGAAGCAGATCCCCCTCATTGTGGATGACGGAGATCAACCAGGGCCCCAGCCCACAGACCAGGACAGCTCGAGTGAGGTGGACAGCGGAGAGGAGGAAGCTGGGAATGTGCGCCAGCAGCTCATCGCCCGCTACTTCACTTGACGGTGAGTGTCCATGTACGACGGATGATGTGTCTGTATCTGTGCAGGTGTGTGTGTGCTGTGTCAGGGTGGCCGTATGTTCACTGCGTGCAGTGTGTCAACGCTCCATGGCCAGGGTAGTATGCCACTGTTGGTGACTGTGGCATTGTGCCCTATTGCTCTGTGCGATGTGTGTACATTGCTTGTAGTTGTTGACATGTACTGTGTGATGGGTGTGTGACACACTCATTGAATGTGCTCCTGTTCTGTCTCACACCCCTAGGTCCCTACAGGCCCTCCGGATTCCATTGCCATGCCACGCATCAGGTGCCTTTCCGCCCAAGGTGGCCGTTGTATTCCGTACAAATAAAACACAGGGCACAAACAGCAGTTAGTGAAAAAGGTGCATTTATTACAAACTGTGACATGTGATTGTGTGTGAGGTGATGACAAAAGTGGTGCGTGCAGTGACAATGAGCTGTCGGTCATGGCTGCGTGATGATCAGGGTGTACCCACTGGTTCTATGTCCATAGTCCAACACACACATGCCATCCAGCTGGCTGTGTGGAGTGGGATCGTAGAGCAAGTCAATGCAGTGGCTGGTCAAGGAAGGCTGGCGGAAGGCTGGCTGGCTGCCTCACTTGCGACTGGAGCGTGCGAAGTCCTCCCGGGAGATCTGTTTCCTCTTCGGACGGCCCCTTCCACGTTTGGGAGGGGGTGTGTGGTGGCGACCTGCTGGTGGTGGGTGAGGTGTGCTCACTGGCTGTGGACGCAGGGGAAGTGGACACTGCTGCCCGAGCCTGCGCCCTAGCAGGTGGTGGCGGAGGTGGTGTTGCTGGCCTTGCCTGTGACCCCACCGCCACCACCAGCTGGCCCATGAGGTCCACGAGTTGGTCCATACGGGACACGAATTGGCCCATATGGGCGTCCATGGACCTCAGCACCCCCAGCACCTCCCGCGTGTCAGTAGCAGACCTGGCCCATTGTCCTTGGGCCTCTTCATAGGCCCCAAGGACTCTGGCCATTTGAGGCAGGGCATGGCTCCCAGGGGAGGCTGGCGTTTCCCTGACCCTGCTCCTCCTACCAGTCCTGCTGCCACCGGCCTGCCCACTGGCCACATTGCACACCACGGTCCTCGCTGTGGCTCCCAGGGTGGATCCAGTCGGCCGGGCCACCACCTGCGCTGGGGCTGGTGCCAGCGAAGACGTGGTGGTGGTGGAGGCGGTGGTGGTCGGTGCGGCGATGGTGGCGGTTGCGGCAGTGGTAGTGGCCGCAATGACCGTGGGTGTGGCCGCAACGACAGTGGCAGCAGGGGACTGGGACTGTTCAGCATCCCTGGATGATGGGTTGGTGGGTAGGAGGGGTCCTGGGGAGCGGCTGGGCCCTGCCACGCCAGATGGGCCAGCTTGGTGGTCCGTGTCCGAAGAGGAGGACAGATCCTCCAGATCCGTGTGTCCTCGTTGGGGGCTTGTAGGCTGGCTGTGCTGGCTGCTGTCTCCATCCCCAGCATCCAGCAGTTCGTCACCTGTGGAGAGAATGAGATTTGTTATTGTGTTGCACCTGGCGAAGTATGTATTAGTCGTCTGACATTGGCAGTTCGTGCAATCTCGTACATGGGTTTCCCGGAGGCGAGTGTGTGGCTGTGGCATCTGTAGTTGTGTGTGCTAGGCAATGGGACTGTGTGCTGTGCACATGTGGCATGGGACGGATTGGCCATGCCGATGGGTGTGTTGCTGTGCCCCTACTCATTGTGACTCTGGTGTATGCGGGCTCCTGGCCCATCCTGGGTCTGGTTTGTACTTTGCTTTTGGAGTTCATATGGAACGCTTAGGAACGCATATGGCAACATGGGGGCCATGCCCCAGATTCGCATTTGGGAGGGGATATGCTTTTGGGGTTCAAATGGAACGCTTAGGAACGCATATGGCAACATGGGGGCCATGCCCCAGATTCGCATTTGGGAGGATATGCTTTTGGGGTTCAAATGGAACGCTTAGGAACGCATATGGCAACATGGGGGCCATGCCCCAGATTCGCATTTGGGAGGGGATATGCTTTTGGGGTTCAAATGGAACGCTTAGGAACGCATATGGCAACATGGGGGCCATGCCCCAGATTCGCATTTGGGAGGGGATATGCTTTTGGGGTACATGCTGTGAGCCATGGGTGCCGAACGTGACATGTGTTGTGGCAGCATGACAGTGCATGGTCTGAGGTGTGTGCATGCCTGACATGCCCTGCATATTTGCTGTCTGTTGTGGTTACTGGACATGGCATTGGACGCATCGTTATGAGTGAGTGATAGTTGTGTGCCAGCCAACGTATTGCAGTTGTCCCATCTCCTTGGTGTGCGTGCTGCCCTGTGCCATGTGCATCACTGCAGTGCTCGGGGGGGTGTGGCCCATGTTGTGTGTTGTTGCTCACAGTGTGTCGTGCGCTTAATTGACTTCTGGCACATGGTTGGTCATGGGCATGTTTCTTAGCGTGACTGCTGTATGTGTGGCAGCTGTGCGGATGACATGCCTTTCATGAGACTGGGGCTGACGGATGGGATGGATGGTATGTTGTATGTGCATGGTGTGTCTGTGTGTTTGATGGGTTCAGTGGTGTTCGTGTGCATTTCTGTTGTTCCGCTCTGTTGCGTCTAGTGTTGTTTGTCTTACATAGGCGTAGTTGTGGGGGTTGACAGGCAGTGGGGGCTACATGGACAGGACTTCAATGGTGTTTCGGTTGTGTGTGATGAGTTGCACAGTGGCTGCCGTGTGGGACTATATTCAGTGTGGCTTGTGCATGCAGACGTGGCTCCTTGGGTGTTGCTATGTCTGTGATGGGTCATGTGGGGTGTGAGTCTGTTGTTCATGTCCGTGTGCACATTGTTCACTTGTTCGTGACGGTGGGCGGTGCTGCGTGTTCGTCTGCTACGTGACATGTCCCATGTGTTGGTGGTGTTATGGTCCTCATGCCTCCAGTAATCCAGCCCTGTCCAGTTTCCCACCTGCAAGTTGTTCGTGCGTGCACTGTACTGGATGCCACATGGCTCTGAGCGGGGGTGCTCCATGTTGCAGGTCTGTGGGGGTGGGGGGGTGTAGTGGGTCGTGGGGGTGGCTGTACACCCACAGACACCGATTGCTGTGGACCGTGATGTCTGCCTTTCGGCTGTCGTTGTGCACTGCGGTGGCTGACACGTGGCTGTGGGGTGTGGGGGATGCTCCTCCTTGCTGTGCTGTGGGACTGGGGCCTGGTGTGTGTTGTACTTGGGCTGTCCACCGTCCCACCCACTGCACTTTGTGTTCCTGCCACTTACCTGTTACTTGTCGGTTAGTGCAGCTGTGGCGGACACATGGGTGTGGTGGGTGCTCGTTGTGGCGCTTCTGGCATATTTGGGGACCTGTTGGTGGTTACGTGGCTGGCTTAGTGTACACATGTCCCCACGCATCTTACAGTTGTTCGGTTTGGGCTGTGTGTGGTAGTGTCTGTTGCATGTGCGTGTGATGTGTTGTGTATTGTGTGCTGGACATGGGGGTGTTTGTCCCTGGGAGCTGTGGCATGGTAGTTGCGCATGTGAGTACATAGCGGTGTGCTAGTATACATTAGTTTGTACTTACCAGCCTCCACTCCCCCTGCTAATCCGGCGAGGATCTCCGGATGGATTACGACTCGCACCTTCTCCTCCCACGCTTTGAAGGTCTTAAAGAGCGCGGGATTCCCTCCGCCAGTGACGGCAGCCAGCTCTCTGTTTTTGCCCTCCTTCTTCTTGACCAGGCTCTTTACGTCATTCCAACGTTTGTTTATCTCGACTCTGTTCCTGGGCAGGGTCCCGACTGCATTGACCTGGTCTACGATCCGGTTCCACATTCTGTTTCTGGTGGCTAGTGGTGTGTGCTGGACCATGTTCCCATAGATTTGTGGGTACACCTTGATGATCTCGTCGACTATGACCGTCAGCTCCATGGGCGTGAACTTGGGCATCCTTTGTGGTGCCATGGTGTTTGTGGTGCTGGTGCGGTGTGTGTTGTGTAATGTGCAGGGGGTTTGTGGTGCCGGTGTTTGGTGGTGGTGGTGGTGGTGGTGGTTGTGATGTGTGCGTTTCTGTGGTGTGCTGCTGTCCTTGCTGTGTCACTGTGTCCTCTCCTCTCCTCTCTGGTTTGCAATGTAGCAAGGGGTTGTGGTCTGTGGGAGTGCTGCTTTTGTACTCACCTATGTGGGTGTGTCCTCATGGTCTGTTGTTTTCAGGTGTGTTGTGTCTGGGGTTCTGGCCTTTGTATTTTTTGTTTGTCCGGGGGGTGTTTTCGGGATGTGTACTGTGCTTGTGTATTTGTGTGTGCCTTGCTGTGTGGACTTATTGGCCATGTTGTGTGCTATTGGTTTTGTGTGCGGATGGTTTCTGTGCAGGTACGTTGGCGCCATGGCTTCTGCCGTGTCGATTCTCATCGGCGTTGTTTGCGCTGGCGGGCGGTATATTTGTTGTTTTTCCGCGCTCATGGCGGTGCGATCGTAATTTCACGTGCGGTGTGTCGGCCGTGTGGGCGGGCGGTTTTGTGTTGTCGTGCGTGTTTCCGTCCGTGGCGGGCGGTTTGACTCCGACTCGGACGATGGCGGGCGGTATTTTGTGTGATTTTTCCGCCGATGGCGGTTTTCGGTTTGTGTACTCATAATGGCGTGGTCGGTGTTCAGGCGGTGTGTGCGGGCGGATTTATGCCGCTTCCATGCCTGGCGGATTTATTTACGCCGGGTATCGTAATGGGCCCCTAAGTTTTTAATAGTATTTGGCAAACCTTAACAACATCTTCAGCTGGTCCTTGTCTCCCAGCTCTGGGCCTTCCTTACTGCTTCCATTAAATCCAACTTAGTTTTAATGTCCTCATTGAATTGCATGCCCAAGATACATCATAAGGGATACTCCAAAATTACATTTTTTTTACCATCAACCTACTTTCCTGCACATTACTTAGAATCTCACACTGTTCCTTGTTTTGTTCTTGAAACCCCATATCAAAAGGGTCATCTTTGAAAAAACATTACTCTTTTTCCCATCAAAGATGTTTCGGTTTACTCACTGAAACCACATTATAACTGAGGCAAGCCCAAGTGCCATTTGTCTGAACCTACAATCATCCAGTGGTTGAAGCACTAAGTAATATGTGTTGAAACTTCATGAACACCCTCTTGTTAGTGAGCTGATGACAAATGTAGCATGGAAAAAATACTTGCATGTCCTAACGTTGCCAAAGTCTCATACTATTAGGAAGCGTGGTCCTTTTACCTCAGATACTCTAATTAAGATCTTTCAAGTCCACACACATATGGAATCAGTCCTTCCTTAGTGAACAAAACAGCAGAAACCAACCATTCTCACGACTTTATACTTTCTATTATTGCTTTCCTCTTCAACCTTACCAACTCTAACCGAAGGGATTCCCACAAAAGGGGTCGTCTATGCCCTAACCAAAGGGATTCCCACATAAGGGGTCATCCATGCCGTACCTTGTGCATCTCAGCATGGCTTCTTCTTCAACACAATGCTATTTTTCATTTTCTTCAATTCCCCTTAATGTTGAATGTCAAAAGATCGAGGACAGTACAATTGACCTGCATGGCGATCGACTCCATAATATTGACTAACAACATATCCTAAACGTAAGTATATATATATATAGGAGACTATAGATTACTAAACTTAACCCCACATCTACTTACCTTGACAATATGGTGGTATTGTGGAGGTAATATGAGTTTGTTATTAAAACTATCCATATTGTATTAGATCACGTTGCCCTAGGGCCTAGCTTATCAGAACTGTGTTACTGCGGACACTAATTGGGATCACAGAACTGTACTCACTTGTCCTTGGTTGTCTTGGGATCTCATTTCCAGACTACAAATTCTTGTATTTCACTCCATTTTGATGTGAACCAAGACTCGATTTTCCGAAGCTCTTCCCTAGTGAAATGAAAGCACTAACTAGTGCATTTTGTAACTAAAGACAACGGATGATCTGATAATCTTGTGTCTTGCTCAGTTTTGATTAAGCACTTTCACTTACTTTGTAAGTAAGCCATACATCGAATTACAGTTAGCAGAGATAAAAACAACTATTCTATAAGAGCAAATTGTAATCAGTTTATAAATAGGTTATTGTGATCACACTACGAAAGCAGTGGCGGCTGCTCTAACGGCAAACTGATGGGGCAACGCGGCGTTGGTAAATAATCAATTAAAACACTTACCTGCCGCTGCAGCCACTGCAGCCGCCGCCGCCTGGGAGCTCCTCTCCCAACGCTGGGCACACTGCAAAGGACCCCAGGGGCCAATCACGGTGCAACTTTCATGCTGGTAATACCACCATGAGAGTAGCGCCGTGATTAGCCTGAGCGGGCTGACTTGACGCTCGCTCAGGCACAGGGAGCCTGTGCCATTTCTCCACCTGGCTGTGCAACACAGCTGGACTGGAGTAATGTAAGTGCGCATGAAGGTTTTGTGGTCCTAAGACGGCCGGCCAAACCGACATGCGCACTTACAGTGCACCTACCACTCCTCCTCCCTGCAGCTGAGTGACACTCCATCAAGATGGCCCAGCCCCCACCCTAAGGCTGGCAATGGGTTCATTAAGAGAAATAAAATGATAATAAACTGGTTTTATTATCATTTTATTTTTCAGTGGGGCGACACTCCTCCGCCATGGCGGAGGAGCAGAACCTGTAGGGCGCCAGGATACCAGTTGCCAAACGGAGCACTCCACTGTTTCCTCCAGGGTATGAAGCAGTTTGCAAGTGTTTTAGTAAAATGCATTATGATATAGTCGCCTCGGTAAGTAATCATATTAAATCACATTACAGAACTATGGAAAGGGCTGGGTGATGCACTCCTATTATCATTACTTTATTCTGACCCTTTTAGGATTTGAATAGAGATATAATAGAGTAAATGTTGGACAGATCACTAAATAATGTTGGGAGCTTCACAGATGCCCCCAAACTATCCTCTTCGGGAATAAGTTGTGGGCATCCAGAAATTCCACTTTACTAAACAGCCACTGCTCGGGAGCTAGGGCCCTTTGCCACTGCTCTAAGGAGTAGCTTATACTGAGATGCCTTTAAGCACATGCATTTTGTGTCTCCGCACACATCTAGCCTTGGGTCTTATACTTTGCCATGTGTATTTGTCTCTTTGGGAAATTAGTAATAAGGCCTACACTTTTTGTTTAGCTAATTCTGCTTTGATTAAGGGCAAAGTCTATGTGGTGTCACCTTTTCAGAGATCATCTCTTGCAAATTAATTTGGTGTTGAGACCGAAGTTTTCAATAAGCCTTGAACCAGGAAAGGCTGATGTCGAAAAAGTGTGCGAACACGGCACAGTATGGTGAGTCAACGTGCTTACTTCACCCTTCCAACGAACTGACGTGCCAAATGATTTTCTTATTTTTGCTCCGCTGGGAGTCCATTCGGGCGTGAGCTCACACCTGCTGTTACAAAAGCGCGGGATTAGAATTGTTTGTCTTGCGGGAGTTCTCCTTCATCAAGTCAGATGTCAGAGACCCCAGAGTGCACCAGGAAAAGCAGGACTTGAGTCGCAACATGCGGGAGCTGTAAAGCCGGGACGGGCTCAGCCTGTCACCGGTGGCACTAAGCCGACTTGGCACGCCTCGTTGACGGATGTCGCCGGCATTGCCTGACATCCGGGAGTATTCATCACCTGCCAAAGGGTTAATGTGTATTTTTTTAACAGATTCTACTGTAAAACGTTATCATTGTTAGGCATAACGCTCTCAGGTAGCATATGTACTTGGGAACTCGTGTCGGTTTGTGTTTATCAGGGTCTGAGGGTCACTTATATTTCTTATATGATGTTGGTTCATCATTTCAACTTTGTAAACCTTCTGGAAAGCGTGTCCTGACCTGAAATCAGTGAATATCAACTAATAGTATCCTCAAGGTAGTTAGAGAATGATCATCAGTCCTGTGTTGATGAATTAAAAAGTATACCTCGCTAATAAACATAGAAAGGTGGACTAAAAATTCAGTCAGGAAACACCTGAAAGCAAAGGCAACACCTGGCACGAGGCACACTGGTGGGACAAACAACAGGCAGAGGCATATAGGATAAACCAAATGTGGAAATGATGTATGCAACAAACAAACGGGTTTTATAGTTGTCACGTGTGAAGGCAAAGCCTAGAACAAAAGTTAAGTCAACTATATACAAGCAAGCCAAGGTCCCCTAGTACTCGGGTAATGCCCCCAAAATACACTGCCTATTGATGCTCCTGGTTGGATGCCTTGCACTGTATTGTAGCTGCATTAACGTAGTGCTTCATACCCATTTGTAGATGGCTAGAATGCTTTGCCACAAGAGTGCTATGGCTGGAAGAGGTTGTGTCTCACATTTGGCTTCTATGCAGTGCTTAATTGTTAAAAAGATAAAGGCGATGCACAAACTTTCTAAGGAAGCTACTGCCACTTCCATCACTGGCATGGCCCACCTAATCCACACAGCATGCCACTTCCACCACTGGTGCCGCCTCCCTCTTTATCCTGATCTCTACCGTTGTGCTACTCTGCCCTCAGCCCTCTCTACCCTTGCTCTATTGTCTATACTCACTCTTGATCTGTTACCTTCCGCCATCTCTTTTTGATTTGCCGACTCCATTCTACCCCTGGTCTCTTCCCTCTCCCTTTCTATGATGGATTCCAATGATGTGAAGTTGTTCAGTTGCTCTGGGAGGGGTGGAGTCGTAGATGGATAGCAGCGAATTCAATGGGTAGGGCAGCTGTGAAGGGTCATGAATTGTCATCAGTATTTACAGACGGTGGTGGCAAGTACTGCGCATCAACTTTCTCCATTTGATGTCAGCTCAGAGGGGTCCTTGTCTTCCTTCTACATAGTATGTGCTCCCACCCCATTCTCTTTGGTAAGGGCTTCTGAATTGATGCGCAATCTACGGAAAAATAACCCTGAGCTAGATAAACACTGGAGCTGTCTTAAATTTGTTTTTGTGTGTTTGTCATGGATGCCCTCCAACTGGATCAACTTTCCCGTCCAGGATCTGAGATGGTTCACTCTCCTGGGGGAATGGCTATCTGTTCCAGGATCTGGGGTGGGAAGCCCTGCTGCCCTCAGTCAGTTTTTCAGCGTTGTTACAGGGGAACAGATTAAAGAGAGAACAACTGTTTACAGGTATGGACTGCTTACCCAGAACCTGAACAGATGTCAGCAGATTTTAGGGAATCCACAGTTACATGTATAGATTTACACATCTACTGACATTGAACAGTAGACACTGAAATAGTCTGGGCGTGAATGGGGTAAATTAAAGGGAGTAGACAGCAGGGCACGAGTCGGGGGTACACGCGGGTGGACGGCGTCCCCCCCACTATTTTTACAGGGCGGACGCCGTCCACCCTGCTAATTAAAACGCTGTCCACCCTGCTCATCAAAATCGTGATAAGAGCGCACCAAACAAGTATTTCCAGGTGATTCCGGCTGAATCCGGAAATTTCTCGGACTGCCGGTCACCGTCCATCTCCACTCCCGTCTTGATGTCTCTTCATATCCCTGCTTTTCAATCACCAGCCCCACCTCCCTCACCTTCGCCTCTCTCGATTCCCTCCTCAACTCCCTCTCACCACTGTACTTCTGCTCTCCCAATGCGCCTCAGGACATGTTTTGGGCCGATTCTTGGTGAGTGGAGTGAAGAGGATGGAGGGAAAGGGGGGGAGACGTGTACAGTGATTAAGAGAGAGCGGCAGTAGTAGAGGGGGTGAGTGACTCTAAGCAGAAAATATTTTGTGAGTTGGAGAGTAAAGGGGGGGCGACTGAGTAACCATGTGAACGAAAAGGTGATGGAGTTCCAGTGTGTGTCTGACAGAGGGCATCACCGAGCTGGACCAAGCAAGAGATTTAGTTGGTGGGAGAGCCAGTCACTCAAAGGGTGTTTTGCAGGCTCTGTGCCCCTGCAATCATTGGCCTCTCAGCTGAGACTGCAGGCCTGTGATGTCACTTCCTGTGATGTGATGTCACACGCCGTGATGTCACGCGCCGTGATGTCACACGCCGTGATGTCACTTCCTGTGATACTACCTAACTCGGAGAGTCCCCCCACTTCTTTTTTTAGGACTTGTGCCCTGGTAGACAGGGATACCTAGAGGGGAAGAGGGAGGGGAGAATCTGTCTGCAATTACAGCTAATAGAGCAGAGTATGTTATAATATGGTCCCTCGAGTGAGGCAATTCCAACAAGATGTTGACAAAGTTGCCTGAGCATGGTTCAGATTCAAGGACGAGAGAAATGTGTGCTAGAAGAAAGCTTAGAATCTCTGAGTTCATCTGAATCACTTTTCATGACAACTCTAGCTTGACTGATTATAAACATTTAGCACTTCTCTGTACCTCACCCCCCTGCACCACTATTCATAATCATTGCCCTTTTACTATTGAGGGACTGAGTTTACCAATGACTCCTATAATGATTGCCCTGGGGCCTTATAAGCTTTTTACTGGTATTCTTGAGATACCTAATCAACAAAATAAAAATTTACTTGACATTATTTGCATATTGCTAACTGTAGGCCTTTAAATAATATGCATGGCAACACATATGCACACGTTTCTCTCACTGTAAAACAGAAAAGTATTGTGAATTGATTTTCATCTGCTGGTCCTGCAGGCTGTGGCTTGTTGGCAGAAGAAAATGTATTCATTGTCTATTATGCAAAGTTTCTTTCACCAGGATATGTGTAGAACAGTGCAGTAAGAATGATGTGACAATGTGCAAGAAATGAATTCATGTGATGTATTTTAAAATAATGTTACTTTACTTTGGCTTAAAAGTTATATCAGTAATGAATGTCTGCAGCTGTATTCATAATGTAAATGGGGACTTATGTTCGTACAATGCATTCAGTAAAAGTGGTTGCAATTCGCGCACCAGCTTTTACCTAATGCATTGTTTTTTTCCGAACCGACATATGCTCAGACATGTTGGCTCGCAAAATTTAAATTTGTAGGGGGTCGTAATTTGACCTACCTCATTAATATTCATGAGGTAGGTTGTAATTTGCCACCCACTCTATATCGCTGCCTTATCAGGGATGGTGGCCTGCTGTGGTCAGCAGACCAACATGTCTGTGATTTCTTTTAAATATGCAATCTTCCTTTTTTAAACACAGCTTATTTTTCTTTAATTTAAGGAAAACTGGATGCATTTAGAAAAAAAGGAAAGTTTCCCAAACATTTTTTTTGCAAGTAAACATGCGGTCCCAAAGTTTTTTCACAACATTAACAAAAGAGAAGGAGTCCCTAACTGACCCTTTCGCATTTGTGAGTGGGTGACCACCTCCTTAAAGGTGTTTGCAACCTATCAATTCCTTGCAACTGCAATTCCATTGATACATACCATAAGTGCTCGGATTTGCAGAGCGCAGCTAATCACCTGTGAGGGTATCGAGGCGCTGTCCATAGGACCTGGGAGATGAGGTGATTTGCCCAGAATCACAGGATGTTGAGACGATGCCAAGACTCAAACCTGAATCGCCACATCATCTCCCATAAACAATGGCAAATTGGAATGGATTCCCTAAACACGACCCTTTCGATTTATAATTCGCATATAGTCTCAAACCTCTTTCACAATTCGGTAATGAGCTACCAAATCACAATTTGGGTTTTGAACATGCCCTAAAGCTATTTTGCAGTGGCAAAACCTCAGATTCTGCGAACTGGAGCCTTTACGACCGCAAAATAGCTTTAAATATAAGTCCCTATATTCTAAAGATACAAATGTTGAGACGGAAAGAAAGAGAATTTTATTTATTTTTATGTAACTTCTCGTTTCCTAAATAAATTGCTGACTGAATATGATGTATTTTAAAAATGTCACAATTTGTTTTGTATAATGTGTATTGTTTGAAATTGCAAAAATGGACTCGAGTTGCAGTTTGTGGGGGGGGTCAGTCTGTTTTTTAATTTGGGCTTCTTTCTGATGAGACCTCTGTTGGTCTCACTTCTTTTTAATTTGGAGGAATTCTTTTTGCAGAACACTTTATTTTGGTGCATTTTCTCATATTGTGACAATTTGCTTAAATATTTCTTTAGAGCTCTGTTGAATGTAGCCTCATTTTAACTTACTGAGCTCAGTTGCACTGTTGGCTCATTTGAACTTATCAGGCTTGCTGGACAAATGCACAAATTACGTGCTCTTTCTCTCTGAGCATACAGTGTTATTATTTTCACATTCAGAATATTTTATAACATATTCTGAATGACCCATTATGTATTTTAAATCTAGTTCGTCTATTGTTTCCTTAGACAATTTATCTGCAGTGAACATACAATTGATTTTCTATTTTATACTATTTTGCTGGCTACATTTCTGCTGTAATTTTAATTATATTCACTGAATAAATCTAATGATAAAAAGACCAAGTCAGAGCCGTTTATGAAATTATTTTTGACAGTTTTGAATCCACTTTGCCTCTCATTCATCCTGTAGATTGACCCTTTCTGATAAAAGAAAGGTGTTAACAGTTTTGTCGAAGAATTGCTGTGGGCATTAAAATAATTGGCCCTCAATCTTGAATTCTAATGGCAGTTCAACAGCCCTCAGACCTGTTCAACTGGTGCACTGTCCTGTGAAGAGGTGATCCAAATTATGATTGTTGAGTTTGAGAGGCTTTTGATGTGGGAGGCTGAAGTGTGTGTCTAACGGGGTTTGAGGTTGCGTTCTGGTGCTTCACAGTGTTGAGTGTATTTTTATTATTGTGATGTGTTGTATTAATGATGTCATTGTTATTAAATATGTATTGACTCTATATGTATTTTAAGTGCAGATTTTTTGGTTTAGGTAGATTCGCGAATCAAGGATTTAGGTATAGATTCATGGAGTCAGGTATAGTGTCTCTGGAGGATAAAGGTGTGGCATGCCAAGTTTTCTCAGGTTTTAGGTTTACGTTGATGATTTCCTTATTTGTCAAGGTGTGCGTGTATACTAATTGAATTGAATGGTGGTAGTAGTAGGTTATTGCACACAAAGGGTAAACTATTTTGGGTCCTAAGTAGTTTGTCCCTGGTCGAGGCCTACCTCTTGGTGTATTTGTGTAGTGCTTCATTCGGGACTGCCTTTCCTTAGATAATCATAAGGTCATCCCATGGCTAAATTATACAAAGTCTGCATTTTTAGCTTTGGGTCATCCTAGCCTTTTTACGCTCCAGGCAGGTATTATCAAAGAGGATTACAAATGGGTTAAGCAAAACTTTCTTATGCGTTTCTCAGCCAGTCGTGAGGACACTGAGAGTCATAAACCTTTGGTCCGGGCTTACTTTTAAATACAGACAGTTAACTCCTTGGAGCCATACTTAACTTGGGTGACTATTATCCATCATCGACATCTTCTATCCAAGTTTAGGATGAACGCATTTCTCATACTGGTAAGTTTCCCTAAAGGGTGGGTGGCAGGTGACCTTTTAGGCCCCTGTGAGAGTGTAGTTTTTCGGGGCAGTCTTTGCTTCATGTTATTATGTTCTGTAATTTTTATACCGTGCCTAGGAAAGAGTCTCCGATTAAGCTCTTGAGGGAGGCCAAGTTTACCCAAGTGAGGCCAGCCATGCATTTTCTTGCTATGCTGGAGAATGTAGGTACGTGTGTGCATGGGGCACATTTTAGGCAGTGTAGTTAAGTTGCGAGGCGCCAGGCCATAATGTTTTTTGTCCACATTGGATTAACCGGCACCTGCAGAGAGCCGGCCTTGTTTTTACACATGGGGTAATGTAATAAGGTATTTGCTGATAGTTTGACCCTTTCTTTATATCTGTGTCTTCTTCCGTATTGAGTGGAATTTAAAATGTATGTATCTGTTTTAATGTGTTTTTAATGTGCTTTATATCTTTTATGGTTATTTATTTAACCGAATAAAGAACATTTTCTTCATCTTCTTCTTCTAGTGCTTTTAGGCGCTAGTGCACTTGTGGTGAGTTTGAATTTCCTTCATGTTTGCAGATGATCTCAGAGACAGTTGTTAATTTGTTGTTTTTTCTAAGTATATGTGGTATTTTGTGACAGATTATTTTGTATTCATTTGCATTTGTTGTGTATTTGTTTGGCATTTGTTTGAACTTTATTTGAGTTTGTGAGTTTAACAATGGGTGTAAAATCTGTTAAACGTAAAAAGTTGATTGATGAGGCACAACTATCTCTGCCGCTGGGAAGCCCATTTAATATTAAGGTTGGATTGCAATCATGTGTGTGGTAGAAGCAATGGAACACGGCCACAGAGAATTATAAAAAGTTACCCTGAGAATGGTACATTTGATTAGAAAAAAAATGTTTTTCTCGGATGTTGTTTGTTTAATACTAAATGTTAGCCAGTACGGTCACAGTTTGAAATGTTAAATGAGTGGGACACCCAAGCCAATGAAGAAGGAAATCAGAGATGCATGAAGGGGCAGATTAGCAAAGCTATTTAGGATTGGGTGGATACTAGATTGTGGCAGCAAAAACTGGAATGGCATAGAGAAGTGTTAGAGACTGGGAGCTTTCCCCTGTGTAGCTGGTTTGAACACCATGATCCAGTTAAGGAAAATTCTGAAGGTGCAACGCAGAATGATTTAGATGATGAGGATGAAGTGATAGACACAATATTGAATGCAAAAATGTCATCCTATAATGAGGATGATATGCAGGGGGCACAGAAGATGGCGTATTATCTGTGGTTTGAGATCCGCTGGAAACTGCAGTAAAATCTAAATAAGGTATAGGTTCAGCATGTGAGTTGAATTTGAAACATTTTGTGGGTTCATGCACTTCAAGTAATGCTCTTCAAAAATTAACATCTGATGACTTGGTTTGTTTGATTTTAGAAGCAGGAAGTGAGTGTGCCATGCAGTTGAGAAATATGAGAAACTAGCCAAAGAAATTAATGTGAAATTAGACATACGCAGAAGTCATAAATTTCATGCACTTAAAATTTCAATACGCTGAATTGCAAAAGCAAACAATCAATCAGAAGAGACATTATTTTGAAAAACTTCTAGAGAAAAAATGGAGGTTGGGAAGATGTTGAAAAACATAAGATTGAATGGATTTCAAAGCCTAAGCCTCTGGAAGGTGATAGTAATGATAGTGAAAATTATTTATCATGTTCTACGTTTGGAGGTGAATTCCCACATAGAGGGGTTCCTGGAACATGCCGGATGAGTTACATTCATCTACCATGGAGTAGACATGACCTCTGGGCTTTTATGACAAATTTAATAAAATTGAGATAAGAACCAGAGAAGTGCTTTTAAGGGCAGATTTGAATGCACTTTTTCAATTGTCATACTGAGGGATTTGTGGCTTGAATGCAAGACAGTGATCAAATGGCCAAAAAGGGAACCTAAAAGAAATGTGCTGCGTTATACGCCTTCTCCCAGAGTTACGAAGAAATATAAAGAGGTTTATTGATTTATTTGAAGAAGAAAGTGCTAGTGAAACAGTTGAATTGGTCAAAAATAATGAGAACAACACAGAATGCATATGAGTTAGTTCATGCATATTATGAGAGATTGATGCAGGTGTACATACAATATAGTGGGATGGAAGATCCTACTAAAGAAGTTGTGTCGGGTTTTATGTTAGCTTTTGTGTTGGGATAGAAACCAGAATTGAGCACAGCTTCAAGAAAGTGTGATGTGCTGGAAAGCAAAGGCAATTAATTAAATTGTGGCTTAGGCAAAATATTGTGGTGACTATTGTGAATCTAAAAAGATGTTGCCAACAGAGAAGTCTATGGTGGCACAGACTGAGTTTTTTCAGCAAGGAGAGCAAGTGTTATCTCATGATGTTCACGTTGCTGGTCCACCAAGAGGTGGAGGTGGGGGCAAGGTCTAGGTAGAGGCAGAGGCTTCAATAATACTGCTAACAATGGGATTGTGAAATCTGGTGTGTGCCACAAATGTGGTAAAAATTGACATTTGAAGAGAGGTTGTTGGACAGTAAATATACAGGTCCAGCAGCCTGATAATAAGCTGAGGAGTATACCTGTGATGACTCCAAAGTCACAAAATGAAACAATGTTTATTTCACCAACCCCAGCCCATCAGACACATATGCAAAACACCTGGTAGCTCTACAATGCTATGCTTTCAGCACCATCCTTATCATCACAGTTACATAACGGTGCAGTACAATTTCCAAAGAATTTACAGGTGCAAGAGAATTCAGCACAAAAGCTTCCAATACAATCAGTGATTAATGATTCATTTTCACTATGTGCACTTACCCTAGGGGTAACACAAGGACCTAGTCCGACACAATGACGGTGCCTGAGGGAGGTAGAGGACTGCATACTTAAAGCAGTTCTCGATGTAGACTAGACTGGACCATATGTAGAAGGTCCAGTTAATTGTTATCCCGTATCCTTACTACTTGATACTGGTGCTACCCGTTCCACAGATAGACCAGTGGAAATACCTGACCTACGCCTCTCGGAAAAAGAACTCTAAGCAGTAGGCACTACAAATAAACAGTCATTCAAGAACTGGCAGCTTTTGTTCCAGTAAAGATAGTTAAGTTATAGATAAGCATGAATTTATGATTAGTGAAACTAGTCCTATGAACCTGTTGGGTAGAGACTTACTTTGCAAATTCAATTGCATAATGTATTGTACACCAGATTGTGTCTGCCTTCAGACAAATGACCCAGATGCTGAGTTTAAATTGAAATCAAAGTCAGAAAAGGGCACTATTTTTCCAGTTCTAGCAGAAGAGTAAATACCTCCAGATTCAAGAAAGGCTGTGAAAAGGTAGGTGTGGGATTTGACAGGTAAAGGCATTGGGCTTACTAAAAGTGCTAAACAAGTGCAGGTTACATTAATACAGGGAGCAATCTCTCCTTGTACACCACAGTACAGACTTTCTCATGAAGTTGAGAAAGGAATTACCTCAGTGATTGATAAGGTGATACAACAAGGTATTCTAAGGAAAGGTAGAGCAGGCCTCAACAGGTTATCCTGGAGCTAAACACGGCTCTGACATGTAAAGGCATGCCTTTTTGGATTCACATGCACTCAGATAGTATGGGTAACAGAAAGGCTGTTACCTCGAGTTGTTGAGTCAGAGAGCCTGACTCAAAACTTGGATAAAGAGGGAAGGATGATAGAAGAGGCAAAGAAGAGGCAAGCAAAGAAGAGGCAAACACAAGTGAAAATAAAAGTTCAAAAGCAAAATAAGGAAATAGAAGTTTGAGTGAAAGTTAAGTGGTACAAGATCATATTCTTGAAAAACAAATCCAAACTGAAGGTGCAAGTTTGAAAAGAAGAGTTGTACAAAGGAGATTTGCATGTGCTGATTTGAAGCAGCTGAAAAAATTAAAGAAAATGGTACTGGAGCACTCGAATGAGTACTTAAGAGTTGTCAGAGGGAGGTGCAAGATGTAAATCAAAAAGACTGAGCAAGCACATCCTGAATAGACGTACTTGGGAAGAATTGAATAAGAAGATACTATTAACCTGAAAGGCCTTCAAGTTTGTTTGAAGATCCAAAAGAGCCACCATAAAGTGAAAAGGAAACTGAGGAATCCTCAGATGCCAAATGTATTTTTTAGAGGGAGTATATATAGATGGTGATATTCCAATTGATGAGTCATTTGGTACTATAAATATTTTATGTCAGTTCCTACAAAGTTTTACCATGCCAATGTAAGAAATACTAACATGATGAATGTGGTTTTTTCCCAATAATAGGTATGTGCAAACTAACTGGAGTAGAGCATAGATGTATTAGAGAATATAATAATCAAAACCAGAATGTCAAACCTGGAGGTTCTGGAGTGTTAACATTTTATTCTGGAGAAGAAGCTGTGATTAAAAAGGTCACAAATACACCCCCATCTTGGAATTTGGAAGGAAAAAGAGGACATGTGTATAGCTAGTAATGGAAGAGCAAAGCCGAAAATTGTAAAAGTACATGTACTTAAGATGCAAATAGGCATTATTATTTAGGTGAGGGTCCTATGTTGAAGGCATTTTTCACATATGTATCAACACTGCTTATTTCAAACTTCATTTGGACTGGACAGGTACTTATTATTTAGCATTAGTGTTTCCTAATTTTTTTTCATGTGAATAATTTGAAAGATGTACACTACAGTAAAATGAAGCATGATAACAGCGTTAGCACCTATTAGTACGCGGACATTAGTCCGCGTACCATTACTACGCAAGTGTTACAACGCATGCGATGTAACAACGCGTAGCCTTTAGTACGCAAGTTGTTACATCGCATGCGTTGTTACAACGCATCCGGCTGGCTGTTGGACTCCTTATTCTGCCTGCCCATGACGGAGGAAGCCGTAGGAAGCAGGAAGGGGGAGAAGATTGGAAGCAAGCGTGGAGGTGAAGAGAGGAACCACGAGGAGAGAGAGGTAAGAGGGGCTGTGTAGGGTCATGTAGGGGCTGTGTAGGGTCATGCAGGGTTGTGTACTTGTGTTTGTGTAGTGTAGAGTAGTGTTGGGGGTCGTGCAGGGTAGTGTACTTGTGTTTGTGTAGTGTAGAGTAGTGTCGGGGTCGTGCAGGGTAGTGTTTGGGAGTAGGGACAGGACTGGGGTAGGGGCAGGGTCGTGCTGGGGGTAGTGTTTTAGGGTTTAGGGCAGTGTTCTGATGTTAGTGTAGTGTAGGGTACTGTTTTAGGGTTTAGGGTAGTGTCGGGGGTCGTGCAGGGTAGTGTTTGGGAGTAGGGACAGGACTGGGGCTAGGGGCAGGGTTGTGCTGGGGGTAGTGTTTTAGGGTTTAGGGTAGTGTTGTGGAGTTTGTGTAGTGTAGGGTAGTGTTTTAGGGTTTAGGGTAGTGTCGGGGGTTCGTGCAGGGTAGTGTTTGGGAGTAGGGACAGGACTGGGGCTAGGGGCAGGGTTGTGCTGGGGGTAGTGTTTTAGGGTTTAGGGTAGTGTTGTGGAGTTTGTGTAGTGTAGGGTAGTGTTTTAGGGTTTAGGGTAGTGTCGGGGTCGTGCTGGGTAGTGTTTGGGAGTAGGGACAGGACTGGGGCTAGGGGCAGTGTCGTGCAGGGGTAGTGATTTAGGGTTTAGGGTAGTGTAGTGGTGTTTTAGTGGTGTAGGGTAGTGTACTTTTTGAGGGTTTTGGTAGTGTTTTTAACTTTTGGATGTGTAGGGTAGTGTATTTGTATGTAGTGTTGGGTTTTATTATTACTAGGCAAGTTTTTAGTTCGCATATATTAACACTTTCAATGTAATGGTATGCGAACTAAAAACTTGCGTAGTATCGGTTAATGCTAAGAAAAAACCGCGTAGTAATGGCATGCGAACTAATTGCATGCGAAATAACAAGTCATATTCTGATAACAGAGGACAAAAGATTCTGGATTTTTTAAATATTTGGATTTCTTCTATAGGGATTGCTTTACATAATGTGAAGATTGGAAAACTGTCTACTTTAATAGGGCATTTAGTGAATAGCTTTGCATGTGCTCTGTCTTGTATTAATGAAGAGACGTTTGCAATAAGAAGTATGATAATTCTGAGCCAAATGGCTTTAGAAATGCTTTTAGTGAAAGATATGGGTGTTTGTAAGGTAATTAAGACTCAAAGGCAAATAATACTCAGAAAATAATTGTACTAATATTGCACAAGGAGTTCACCCCTAGTAGAACCTGGAATCCAGGATCAGATTGGTTCATGGTTAGGTAGATGGGGCAAATGAGTATTAGAAGCAATTTCTTCATCACTTGGTATAGTATTGTTAGGTGTATTAGATGTTTATTTAATCTTTAGATTTTGTGGAGAACATTTAGCCTGTGTCTGGACATGAAGTGCCAAATGAATAAGAAGAGAAGAAAAGTTACTAAAGAGGAGACTGAGCTACATAGTAGAAAAGCTAAAGAGTCCAATAGATTGAAAAGTTTAATTACAAAAGAATCTAGTGGGTCAGACATAATGGCAACAATATTGTAAGGTTGTGCTGATGTGAACATTTTGTATTACTAGAAGGGGGATTGCTAGTTGAATGAAAAATGAACTTGTCATTATTATAGTATTGCTAAATGTAGGTTTTTATACAACATGCACACCAAAAAATGTACATGTGTTTTCTCTGTGTGTTGACCGTAGGCTAATTTTAACTTTCCTGACAAAGTCGCATTGGTGGCTTATAGGTATGTTAATTGTTTCCTAAGACAATTTATGTGCCATGTGCAAACAACTGATTTTCTGTTTAATTCTATTTTTGCTGGCTACATTTCTGATGTAATTTTTATTATATTAATAGAATAAATCTAATGTTAAAAGACCAAGTGAGAGCCTTTTGGGAAATTAATTTGGGCACAGTTTTGAATCCACTTTTACTGCCACTTAGCCTGGGAATCAACCCTTTCTGAAAAAAGGTAAGTGTTGACAATCTCCCTCATCTGATGAACCCTCACTGTTGTGCTGGTAATGTCATGTTACTTTTGCATGCCGGTCCATCAGCTCGTGCGCCCTAGAGCTGATTTCCCAGTTTTTTCTCAGCTCTGTGGCTTCCATCCTGCTGTACTCCAGCTTATGTGCTACATCCTCTGCTCACCTGTCACTTGTCCTTCTGCCCGTGTTGCTCAAGTTGTTAGTGCAGGACCTGTGACGGCTGGGGAAAAGAGTGATTGGTGAAGTAAAGATCAGGTAAGTTTAGTCCAGTCTTGCTTGTGACTCCTATGTGGAGTGAGAGTCTACAAGAGTGGCATGAGCAGCCAATCTAGACCCTGACTAGCAAATAGCACCCATGGTGTTTGGCACTTGTAAGCATCTGTGTTGTTCAGTGGTACTGGTGATGGATGCCTTTCGCTTTGCTTAGGGCCAACTGGAGTAGCAAGCGGAGAAATCTGCAAGTACCCTTATTGCTCATGGGTAGCATGGACCACATGGCCTGCAGCTACCTCACCTGCCTAAGCTGATGACAGTCCAACTTGAAGACAGCAATGGTCGTGATAAATCATGCCACACACCATTTTATATTGGGCAACATTTTCCTTGACATGCGAAACTGACTGTCACTGTGTTGTGTAAACGGACAAATCTGAGTGACTTCACCGTTGTCATTGTCACATCACAACATTCTTGCTACTCATTACTGCCTGGGCCTAGATATGCCTCCTTAAGGACAGAACAAATATCACCACAATATTTTTTACCAGTATTATTTACTAAGAGGATCATGAAGAACGTGCAAGAATCCCAGTCCCCAACAAGTAGTGCTACTCAAAGGCAGCTGCCCACATAAATGTAGTACTGACTACATGAGTAGAAGTTTGATGTCATGTGTGATGACGAGATTTGTGCTCTTGATGTTATTTGTAACTGCACCCATTCATGTGGTTCTGGAGAGCTCTGAGGTAGTGTCTGATACTGAGATAACATCTGTGGGAGAGATTCATGTAACAGAATGTGGAAGTGATTTGCTAGCATACGATGAGTCATCTTCCAGTTATTCTGAAGAACATTCCAATGGCAGTTGTGATATTTCTTTGCAAACAAAATGTGTGGCTGAGTGACAGTAACAGGGTATCCCAATTGGGAGTGGAGGCAAGCACCGCAATAAGTACAGGCAGTATGCTCACTTGGCAGCCCAACAATTTACTTCAGCCACACATTCCCCTGTTAACAGCAGATGCTGAATGGAAAGTGAACACTGCTAATTATTTGTCTATTGACTACTTAGATCTTTTTTTCTGGATGATGACTTACTTGAGGAAATTGTACACCAAACCGATTTGCTTGCAGAACAGTTACTAAGGGAGCATAGAGGCACTCTGGTGTCTCATTCCTGGGCACACCCGTAGACTCCCCCTTCCCTTGGGGAGTTGAAAAAATGTCTGGGCCTTATGCTCAGCATGGGAATTATGCACAAGCCATCTAGTCTACTGGTACGGTTTGGGCAACACCAGCTTTGCCCTGGTCATGGCCAGAGATAGGTTTAACATTCTGCAGCTTATGCTGCTTATTTAGTGATAAACCTGCGGTATTGCCCTGAGACCCCGAAGACCATTAAAAATTGTTCAAAATTCAGCCTGTCCTGGAGCATTTGTCTTCTAAGTTTCCAAAGGTTTATTCTCCTGGAAAGTATATAGCGGTCAGTGAGTCATTGATCCTGTACAAAGGGCAGCTGCTGTTCACACAGTACATACCAAGCAAAATAATTGATTATGGAAACAAAAGGTACGTTATGTGAGAGCTCCACTGGTTACGTATAGAGCCTTAAAGTATATACAGGGAAGTACCCCACAATAAATCCTGCAGGTTGCCTTGCCATGTTAGAAATTAGTGGGAAATTGTGTGGGAGTTTAAACAATCACTCCTTTATAAAGGCCATCACCTTTATGTAAACAGCTGCTATGCAGGAGCGCCACTGTCCAGCAAGATGTACAATGCTGACACTGTGGCTTGCACTTCCATTCAAAGTCACAGAAGAAGATTGACCCATCAGAATATTTGTAAAAAGCTCCAAAGAGGTCAGAGATGTGTGTTGTGTTGTAACAAACTGCTAGGTATCAATTCTCAGATAGGCAAGACATATATGTGCTCACTACAACGCAATGTGAGTACTTCTCCAGGCACTGTTTGGAGTCAGATGACAGATGTTCACAAGCCCATCGGTATACTTGATAACAACAAGTAGATGAGCGGAGTGGATTCAAATGACCAGGTACTTCAACCATATAGTGCAAGTTATAAAACTCGCACATAGGGCCTGATTCACAAAGCTAAACCTACACCTTTGTGGAAGTTTATGTTTGTTTGCTATTCACAAAGGTATTTTATGAGTAGTCTCTTTACGACTGCGGAGTCTCCGTGCATAAAAAGATAGGACTGTTCTATCTTTTTATGTGCGGAGACTCTGCAGTCATAAATATACTACTCATAAAATTCCTTTGTAAATTGCAAACAAACATAAACTTACACAAAGTGTATGTTTGTTTACCTTGGTGAATTAGGCCCACAGTGTAAGAAGTTCACACCCACCAAATTCAATTGACAGCATACATTGCCTATGTTGTCTATTGTCAGACAACCATAGGAAGACTGAAAACTTTCTCGGACTTTCATTTGGCATTACTGATAGTCTTTCTGCAGTAGAAGCAGTCACCTCTACTTCACTTCTTGTGGAGGATGTTTCAATGCTGCAGGATCAGCACTTTGTCTATTGCTCTCCTGCAACAAAGAAATAGAGTAATCCATATTGTCAATACAGAGTTTGCTATCAGAAAGTAAAGAGGCAGGAGACCACTTTTTACTGACCCCATTGTCCAGGACAGCCAGGCCTGTGTTTGCCAACTTGCTTCTTCTTGTATCATCCAAAAGTGAAGCTTTGGGGAACTGACTGAAGTGGTGCAGTTAGATTAATAGTACATGTCGTTAAATGGCTGTGCATGATACATACCTTCCATGAGCCATTACTTGGCTATCTAAGCAGCCTTTCAAATTGTTTTTTTTTTTTAAACTTTATTTACCAGTTTCAGCATGTAGTACAACGAATTTTCCAGCTCCAAGACCATGTAATTTGTAACACTTCAGTACAGAATACAGTAATTCGTGCATTGCATGACATTTATCTCCACAATAGTTGCAGCAGATTGAACCATCAGCGATTGAGTTGCTCAATCTGCATTCTTAACAACCACATCAGCAATTATTTTGTGCAACAATACAAAATCCACCACAGCGTAAATGGAAAATCATACATTCAATTTGAATATCCTAATCAATGCCCAATGTACAGGTTTTAGTGGATCAGCCAACACCTGTCGGCACTAGCCCGCGTTCTAACTGTGTGGCAGGTGGTGATTGTGTCGCTGCCGTGTACCGCTTAAAAGGACCACATATGTCCCGCGGACGTGAGGTGATGGGCAAAGTGGAGGCATATAAATTGTAGTTGGTGTTGCAATATGCCAGGCTACTTAGCCATTCTTTACACGTCGGGGCATCCTTTCTCCCCCATTTGAGCGCTAATTCTCTCTTTGCCTACAGTAACCCCATGGCCGTGAATTTCCGAACCGGCTTGGGTATATTTTGTACATATCCCAGTAATGCTACTTCTGGAGTGGGAGCAAGGTCTAAGCCAACCATTACCCCGAGTGTACGGTATATTTCGGCCCAATACTCGCTTATTTTGCAACATGTCCAGGTAAGGTGTGCAAAATCAGCGTGTGCTGCTTTACATTTTAGACAACAGTGGGTCTATTTTGTGAGTCATTGCGGGAGTAACGTATATTCTGCGCAAAAATTTCAAATGGATAAGTTTATGGCGGCTATTTAGTGAGACCTCCTTGGTTTGTGTGCAGCATGCAGCCCACTGATCATCCGTGATAGGGTGTCCTAAATCTGCTTCCCAGTCGGTCCTAATTTTAGCATCCTGAACTGGGATCATCTCAACACATGCACGATAAAGTTTGGAAAGTACGTGGTCGCCACTGGCACTATCTAGCACGGTGGAAAGTGGGATGAAGGGATCGGGTTCGACAGGGAAACCAGGGATCTTAGCTCTTAATGCTGCGCGCAGGCGAGTAAGCACGAATTTATCCATAAAGGATGCCTCAGTAAATCTATCTCTATCAGAGACGGATAGAGCTTGGCCATCAGTGTAAAGGTCGCCTATAGTTGTAATGTCGAACCGAGTAGGAGTGCGCTGCACAATTCTTTCCCCAGTAATGGGTATCCACCGCTTATTTGGCATTGGTAAGCTCGGGGAATACGGTACCGGCGATCCCAAAACTCTGACCAGTTTTTGCCAGGCCCAGCTGGTAGTGGAGACTGTCTGAATATCCGTCCGGTCCCGCGGGTATCCCAGAGGTAATACTGTGTTCAGTGGGTCCGGCAAGACCAAGTCTGCCTCAGGTCGTAAATAAGGGATTCTAGCGGCCGGGTGGAACCAGGAGTGAGCATAGCTACACTGCGCCACCAAGTAATATAGTTGAAAATTGGGGACTCCGAACCCTCCTCTATGATATGGGAGCATCATGACCTCCCAGCGAACCCTGGGCCTTTTACCACCCCAGGTCAAACGAATAAGATGAGTGTATATTGTTTTGAAAAAACGATTCGGTAACGGGATAGGAATATTGTTAAAAAGGTACAGGAATTTAGGCAGGACAACCATTTTAATCAGCGCCACACGCCCAGCGAGCGAAAGTGGAAGTCTGAGCCATCTATCTACTGGCTGTTCCAACGTGGTGACCGTCGTGCCATAGTTCGACCGTATGATTTCAGTGGTATTTAAATGTATGTTTATCCCCAGATATCGTACGGAGTCCAGACCGGAGGTTAGTGGGAATTCACAGTTCCATCGAACCGTACCCGCGGTGAGGGGGAAATACCACTGACTTGTGCCAGTTTATACCAAGACCGGAAAAGCCGCCAAACCTAATGATCTCTCTGATGAGTGGGTCTAAGTTGGTTTGGGGGTCCCTAACATACAATATGACGTCATCTGTATATAAGGACACCAATAGTGGTCCAGTGTTAAACTGGATCCCCCTCTGCAGATGCCGCTCCTGGAAATGTCGGACCAGCGGATCCATAGCTAATATGAAAAGCAGTGGAGACAGGGGGCAGCCCTGTCTGGTGCCACGGGATAATGCAAAGGAGCGAGAGAGCGTGCCATTTAGTCGCAGTCTGGCAGTAGGGGCCGAGTATAGCAGTGCTGTAAGGTTGACAAACCCGAAGGGCATTCCCAACCGGCGCATAACTGTCCATAGGAACGGCCACTCCAGGGAGTCAAACGCTTTCTCAGCATCTAGCAGAACCGCAGCTGCCGGTGTCGCTGGGTTGATTCGGTTTAGTACCGCGAAAAGCGTGCGCAGGTTCAGGGAGGTCGATCTGTGGGGTACAAATCCTGACTGGACTGGTGATATTATTTTGTCCAGGAGTAGGGCGAGGCGCGTAGCGATCGTTTTCGCTAGTATTTTATAATCTAAGTTCAATAGTGACAATGGTCTATACGACTCGCACTGTAGTGGATCTTTGACAGGTTTTGGCAATAAGACTATGACTGCTTCTCTTAGGGTGGGAGGTAACTGATTCCGCTCCAAGGATTCGTGATAAACTTCTAGGAGCTTAGGGGCCAGTAGGTCTTTGTATCGTTTATAAAAGTCACCAGTGAAGCCGTCCAGGCCAGGGGCTGTGGAGCCATTCAATGCTTCTATCGCATTTATTATTTCGTCTGTGGAAAACGGCTCGGCTAAGAAGTCCTGCATGTATTTTTCCATATGTACTAGTGCTATCTCCTCAAAATAATCGTCGCGTTCCGCAGCAGAGTGCACAATTTTGGATGAGTACAGTGTTTCATAATACGCCAGTAATGTATCGCGAATATCTGCCGTTTCTGTTAAGGGGGTCTCAGTAGTTGTGCTAATGTACGCCCCGGCCTCTCACCCTCACCATATCTACGCGCTACCGCATATTTGCTGAGGAAATGAGATTCCCTCTCTGCGGCCTCCCGAAACTCCGTCATTAACGCCAGCCTGCGCCGTCCCCCCTCAGCCGTATCCGAGGAGAGAAACGTAGCGGTGTCTAACTCCGTCAGCTGCTGCTCGATGGTGGCTAGGGTTTTCCTCAAATCTTTTAGCACCCCAGCATGTTTAGAAATGGCCATGCCCCTAATATAGGGCTTAAAGGCCTCCCAAAGCGTTGCCCATGTGTCCACAGACCCCGTGCTTAAATCGAAATACTCCTCGATCGCTTCTCTTATTTTGGAATCGAACAGGTCATCATTCAACGCCCTACCCGGAAAACGCCACTGACGTTCATTGCCTTCTGGTCTAAGGACACATAACCGAAGTAGAACTGGTGCATGATCAGAATACGTCCTAGGTAGTGCCGCGGCAGATTTGTACCATGTGAGTGGGACCGGGGTGAGTAACCAGAAATCTAGTCTGGTCCAGGTGTTATATTGGGCGGAATAGTGTGTAAATCCCGGATTCGTCTGGTTGCGAACTCTCCAAACATCAGAGAGCTGGAGTGCCTCGCATGTGTCCAGTAGTACCCTTCTTGCTCGGGGTTTGGAGTCCCCTGCACCAGAGGAGCTGTCGAGCATATGGTTTAGAAGCAGGTTAAAGTCCCCCCCCAATAGTAAACTGCCCGTGCCCGTGTATAAAATTATGTTTCTAGTTTGTGGAAGAATTCCGGACTGTCCGTGTTGGGTGCATAAATGCATATCAGAGTAACAGTGTGGCCCATCAGTCTACCCACCACTATTGTGTAGCGGCCCTCTTTATCTATGTGGGAGCGGGTCAGGGAGTAGGGGAGGCGTTTATGGATTAAAATCGCCGGGCTGCGGGCATAGGTGCTGTAGTTGGAAAAGAAACGATGTGCCCCCCAAACGTGCCGCAAATTTTGTGGTGTCGGACCTAGGCAAGTGAGTCTCCTGCAAAAAGGCAATGTCCACATTGTGCCGTTGCAAATACTGTAGAACGTGTTTGCCTTTTTTGGGATTGTTGAGGCCCCTAACGTTCCAGGTGAGGAGAGTCAGATTTGCGTGGTCCGCTAAGTTAGGAGCAGTAGCCATTTGTGTCGTGGAGTAATGTAGTAGAAGTGTAGCTAGTGGTGCAAAGCCATCGGGTGTCGTGCATGGAGCTGGTAAAGAAATAACATTGAACATTTCGGAGAACATCCCTTCCCTCCACCCCCCACCCAACCTCACGACCCATCTCGCAAGGCAACATCCCCCCCAACCAATAACCCAATGCACCCTGTAAACATCTCGTTTGGAAATACCAATTCTCAAAACGATGCATAGTAATCTGTGAGATCAACAGTGTGCTACGCACCTAGGGGGGAGGCAACGCTCCAGAGGTGCCCAGCAGTATCAGGATAGTGCGCAAAAACAATACTTATACTGTCTCAGTTGTCATGTTAGAACAAATTGTGACACAATAGCGCTGCATTAAGAAAAGGTGAATACAAAAGACAAATGCAGAGTAAACGTAAGGTTCAGTCATGTGAGAAAAGTTCAACACTGGCAACAGAGCTGCTGTGGGGGGGGAGGTGACAGTCCCATCGTCTCTCCGTTGGCCGTCGGCGGTTTTATAAGACCTGCAGAACGCCTGGACCTCAGTGGGATTGTCAAAGATGCGGGACCAACCATTGATGTCGACTCGTAGGCGTGCAGGATACAGCATACCGTACCGGAGGCCCAAGTTACGAAGCCTTGCCTTAACACCAATGAACTTTCGACGAGCTTCCTGGACCATGATTGTAAAATCCAGGAATAGTGACACAGCGGAGCCCTGCCACGACAATGCACCTCACTCCCTGGCCAGCCGCAATGCAGTGTCCCTGTCTCGAAAGTTCATGATACGTGCAATTATCGGCCGAGGTGGGCAGCCAGGATTAGGACCTGGGCCTAAGGAGCGGTGCGCACGTTCTACCACAAAACCAGGGGTGAAAGCCTCTTTTCCAAAGATGTCGACTAGTAGCGCTTCCACAAACGTGTCCATCCTTCCCGTGTTCGTCGATTCCGGAACCCGAATAATGCGGAGGTTGTTGCGGCGGCTGCGCGCCTCCAAGTCTTCGTTCTTAATGGCAATGTCTTTTAGAATTTTTTCCATGCGATCCAGTCTTTTTGTTGATTGAGCAGCCCTGTCTTCTAGATCAGATATCCGCCCTTCCGCGTTGTTCAACCGTCGGTCATGGATGTCGATCTTGGACCCCAATGCGTCCAGACGTTTGTCAAGGGTGTCGAACCTGCTATCTATCGACTTGAAGCTGGCTCTGAGTTCTGCTAGTAAATCGGGGTGTGAGGAGACAGTGTCCGGAACAGCAGTCGAATCCTAGCCACCCTCCGCCATGGTAGGGCTGCGGTCCTGTGCTCTGTCAGCGGCAACGGGGAACGACAACACCCTTTGTTTGGGATCCTTTCTACCCATGCCTGTGTGAACCTGACGAGGGAAATCGCAGGCCACTAATGAAAACAGCTATCCAGAAGCTGGGAAATGGCGTGACGCATTGGAGCCAAGATGGAATAGCATAAGTACAGCAGCCCACAACTTGCGGAGTGAGGGTCACCGTCTTGCACATAGACCGGGGTCCGCCTTGTCACCAGGTCGTCAGTGCTGGTGACCGTTAGATTGGCAATGTTAATGTGGCGAGAGAAGCACTTTGCAGCGGGAGGCCTTCAGTGCACAGACACGCCGCGCCACAGGACCCAGTCCACCCAACAAGGTAGGCCAAACGCTGCTGATTGTTGCTGCGCAACCTGGGATACCGCTTTCCCAACAGTCCTTAGGGTCTCAGCTGTCGCACCAGCATATGGCTCCACCAGGGCAGTTTATGGCCCTTCGGTTTCCTCTGCTGCTGTAGTATAAAGGTGAATCAGCGCCTCTATTTCAAAGCCCCTGGCGCCCTATGACGAAGCCTTATGGAAGCTGCCACTCTGCCGGCAATCCGTTAAGCTGCAACGCTGGACCCGCCGTGTCCCCAATGGCCCATCCCCCCACCGCCTCCACGCGCAGCCAGGCGGCTGCCTCCCTGGCACACCCGAGGACCCTGTCACCCCGGGGGCCTAAGGGAGCGTCGGCACTGGTGTACACGGCCCCCCACTTGTGCTGGTGTAGAGAGGGGGGGAGCCAAGCTACGGCAGAAGCAAGCAAGCAAGTGGGGGGGGCGGCAAACGGCGTCTCACTCACCACCGCAAAGGCCAAATACAGCAACCACAGCGCAGGCTCCGGCGGAAGTCGCAGACAGGGATCCGGCCAGCGGCAGCACGGAAGTTCCAGGCCGCGCCGCAGGCCGAAGCAGGCTCCTCCCCCTCCTGCGTCCGGAGCAGTTTTCGGGTAGTTACGGGCGGGATACAGTCATATAAACAGCTCCACCGGAGCACCGTCGGTGGATGGTGCAGCGGCTCACGTCAAAGCGCAGAAACGAGCAATGTGAGCAGAGACAGTCGGATGTTACTGGGGCATCCGAGCGGAGCTTCAACGCCGCGCGGCCATCTTGGTCCGCGGCTTGGCCACGCCCCCGCCTTTCAAATTGTTCGATGGGAAATCTGTCTTTTAGTTTTCCACTAATGAAGTACCATAGTCCAAGACTGTTTTTCTTCATAATTTGATTCCAGTCAGAGACTTTACTGACTAAAGTAAACAGGTACAAATTGGTTTTGATTATAGCCTGCCTGCCACCTTTATCCGCTGCAAAAAATGAAGGATGTTCCGTCTGCTGTATTACAAATATGTTACAGTCAATGCACTGCACATAATGGTGGATTGGACTTGCATCATGTCCTCCAAACTCTAAGACCCTTAGGGGCATATTTATGAGAGGCTTGCTTCACAGTTGCGTCACATTTGGCGAGGAGAAATTACTTTATATCTCCTCGTTTATTCCTCTTTCAATGTGTGCTGCATTCTGCAGCACACACAGAAAGAGGAAAACTCCTCTCAGGATTGTGTATGTGCAGGAAGGTGCCCTTTCTTGCACAAATACAATACTGCCGACAACACAGGTATTCTTGCACCATGGTGCAAGGGTGCCTGCGTTGGTGCTAGGCTGCCGAAATGGCACCAGGGGGAAAGTACAGGAATGCCCTGTATTAGATAAATACGGTGAATGCCTACCCTTCCACTGCCGTATATCAAATCCCCATAAATGAGGAAGGTAGTCTCTCTGGAAGTGATCTGAAGGAACTTAGGAAAGCCTGCCCCAGCATGTTTAAGCCAGTGTTAATGAATAGTTATGCTCATATTGTCTGACAAATGGGTCCAAAAGCATCATCGGACACCCCCGACTTACTTCTACCACGCTGTAAGAAGTTAAATTTACTGTAGTTATTGTGCTAAAGGTGCATGAAAGACAAGTCTTCTTGAGCCTAAGCAGGCTGCATGGGGGAGGCATATGTAAAGATGCACCTGGCACTCATGTGTTGTTAATTAGGACTCCAAGTGACACAGACACTTGAACAGTTAGTCAAAGCTTAGCTAGGCTTGTTTTCATAAGGATTTTGTGTAGGTAGAAAGCAGGTGGTCAAGGTAGGAGTGCCACACAGATGAAAGCATCAACCACTCACAACATTTGGAGGTATGTGGCGATTGTGTGGCTGTTAACTGGCTGTATGTGCAGCTGTTGGTTGGTGATATGCATGTCTATTGGCTGTTGGCATGTATGTAGTTGTTTGCTGGAGGTGTGTTTCTAGTTAAGTTGCTGATGACTGGGTGAATGAGGTGTGATTGGCATTTGAGTCCTATGGGCGTGTGAATGTGATGGGGCATTGAATGGCAGTGGTTTGTTGATGTCAGTGTAGTGTTGTGCTGGGCTAGTGGCTATCTATGTGAATTGCTTTATGTGGTGCACATGAAAAGCTGCTGAATGATCTGTAAAGTGGTTGATGCCTTGGCCTGGCTTTACTGCTCACTATGTATATGTTAATTAATTGTGTATTCTATAAGAAATATTTAATTGAATAATACCTGCTTAATTATTTACTTGTTATTATATTTTTTTAAGTTTCATTTGTAAATGTTATTGTATATTTTGATTCTTATGCTTTTGTTAGAAATGTATATATTAGTAGCGGGTTGCTGGGTTTGTAGGGGAATAGGGTTGGAAGTTATTGAAAATACATTTTTTTAATTAATTGTGAATCTTAATTTATTTTTAAATCTATGTAATTATGTACATTTTTAATTGTTTATTATTCAAATTACTTGTTTTATGTGATTTATTTATTAATTTATTGTTACATGTGTTTCATATTAATATAGGAAATTTATATATTTTTTTAATTGTGATTGTTTAATGTAAGAAATGTTTTCATTTAAATGCTTTTTATCTATTTTTGAGGTGTTAGTGGTTTTGGGTTTTAGGTAGGGAAGTGAATTTAATATAATTTTATTTTGTTTTTAATCATTTTTTATTTATATTGTCTTCATTTTTTACATAAAAAATGAATAAAAATGTACTGTTGGTATGTATTTCAATGTCTTTTATAAAATAATTATAATTTCAAATTCTTTGTAATTGTTCCAAAGTTCATCATTTTCCCTACTGTTGCTTACACTGGAATGAAAATAGTATATTCCATCTCCTCAGATCTCCAACACTTTTTCTACTGTTGCTTAGAGAGGACTGGGAATAGTAAACCTAACCGCTCCAAAGCTCAACACTTTCCATATTGTTGCTTAGCCTGGAGTGGGTATAGTAAATATAATCCTCCAATATCTAACACTTTCCCTACTGTGGACGGACTGGAGCAGGAATAGTAAATCTAATTCAAGCACTTCACCTACTGGTTCTGGGTATCACGTGGTTTTGCACAACCAGCGACTACTATATATCACCACGACCAGAAGGAGCTGATGGATATAACAGTATATTACTTTATTAAATTGGCCACCTCGGCCACAAAAATTACAGATAAAAATGTTGTCAGGTATTTCTATTTTTCCCTATTTTATTTGCATTCTTTTTTATTTCAATTGCTAAATTCTATGGGAAACGTGTGAGTTATCTTCAAAAATGACCCTTTGCTGAATTTGAAAATGTCTCTAATTTTCAGAAATGTATACCTTCACAGGTTCACCCAATGAGTTTCATGCCTGTTTCCACCACAATCTGCAAGTAGGTTGAAATTAGAAAAAATAGAACAAATGGACTTCCACTTAGGAAAATGCATAACCTGGGTAACAAAAATGTTTTTTTACAGTTCTGCTTGTTTCAGAAAGCTGGGAAGTTGTGATCTTCGCAGTGTAAATCTTTTGTTGATGTCATTTTTAGAAAAAAAATAAACTTTCTTGCATAGCACACATTCCCCCTCCACCCAAAAAAAAATAAAAATAAAAATACCTATGGTTTGGCGTGGATACCTTTTGTGGCAAAAAGATATGAAGGCTTAAATGTGAAGTAACCAAAACATCAAAAAAGGCTTAGCACTGGGGTAGAAAAGCCTCAACCATCTAAGGAGTTATCATCATCATCATCACTCCTAACTTGTCATAAGATTGGGATGGCGTCTTTAAGATTCGTAGCAGATGAATGATGTGGGAAAATTCATCTTGCGAGTTGTGGATGAGGTGTGGTATTACAATTGGCAATCTATTCGCCAAAAATGTTGACAATATTTTCATAACTACATTTAGGAGTGAAACCTGTCTATAATTGTTACACTCTAATTGATCCCTCTCAGGTTTCGGTATGAGAGATATCCAGTTTCTATTATATTTAGCTGTCATACCCCCTATTTCATTTGCCTCATGAAATTGCTGGCATAGTAGTGGTACTACGTGTGTTTTATTTATTTTATAGTATTCCACTCAGAATCCATCCATCCTCCCCTGGTACTTTGCCAGTGTAAATTTTTTCTATGGCCTTAATAATATCCTTTTGTGAAATCCCCCCTGTAATAATTGTTTCTGCACTGTCAAAAGAGTGGGTAGCTTTAATTTTGACAAAAAAATGCTCCTTCCAGAATCTTATTATCTTTGTGATCTGAATGTTATAACGTGCAATAAAAGGAGGCAAATGTGTCAGTGGTTTCCATAAGTTTACCCATTCCATCACAAATTACTGGGAGAGCATCTGTTGATTCTTTTGATTTTAATTGCATGGCTAATAATCTGCCCTCTCACCTTGTTCATATTGTGTTTGTTTAATACATGCTAATATCAGTTCTGCTTTGGAAGTAAGTAAGATATTTATGGCCTCATGTACAAATGGTATTTGCATTTGGAAACCCTCAGATTCAGTAAATCAGAGGGGTTGTGAATACTAAAATCCTTTTTCAAAATAAACTCACTTAATGATTGGGAAAGGGTTTGCTGAATTGCCAGATGGCTTTAGAAATGATTTCAGAATCATTGTTTGGAAGGGGTGTGTTTTGGGAGTCCCTTCCAAAAAGTGATTCTGACACTGATGTATCAATGTTTTTTTTACCGTAATCCAGTCGCAAAACATGAAAAGTTACAGTCTCCCATGTTGGGGTGGTAACTGATTGAAAAACTGGAGGGAGGCCTCTCTGGACCTCATCCCCACGTGAATCTTGAAAAAGTTTCAGGGAGAGAAGGCAGTGGTTCACAGGACTACTTCCGACTCAGTGAAACATTTTACAAAAAGAAAACTTTTTCCTTTAAGGAAAATGAGCTGCATGCAAAAATATATTTTATGCTTTTATTTAAACATAATCATAGACTTGGTGGTCTGCTGACCTTTTAAAGACACCATCCATGTGATTGCGGCCAATCGCAGAGGGTCAAACATTATGACCTGCAAGATGAATAATAATTAGGCAGGACTTTCTGTGACCCCCCTATGTTTCGGTATTTTGTGAATGGACCTATTTGTACATATCTCGGTTCCCTAAAAAATGTAAATTTGCAAAAACTTCGGTGTACAATTTGTGACTACTTTTTTTGCGCATGGAATAATAGTACATGAGGTCATAAGTTTGTATTTATCTTTATTTAATTTTCCTAATGGTGATGCCATAACTGATTCAGTGTAAACATGAGTGAGCTCTTTTATGCCTTTTTATAGTTGGGCTTCTTTTTCTCTCACTTTTGTCTTAGCTGTGGCTGAATTTTCCTTAATTTCTTCTCTTACGTACACTTTCCCTGAAGCCCATAATGTGTGAACTACAGTTACCGAGCTGCTATTCTCCCTTAAATATGTTGGTAGAAATGACCTAAGTCTTTTCTTATTGTATGGAAGTCTACATTTCTGAGTGTTCATTTACCATGTATTTATTGGTGGATGTATGTGGCATATATCTGAATGCAGATGGATCATATCAATTTCAGAGGCTCTCTTAGGTAAAATTGAAGCATTTATCATTCTCCTAAGAATTTGCCCTGATGTAAAAAAAAGAAATCAATATGTAATTGTGTCCCATGCACTCATGAGGTGTAGGTGAAGCCGCTCTCTCTCTACTGGATGCATCAATCTCCACAGGTCTACTAGACTGTGATCCAAAATAATATCCTGCAAACTATGCTTTTTCTCTATGGTGTCTCAGATTGGGTTTGACTGATTTATCTAGCCATTGGTCACTAACCATATTCCAGTCTCCCCTTAAAATTACATTCTTTTTTCCTACTACTAATAGCTGTCTGGACTCTTACATCAGAAGAGCTCCTTTTTCCCATACTGGGTCTTAAATCAAACTTATTACTACTATGTAAAATTCTTTATCTTCGGTTTATCAAAAACAAAGTGCTACCATGCTTGTAGTGCTCTGATTGGTAGATATTTCTTTATTTGAATGGCTATTGCCCCTTTCCTATAAGAAGCATGGGAACCATTACCTGGAAATGACTCTCCTATCTTACCTTCAAATATCATTTTGCTTACCCATTCTCTCTTCGGTTGTTTGCTTTCTTTGGGGTTTAGATGGATTGTTTGGGGTAGTGTTATTTGTGGGTGTTCAGAGCTAATGTAAGACAATACCTCCTTCCTCTTGATGAAATGTGTCAGGCCATTCACATTTACTGATACGATCTTTAGATTTGTATGAGAGTTTGTACCCATAACCTAATTTAGGGGTCATCTAAATGGTGACATTGAGTCAGATTGCATAAAATCGTTTGTTTATTCCTGGTTAGGCTCTGGATTGGAATATAACTTTTCAATGACTGTTAGGAGTGCCTCCCCTCATGTATAATATCTGTCTATCACTTCTCTAGATATCTAGGATGAACATTTCTCTGTGAATCTGTAAAGCTATTACAATTGTATAGAATTACTGTAGTGTCTGTAGTTTGTGATTGATATGAGTTATATAGTCCGATGGGGAAAGGAAACTGCCAAAGCTGGTCAGAAAGATACAAGATAGATACTTAAGTGATAGGGATGTAGTGGTGCTGGGGAGACATGATATTTTTTTAAGTTTTAAAGAGATTTATTAATAATGAAGAAAATGTGACAAATATCATTAAAATATACAATAGCCTATTGCAGATATATGCATTAATAAACATGTGATACATATGTTGCAAAAACATAAATAAATGGGTAGTGGGTACAGAGGTATAAACCTGTTATATCAAGAAATGTACACATGGAATAAATGAAACATGGACTACATCATGATAACTTGGAGGCTTCTTTAGTATGTGGAGATGCAATGTGGACTAAAATGTAACATTAGATACAAAGGAAGTTACAAAAGATCACAATAATTCTCGTTTGATGGAAAGAGTCATAGGTGTTTCAAAGGCTTTATCTAATCTATAATTATAGCATACTCCATACCACCAGGCTTGGAACATGACTTCAGAATTATCTTTCCAATGTTTTGTAATTTGCTGAAATACAACAGCTAACAGAAGATCAATAATTTGAACATTATATGAGCAAGACTTCCAATTATCTGCTGAACGTCCTAAATATTTCAGTAACACTTAATTAGGTAGTGGTGTGAAAGATAGAATTAATCTGCGATCAAACTCTAAGCCAAAAATTAGAAATTGTTCTACAATGAAAGAGCATGTGTTTAAATCTGCATTAGATTAATTGCATGACTAGCAATTATTCTTAACATTTGGAATAATTTAATGTAATTGATCAGGTATATACAGCAATCTATTGTTTATATAAAATAACGTTTGTGTAGCATTAGTAGCTCTGGATGACTTGTAAAATTTCCACCAAGTTGTATTCCAAAATAATGGGGACCAAGAGATATTTAAATCATATTCCCAAAGCAACTCAGTGTTAAATTTATGTCTGTCTGTATGAGAGGAGATTATTAAGATCTGCAAAAAAGGGGAGCTTTGGGGCTAATAAAGATGATTTATGAAAGTTGATTATCTCTTGAGATCGGAAGGTCCCCTGTACTGCAATTTTTTAGTGCTGCTAATTGTACATGTGATAATTGGATGTATTTGTTCCTATATGATGTAGGAAGGCCATAGAGAGACTGGACTTCTGAGAAAAGATATTTGCCGATCTTGAATAAGTTAATGAGCCAACTTAAGACCTTTATGTCTCCAAGTTGGCAAGTTCATGGGTTTTTGGTTAATTTCAATTAGTTTATTATACCAAATAGTTGAATTAAGAAAGGTGAGTCTGGTCTTATGTGTGGATGTTAGTATTGGTGGAAGTAAATTAAAAGCACATTTAAATATAGGCAAAGACAAGTGATGAGGTGGTATTTATTTAAACCATAAAAATTCCTTGAAAGAAAAAGGGTTCATGAAAGCTTTTTCTACATCCAACCGTAAGGGGGAAATTATCATTAGGTTCTATGAGCCTAAAAGAGAAATGTTATAACAGCTTGAGTATAAAGTTTGAAATCATGGAAATTACCTCCTCTTACATCCTTAGGTAGTTTTAGTCTAGAAGTTGAGATTCCATAAGAAACATACAAGTAAAGATTCCTATTTCTTAATAAAGGAGATTGTGATCATGGCAAATGTATATATTATAATTGGGACCAACATAATTTTTATTGAATCCAAACACCCCCACCAGGATAGAAAAAAGGGGTTTTCATCTGGAAATTTTAAATTTTAGTATAAGATACAGTAAAATGTAATTTTTATTTAAATGGTATCTTTAATATAGTTTGTGAACCATAGACCTAGATATTTGATTTTGGTTGGGCTCCAAGAATAAATAGAATTGCCAAACAAGTGTTTAAAACAAAACTTATTTCAAGGTAAGACTTCACATTATTCAGAGTTTAGTTTATAACCCAAAATACTAGCAAAAGTGTCAACTTCTTTGAGGAGAAAAGACAGTGAAGACTCTGGATTTGATATAAATAAAAGAATATTGCCTGCATATACTGATAATGTTATGTATTTATCACCATATGGAAATTCTTGTATGCATTATTTTCCGTATTTTGAAGGTAAATGTTTTTAATGCTAGGCTAAATAAAATTGGTGATAACTGACATTTTTGCCTTAGTTGAAAGAATGGAGAAGAAATCTCTTTAGCACAAACAGTTGATGTAGGAGTGAAATATAAAAGTGAAATTAAATGAATAATCTTGGGACCGAATCCAAATCAAAAGGAGGGAATAAAACTGAAAATCCCAACCATTTCTGTCAAAAGCTTTCTCTGCTTCTAGAGAAATTACGGTCAAAGTTTGTTTATAGATTGCAGGTTCGCTTAAAACATTAAAGAATAGTATAGTTTTTCAAAAGATATGCAGCCTTTAAAAAAAAAAAAGATTGTTCCTAAATGATTAATTTAGGTAAAGAGGTTCTAGGCGAAGGGCAATAATTTTGGCAACATGTTTTATAATCTGTGTCGATTAAGAATATGGGTCTATAATGTTTACAAAGTTTGGGATCTATATCATCTTAATATGATTAAAGGGATGAGGGCATCTTGGAAAGAACCAAGAGAACTATTAGAATGTGAGAAATAGGAAAATAGAGAAAAGAATTTAGGTGAGAGAAGACGAGAAGAGTCAATGTAAAATTTGATTGTGAAGCCATATGGACAGGGAGTGTTACCGTTTTGAATGAGGTGAATGGGTTTCGGTATCTCAGTGAATGAGCTATGTTTTTCTATTGAATTGAAAATCAATATTGGTATTAAATGCTTTTTTAAGAAAAGCAAATTATTCAAGTATATCATTTGTGTGGGAGATATTTTCGGAACTATATAGAGATTTGTAATAGTCTAGAAATGATAGGAAAATTTCCATATCAATGCTAGTTAATTTATTGTTGGATGTATAATTAGTTTTGATTTTTAAACTCTCTTTCCTAATTTTCAAATAATTAGCTAGTGAAAAGAAGGCGCCTCTTCCAAAGTACTTGGTGAGTACTTTTATTCAGTTTATCGTTCAGGATATAAACACCAGCACATTGCATCTGCAGTCCGCTTGATCCCAGCAACCGCCAGTCCTAGAACCCCCATCCCCGAACCCTTCCACCCTACTTTCCACAAACCGCAATAACATTCCAACCCCATCCTAACACATCCTCCCCTGTAACTAAACAGCTTGTCATTTTCCCATCCTATTGAGTGCTCCATAATATATAGCAATAGATGTAAGATGAAATGAGGGAGTGGTCTCAGTAGAGTATTCGTTAAACTGAAATTTAGTGTTGATGAGATTTTGTATACTATTGGGGCTTTTTGAGGTATAATAAATATGTTCAAGATGTTTCATTATAACTAGAGTATCTTTTAATTTAGATTCAGAAATGTTCTTTTTATCAGAAATGTTTCGAATAATAAATCTCTGGCAGCCACTTTGAAAGACGCCCAAATAGCATATAACTTTATACCAGGTGTAGTATTAAACATGAAAAATTCAATAAAGAGTAGAAATGACTTAATAAAAATTTGGTCTAATAAAAGAGAATTATTAAATCTCCATTTTTGAGGTACATGTTGAGGAAGGACCAAATCTAATTCAACCAAAATTGCGGCTAGATCTGAAATTAAAATAGGTCCAATATCAATGTAGATTCATTGTTTTGTCAATGCTGTACACTGAAAAATATAATTGATCCTAGATTGGGAGCTATGAGCTGGAGAATAAAATGTGTTAGCTCTTTTATCTGGGGTAGTTAGTCTCCAAGAATCAGTAAAGGATCACTGGATAATGACTTTTAAGAATTAGTTTTGCAGAACATTAGGAATAAATACAACTTTGGAATTCCTATCAAGAAATGGATCTACGGCTTGGTTAAAGTCACCACCAAAAATTAAGTTATCATCAGCATACTCCATTAATTTAAAGTAAAAAATTTCCAGAAAGAGGTTTCGGCTTGAATTGGTCCATAAACATTAGTAATAGGATCAACAGCTAATTTAACAAATGACTAGCTTTCTTCGTGATCATGTTCTTGAGAAAATACCATAACATTCCTTTGCTTAGACCAGAGAATAATACTACAATTCTTTCTTTCATAAGTAGCTGAAAAGAAAGCATTCCTCATCTAGTTCCTCAGACGTTCCACAAATTCATTTTCATTTAAATCAGTTTCTTGTAACAATTCAATATCAATTTTAAGCTTACATCGATAGTCAAAACCTCTCTGCCTTTTGGTTGTGGAACCAACTCCTTAACATTCCAAGAGGCTGATTTGATGGCCATAAGGATGAACATCAAAACATAAATATAGATAAGGATTACGGATAACATAAGTAGGGCAATAAGTAGAGGTTAGTATAAGATAAAATAAAGTAAGTAGAAAAGTAAAAATGAGAATGTAAAATATGGTGAATGGAAAAATAAACAGTTATTAGTACATCAAAGAAGGGAAAGAAATGAGGGTTAGCGGAGGTAAAACAGGATAAATTACGAAAACATTAATAGAAAAAAGGTAAGCTACATACCTATAGGCAACACATAAATGATTGTGGGTGGAGGAACCACAAAGGCAGAAGGCACATTCTCAAATCTGAGAGTTCCAGGGGCAGATGGAAACTACATAGGAAACCGAAGGGCATGGGGTAGATAACAAATAAGGCACCTAAAAAAAAGAAAAGTGATGGATTAAGAAATGATGAACAAAGAATTAATGGATTACATTTACTTACTTGAAAAGCATGCAGGAGAAACAATGAAACATAAGCAGAGTAAAAAGCTTAAAGATGTGATGAACGAGATGTTTCCATAGCTTCCCCTTTACAATTATCTAAGAATTGTTTTACTTTCCTCGGATCTTCATAGGTGTTAAAATAGAAATGTGACTGATGAGTTAGCATTCGCGGCACCATTTTCTATTTAGGCACCATTTTAAATCATGATCGAAACTAATCCTTTGCTATTTCTGAGTAAAGGCTTCTGCTAGGTTTCATTTCTCCAAGGTTGGGTTTTGCTTCACTAATGTAAAGAGTCTGTTCTTATTAGCGCATACCTTTCTCACTAGATAGAGGCCTTCTCCCACTTGTCTGGTGACGGGCCCGACTGGAGCAACCTTGGACTTTGTAACTTTGTATAAGATATGAGCCCTAAGATTGTTTTTTTCTCGTTTCCATTGCTTTGCAGCACCTGCCTGGAAAATTCCATTATGGGCGTGTTCTAGCCCAGTTACGAAATGTACATAATGTATCTTTATGCTTGTTGATTTCAGTTCCTCTGCAGCACTCCTAATGACTGGGCAGACTGGGCTCCGCTCTGAGTGTATTCTGAATAAACAGTTACTGGTTTGTATTCTCTTCTGTCTGACCGACTCTTCATTTGGTATGGAAGGCTGAGAGGTGGTCATTAGTGACCCGAGTGACCCGAATCGGGACACTTCCTTCAGTTGGCGCCCGAAAAGGGACTCCTTCGGGTGAGTGACCCATCCCCTTTCCGCGGACAGAGGGGAGGTCGAGGCTATCGTCGGGCCGACTGACGGTTCAGGGATCCCTGCACGAGGAGTATTGATTGCTCGCAGCTGCCCCTTCCATCTTGCCGGATGGTGCCTCGCCCAGTGGTCATCCCGACTGGAGTCCTGAACGGCGAAACCCTTGGATCTGACGGTTTGGTCTGAATAGTCGGCAGTGGAGAATCGGTTTGTTTGTGCTACTCATATCACATGAGTTTGTTTTGGTTCTTTGTGGATATGGTACCATTGTGGTTTGAGTTTGGTACGGCCTGAGGACCGTTTTTGATAAAAGCATTTGCAGTTGCTTTGCCAGGCATAAATAACGAACTTGTTTTCTTTTTGAAAATGCCTGGAATTAGTAAGTTTTTCTCTTTGTGTTGTCATTGTTGTTCTGCAGATGCTCGATTTGAAGATGCCCAGCCAGCGCCTTCAGAAGGCACTCCTAATTTTGATATATATGTGAAGCATGGTCTTGGCCCTATTATGTTTAGTACATTATGGCACAAATATACGAGGGACAATGCTGAGTTACAGTGGCCGTTGACGGGCACTTGTGATGAGCAAAAGATTGTTTTTTTACAGGAAAAGTTATTTAAAAGACGAAGTTGACAGTCTATGTTTGATTTCCTCAGAACATGGCAGAAAGTAGCTAGACAGAGACGATTGAAGATGGAAAAAGATGCACGGAAGGGGAAGAGGCAAACACTGACTCAAAAGCTGTAGCCTATGATAGAGAAAAGCAAGAGGCAGGGGTTGAATGTGAAGATAGGAGGTTTCGGTTGCATATTGATAAATCTTATTTGGCCCAAGAGGAAACAGATACTTTTGTGGAGGAATTGCTAGACACTCGACCCCCGCCTCCATATGCTCCGCAGAGGATATACCCCGCTGTTCCCTTACAGTTGCAGCAGCCTGTCGTATCTGCTCCAACGGCTCCCGTATCTACAACTGTTGTTTCAACAGTTTTGACCACGGCACCCTTTTCTCCTTCTTTACCGTTGCCATCTTTGGCAACTATGACTATAGCACACCTAGGGGGATATGTACAATGAAGTGGCGGAGGGTGTCGTTAGCCTCTTGGGCTTAACGACATGCTCCGCCACTTCGGAAACGCAAGGCTGCACCATATTTACCAGAATGTGGTGCAGCCTTGCGTTTCCCCCTGCGATGGCGCTAAGTTTAACAACTTAGCGCCAACGCAGGCACCCTTGCACCAGAGTGCAAGGGTGTCTGTGTGCAGGGGAGGATTGGTTATGTGTAGGAAGGTGTACCTTCCTGCACATAAACAATCTTAAAATGCCATTTTGTAACTTTCATGTGTGCTGCATGAAGCAGCACACATGAAAGTTACAAATGGCATTTTTAAAAGGTTTGCTTATGTACAGGAAGGACACCATCCTGTACATAAACAAACCATGGCATTTTGCTTTTCCATGTGTGCTGCACAAGGCAGCACACATGGAAAAGCAAAAACGAGGAGAAATAATGCATTTCTCCTCGTTTGCTAACTTAAGACCAGGATTTTCCTGGTCTTAATTTTAGGCGCTGCCTCCTATGTACGCCACCCTTGTACATAGGGGGCAGCGTCAAATACAATGGGTGTTGCGGTGGAAGGCCCACTGCAACACCCACTGCACGCCCCTTTCAGGCTAACCATAGTGTGAAAGGGTGTCTTCTGTACAAGGCAGCGTTAAGCCACGTTAAGTGGCTTAACGCTGCCTTGAACATAAGGCAAGGCCCCTATCGCCACGGGAACGTCACAAAAAGTGACGTTCCAGTGGCGATAGGGGCTTGTACATATGCCCCCCACTGTCTCGACTCCTGTATCTTCTGTTCTCTCTCCTCCAGTACAAGCACCAGCAGCGATTGTACCTGTCACTTCTGTTGTTTCTCCTTCCATGGTTCTTCATCCCCCGACAATTTTGAGTGCTGAGACGCCAGTACGCGGATTTGAGGATAGAGATTGGATGAAATTTAAGGAGCGAATGGGCCCATTAGTGCGGTCTGGGGTGGGGGATGAAGAAAAACAAGTAATAGCTAATCAGGCTGCGCAGTGGGGCCGCAATCCCATTTATAGTGTGGAGGATGTTTGGGCAGTTATGCGAGATTTTGAGCCCTTTGTACAGCAGCATGCTCTTAAGCATATGTCTGCTACGTTGATTGGTCTTTGGCTGCAACACTTTGGGAATGATGCACCGCAAATTCTATATGATATTAGAGATCGTGTGTATGCTAGCGGTTTGGAGGCTGGCCAAGTTTTCGGGAATGTTACAACGTTAATTGCTTATAGGGGTAGGTTGCATGAGAAGAGTCCTACCCCGGTGACTCAGTTTCCGATGCGAGAGGTTCATCCTATATATCACCCAGAAATACCAGAGTTAACGGATCAGCGTGGTACTGTCACCAGACCGGGTGTAGCGGCCTGTTTTCAAGAACAGTGGGTTTATACACCGTGGAAAAGAAGTGAGGTTTTATCCCTTAATACTCATTTGCCTGATCCGAGGAAAAATCCCACTGCTTATTATAAAGAGTTGACCAAAGCTGCCTCTTCTACTGTCATGACTCTTGCTGATATTGAAATGTTTTTGGTCTTCTTGTTCTGGTTGATATTTGGAAACAGGTTCATACTTAGGATCATGTTGCAGAGTTGGGTGGCACCTGGGACCAGATTAAGGGATGGGATCATGAAAGGAAGCCAGGTGATAAACCTCAAGCTGAGATACTTGCTTTGCCTGGTCGTATTATTACATCTATGCATTCTCTTATTCCGCCGAAGAAAGTAAGTTGGGACAAGTTAATGGATGAAAGTGTGTCTGATTTATTCACTCGGTTTGAAGATACGTTTTTGGATTATAGTGGGCAGGACATGTCTATCGAGGGAGGAGTTCGGTTGTTTGTTGATAGATTTGTTTCTAATCTGCTTCCTGAAATTGTGACTCGTTTGCAGGCGTCTGAGAGTACTTGGTCCACCTCTTCCCCCTCTGTTATTTTGAATATGGCTCAATATTATGAACACCGTGACCAAGAGGAGAAGGAGAAGACAGATAAAAAGCATAAGGAGTTGAAGACGAAGGTGTTGTTACAGCAAGCATTTAGGGGGAATGGTAGAGGACGCGGTGGTCCTGCCAGACAGCTTTCTTGCACTAATAGGCAGCCGACCACGACACCTTTGGGGTCGAATCAGTGTGCGTACTGTAAGGAGGAGGGCCATTGGCGTTGCAAGTGTCCTGTGCTTTTGCAGAAAGTTGCAGTTCCTAGAGGGCGAGGGTCGTGGGACCGATAGAGCTCAGAGTGCTGCGATCTCACAGGGTCGTTCTGATAGCAAATATTTTGATGACCCTCGCGATGGACAGTATTATCATGATGATTACGATACGGATGAGGTGACAGGGATGTCTTACAGCTAGGATATGTAGAAAAACAAAGGGACCCAACCTTACTTCTGCGGGCAGTTTCTGTTCCTTCACTTGTGGAAAAACATAAGGTTTTCTGTAAAACCCTCACCCACCAGGGTTACCCCTTGATGGCATGCTTCATCATAGGGTCCTTCCCGTTCCGCTGCGGAACGGGGCGTGCTGCGACCTGACGAACTATGCGGGAGCCCTGAGTTTTTTTACTATGAGAGGCTGGTAATTTTGCAAGGGAGGAGTGTGGTAAAGGAAGGTGTTCGTTAAAAATACCTGGCTAGTGGGTAATGCTATTTTATTCAGGCCCCTAGTTGGTATGATTAAAAACAGGGGAAAAATTAGGATTCAAGGGATTAATGTTCCCAAAACCTAATGGTCGACATGTTTCTAGCCTACCCTTCTCGGCTATTCTTCAGGACCTTGTGTATTTATGTACAAGATACCTAGTTCAACTCTTACAGTTGTTCCACTAATCACACCTTACATAAAGTGCATCAATTGCACGTGCTTATACAGGTGCATAAATAATTAATACCAACTGGTACCTATATTCAAATTACCTGAAAGAAAAAAGTGAAAGAACAATAGTTATACTTTTCCCACGTTTCTTAACTGTTTTTGAATGGGCATATTGATTGTGACCTTCATCCATGTGTGCACGTCCTAAGTGAAGAGACAAACCAATAGTGACTTGTCCTTACATTCGTTCGTGGTAACCCGTGGCACATCTAGTGAAGTTGTTTACAAACGAAAAAAGTTGCTTGTCAATACTAGGACATACAACACATATAATGCACAACACACATCCTTAGTTGATGGTGTCTCATCCTGTGACTGAAGATTCTCAGCAAGGATCTGAAGTTTTGCAAAGTATAACACACAACATGTACACCACACACGACAAATACATTTTTGTACTGAAGCCAACGCTTCTTGGTTTGCACCAGTGGGAAGTTCCGCCTTTAGTCACACACTGTTTCAAAAAATCATAATGAAAGTTTTAGTGAGGGCGAGAGAAAAAGACTGCTCTTAAAATAGCGGTAGGGTCGGGGGTTAGAGACTCACCTCGTCAAAGCCAGAACTTCGTTATCATACCTACTATCTTGCCGCTCAGGAACCGCATCTTGCCAGGTCCCGCTGCGGTGCCTGATTAAAAAGTGACTGCGAGCACGTACGCGTGCTCACGTGTCACACTTGGAAATGAAGCTGGTGCGATAACCTGGGCAGAATGGTCGCCATGGTTTGTGCTATCTCGGTCCACCCGGAAGACGGGAAAAAGGTACTTAATCTGTGCAAATCTATTGTGCTCGAACTAAGAAATAGAGAAGCCCCTAAAAGTTGTGGGAGCTAAGTGAAATGCTCACACTTCGATTTTGTAGCACTAGGGGGGGAAAATTTGTAATATTACTATGCTCGCATGTCGCAGCGTTGAAGGTATTTACATAAATTCCCTTTGTAGGTTGGAAGGAAAAATAGATAGACCGAAGCTGCACATAAGTAAAAGGTATACCACAGTCATATCTTCTGCAGCCATGAATGTACCTCATGTTAATAATAATATGACGCGAGTGAATATTACTACGCCTGCATGTCGCAGCGTTGAAGGTATTTTCATAAATTCCCTGTGTAAGTTGGAAGGGAAAAAAATAGATAAACCGAAGGTGCACATAAGTGAAAAGGGGATACCTCGGTCATATCTCCTGCAGCCATGAATATACCTCATGTTAATGAGATGTCGCGAGTGATGTTATTAGGACCCAATGTGTATTGGAACGTAGTAGCCCTCAGAGGGGAGAGAACCTGTAGGGTAAGATATACCTCTAGCCCAGCCCAGGATCTTAATTGGTGTTTGCAAACAAGATCCTTTTAAAAATCTTTAGAATAAGGAACCATTATGGGGAACCCCTAGAAAATATATCACTTAGACATATCTGTCACTGTAGAGGTGCATACCGACCGTGTCAGGTACGTTGTTGTCCAAGCTCATATTCTGGTGTTTCCGGTGCATGATGTCCCTAGGTTTGAAAATTATCTTACAAAACTACCCCATGGTATATTGTTATTCAAACCCACTATGTGTGTTTTCAATTTGAAAACCCAGCGTTGTTCTTTCTCGAAAAGTTTGGTTTCTACTGTTTCGTGATGTCCCATTGATTCTAGTACAACCCATTTGAAATCTTGAACTGTGTGTTTCTTCTCAATGTAATGGGCTTACATCTTGGTGGTTGTCCTCTCGCAGCGCACATTGCTCCTGTGTTCGCAAATACGGGTCTTCACTTTCCTAGTGGTCATTCCAATGTAATTGAGGCCGCATGGGCACGTGATCATGTACACTACCCGCTCTGTGTTACAGTTCGTGAATTTTCTGAGTTGCCATGAAATATTATTGCTTAGTGTGAGAGTTTTAGTAGGTTCGGTTAGGTGGCAGACACTACAATTGCCACATGGGTAGTGTCCCACACCCGGGGCAGGGGTTCCTTGAGTCGTCATCCTTGTGTTTAGATGTTTCTTAGGACGTTTGTGTACTAGGATGTCTTTCAAACTCCTGCCTCTTCTGTGCGAGAACAATGGGCGTGGTATTGTCATGGCGCCACTGTCCAAAATTCGCCGGTGTTTATTAATGATCTTACTAACTGCATTAGCTGCTATGCTGTAGGTTGTGATACAAATGGGCCTTTCTTCTTTTTCTTTCAAAACAGGTGGTTCCAAAAGGGATTCTCGGTTGTTGTTACGGGCCCTCTTATTAGCTCGTGAAACCATTTTCCTGGGGTATTTTCGCATGATTAGTTTCTCAGTCAAGTGGTCAGCCTGTTCCTTGTAGTCCCGTAGCTCTGAACAGTTCCTCCTCAGCCTCAGGAATTGTCCAAAGGGAAGATTCTCCCTCAAGTGGCGTGGGTGGAAGCTGTCGTAAAGTAAAAGGCAATTTTTTGCAGTTGCTTTTTCGTGGGTGGTTATCCTCAACTTTTCATCCCCATCAACTATGATATTTAGGTCCAAGAATACCAATTCTTCTCTGCTTAGAGTACACGTGAACTTAAGGAACTCATCCTGTGTGTTGAGCCAAAGTAGAAAATCCTGTGCTTTGTTCTCGTCCCCTTCCCAGACCACCAGGACATCGTCGATGTACCTCTTCCATAACTTTATATGGTTCCTGTAAGGGTTGGGGGGGTGCGAGTATCTTGTGGGTCTCCAGATGGTGGACATAGAGGCCTGCTATGCTCAGGGCAAAAGTACTGCCCATACTGGTCCCGTGCTGCTGGAGGTAGACTGTGTCCTCGAAACGGAAAATGTTTTGGGTTAGTGCCCACTTACAACATTCCATGACCAGGTTCCTAGGTGCCTGGTAGTCCCACTCCTCCTCAAAAAGGACCTCCTCTATGATGATAAGGGCCTCAGCATGTGAAAAGGCTTTCCACATCCAAGCCCATGAGGAGGTGTATTCCTGGGTTAAAATGAAGATCCTTCAGTAGATTTAACACTGCCTTAGTGTCCTTCAGGTATGTTGCCGTCTTCTGTACTATGGGTCTGAGGAAAGCATCTGCAACTTTTGAGAGGGGTTCCAGGATAGAACCGATACCAGACACTATGTGGCGTCCGGGTGGTTTCTCCAAACCTTTATGGATCTTGGGTATTGTGTAGAAATAGGGGGTTACTGGATTTTTGTTGTTTAAAAACTCCCCTTCTTTCGCTGTGATCCAGTCGTGTGGCAATCCCTCCTCAATCATGGTCGTGATTTTGATCCTGAGGAATTCCGCTGGGTCGGTTGTCAGTGGGTTGTAATTCCTTCTGTCTCCCAACAGTCGTAGGCACTCTTCTCTGTATGCTTCTGTGGTCGATAATACCATAGCTCCCCCTTTGTCTGCCGGTTTAATCACAATCCTGTTGTCAGAACTAGTATATTTTGTTGGGTTCTTCAGGAGCAGTACCCTCAAGAAGCCCACCTTCCAGCAGCCTTGACGCAAGCTTAATTTCACTGAGGATCAAAGTGGCTAGACGGGGGGAAGGGATTTGGGAAGGGTACTGTGGGAGGGAGACCTGGAACGAGACGTTGTCTTCAGTTAGCTTCCTGATATACCATATGAACTCTTGGACTAAACTAGCATAGATAAGTAACAATCACATACCTGTAAAGGAAAGCAGATTACATATGGAACAGTTGTCGCTCTCTCTTAATTGCTTCACAAGGAATGGAATTGCTGTTCCAATAATCCTTAAAATAAAAGGTAACAATATGGACTCTATCATTAGTCTAGTTATTGCATAAAACCTATGCTCCAGAGCGAATCACATATACATATAAAGAGCCAATTGGCTTCTGTTACACCTTTTTCTTCTCCAATTATGATTAGCAAGTAACACTGTTAAAATCACAGTGCTAATTTTAAAATACGCAACTGGTGTTATAATGTGCCAATATTCACTATGCAAATGTCATTCTAATATGCAGAAGTTCAAGGAAGCGTCTCAGCGCGCTATGCCTCCAATTCCAATAAGCAAAAGCCGAAGAACGCGCTTCAGCGCAATGTGCCAATGTCCCATATAGCAATGCTCAAAAAAGCGCTTCAGCTCAATGTACTGAAATCCAAGATTCAAATGTTCCAAAACGCGCGTCAGCGCGATGTGCCAGATTTCCCATACAAGTGTCCAAAATAGAGCTTTATGTAAATGCCAATATACCAATGTCCAAAAACATGCTTCAGCACGATGTGTCAGAATTCCTTAAACAAATGCCCAAGAAAACACTTTGATCAAAGATGCTCAAATACAAAATGCAAACATCAGCATATGGCCCCCTTGAACAAAATGGAACGATCCTACCTGCTGGTGTTCAAAGAAAGGATCTATAACCTGCATTAAGTTGACAAGAGGCTTCTGACTGCAACCGGAGATCTGCTGCTGCTGTTCATCAGAGTTCTCAATAACCGGCAAAGAGAACTGGGTGTGGCCCCTATTTAAAGGCCTTCTCAAGAAAGTTCCAGATTCTACTGGAGCTGAGAAGGGCCAAAATGCCTTAGGTGGCAGACTATGAGTTGAATGTCTGCAATAAGCATTGGCACCAACAAGTGACAATGCAAAACAACAAGCACAGATAAAACCAATAAAACAAGCATTGGTAAAAACAAGCACTGGTAAAAACAAACAGCAAATATGAAAATACATTGATTGACAGAATCACGGCAGTCCAAACAAGCACTGGTAAAACCAATAGCAAATATGAAAAGAAAACAAGCACTGGTAAAAACAATAGCAACTATGAAAGACAGTGATTGACAGAATGATGACAGTCCACCCCATCAAAAGTGCTTACACTCCCAGTTACGTAGGAGCCTCCGTGTGTTGGGCATGAAATTTACGTGACAAACGTGGTGCATGAATAGCGTTACTAGGTTCCAATGAGTCCTCATCCGGACCATAACCTTTCCATGATATCAGGTACCACAGTTGTCCTTTTATGCGCTTACTACCTTTTATATTGTTCACCTCGTATTCTTCATGATCTCCGACAAGGAGAGGTGGTGGACGTGCTCGTGTTTTGTTCTGCGCTGGTTTCAACAATGATGTATGAAAAACAGGATACATTTTCATGTCATTTGGCAGTTTCAACTTAAACGCTACTGGGTTAACACATTTCTCAATCTCAAATGGCCCAATAAATCGCGGATGAAATTTATATCTCTTTTTAAATTGAAAATTTCTTGAAGAAAGCCACACGAAGTCTCCAGTCTTGTATTTTGGTCCTAGTGTTCTTTTCCTATCAGCACATTTTTTGTAGTTTGCTTTTGCTTTCTGGATATTACGTTGTAAGTGTTTCATGATAGTAACCATTCCTCGTAACCTGGCATTTAAGGATGGGTTATTAGTTTGAAGTTGAGCTAACAGCAGTGGAGCGTAATGTGGGTGACAGCCATGATTTGCAAAGTACGGCGACATGTTTGTTGAAGCATGCTTTAGATTATTATAAGCGAATTCTGCTTCCCGAAGGAGATTCACCCATGAACCTTGTTATTTAAACAAATAGCATCGTAAATATTGCTTTAGTATCTGATTTACTCGCTCTGTTTGACCATCCAATTCGGGATGGAAACTCGTGGACATGTTTCTTTTTATTTGTAATGTTTCGCACCAAGCTTTCCATACTTTTGATGTGAATTGAGGTCCTCGATCGGAAGTTATGGTTCGAGGCAAACCATGTAATCTAACTACGTTTTGCACCAATAAAGTCACTAACTGAGTTGCTGTTGGCATTTTTTCACAAGCAATAAAATGAGCCATTTTTGAAAGTCTATCAACCACTACTAAAATGGTAGTTTTCCCTTGATCTTTAGGTAAGTCAGTAATAAAATCCATGGATATATCTTCCCAAAGACACATTGGCGTAGGAAGAGGCTGAAGTAACCCTTTTTTGGCACCATGTTCTCCTTTAGCTTGAGCACAAACATCACATTGTTTTACATAGTGGATAACATCTTGTCTCCATGTAGGCCACCAGAAATGTCTTTGGAATAACTCTTGAGTTTTTGCTATTCCAGGATGTCCAGCTAATGGTTTTGTGTGACACCATTGTAGAACTTGTCTTTGTAATGGCTTTGATGGAATGTACAATAGTGTCTTTTGAAACGGCAATCCTTGAATGATGGTTCTATCTTTGTCTTTTTGTTGCCACACTAGAATTTGGTTTAATGGCATACTTTTACGTATGTCTTGAAAAAATTGTTCAGAGATTGTAACTCCAATAATTTGTTCTTTAGGAATTATAGATGGTGGTGTACTTTCCTTCTTTGTTTTATCTTCTACTGTTTCGCATCGAGATAAGGCATCTGCTTTATTATTTATTTTAACTGGTCTGAAAGTTATAATGAAGTTGAATTGTACAAAAAATAAGGTCCACCGTAACTGTCGAGGTGTCAACGCTCTAGCACATCGTAAAAATTGGAGATTACGATGGTCCGTGTAGACAGTTACGATATGTTTTGCACCTAAGAGATAATGGCGCCATTCTTTAACCCCTTCGCTGCTAGGCCTTTTCCCCCCGTGCTAAGCCTTTTTTTTTATATTTGGGGTAGTGCGCGCTTAGGCCCCTGTAACTTTTTGACCACATAAGGTATCCACGCCAAATTTGCGTCCTTTTTTTCTAACATCATGGGGATTGTAAAGGTACCCAGGGTTTGTGGATTCCCTTGGAGGGGACCCAGAAATTAGCCAAAATACAGCTAAATTTTGTTTTTTTGGGGACAAATGCGAAAAAAGGGCTACAGATGAAAGCGTCTTGTTTTTTCCCTGCAAATGGCATCAAAAAGGGGTTGTGGTGCTGAAATCACCATCTTCCCAGCTTTCAGGGACAAGCAGACTTTTGTCAGAAAACCAACTTTTTTACACAGTTTGGGCATTTTTCTGGGACATAGCCTATTTTTGCTATTTTTTGTGCTTTCAACCTCCTTCTAGTTAATGGTAGAAATGGGTATGAAAAATGGATCCTGGAAAGCCATACATTTCTGAAAAGTAGACAAAATTCTGAATTCAGCAAGGGGTCATTTGTGTAGATCCTTAAAGTTTTCCTTATAGAAACTAACAGTTAAATGAAGGAAAAATTGAAAATTAGTTGAAAAAAACAGCCATTTGTGTCAACGTTTTCACCTGTAACTTCTTCTAATTATGACAGCTATTTGAAAGCAATATACAGTTATATCCGCTGGACCTTTCTGGTTGTGGGGATATATAGGACTTGTAGGTTCACCAAGAACCCGACGAACCCAGAGCCAATAACTGAGCAGCGTCTTGCAATGGTTTTTTATTATGTACCGGGTATATAGCAATTATTTTGGGAAAATGTATACATGGAAAAATTGTTATGAAAGACACCTATGTATTTCTGAAATGGGAACAAAATGTAGATTTTAGAAACAGTAGATATTTGCACATTTCCGAAATTGGGAGTACCAATACTAGCATGAGAATTATAGGTCATTTTTCAAAATGACTTATTTTTTACACATTGTCTTTCATTTGGAAGGCAGAAATGCATCGAAAGTCAATAGGTAATAACAGTTGCTCTACAATTCTGTGTTACCCTAAGTCTCCCGATAAAAATGGTACCTCACTTGTGTGGGTAGGCCTTGTGCCCACAACAGGAAATGGCTGAAAATGCAACGTGGACATAGCACATTTTCACAATGAAAAATTACCCTTTTTTTGCAAAGTGCCTAGCTGTAGTTTTTGAACCCTAGCTCTGCGGGCACTTAGGGAAACCTAGCAAACCTATACATTTTTGAAAACTAGACACCCAGGGGAATTCAGGATGGGGTGACTTGACTGGCTCTCACCAGGTTCTGTTACCCAGAATCCCTTGCAAACCTAAAACATTGGCAAAAAAAACAAATTTTCCTCACTTTTCTGTGGTGGAAAGTTCTGTAATCTGTGTGGATCCACAAAATTCCACCCACCCTGCGTTCCCCAAGGTCTTCCGAAAAAAATGGTACCTCACTTGTGTGGGTAGGCCTAGTGCCCGCGACAGGAAGCAGCGCAAAACGCAACGTGGACGCACCACATTTTCACAGTGAAAAATGACCCTTTTTTTGCAAAGTGCCTAGCTGTAGTTTTTGAACCCTAGCTCTGCCGGCACTTAGGGAAACCTAGCAAACCTATACATTTTTGAAAAGTAGACACCCAGGGGAATCCAGGATGGGGTGACTTGACTGGCTCTCACCAGGTTCTGTTACCCAGAATCCCTTGCAAACCTAAAAATTGGCAAAAAAGCACATTTTCCTCACTTTTCTGTGGTGGAAAGTTCTGGAATCTGCGTGGATCCACAAAATTCCACCCACCCCGCGTTCCCCAAGGTCTTACAAAAAATATGGTACCTCACTTGTGTGGGTAGGCCTAGTGCCCGCGACAGGAAGCAGCGCAAAACGCAACGTGGACGCACCACATTTTCACAGTGAAAAATGACCCTTTTTTTGCAAAGTGCCTAGCTGTAGTTATTTAACCCTAGCTCTGCCGGCACTTAGGGAAACCTAGCAAACCTATACATTTTTGAAAAGTAGACACCCAGGGGAATCCAGGATGGGGTGACTTGACTGGCTCTCACCAGGTTCTGTTACCCAGAATCCCTTGCAAACCTAAAAAATTGGCAAAAAAAAACATTTTCCTCACTTTTCTGTGGTGGAAAGTTCTGGAATCTGCGTGGATCCACAAAATTCCACCCACCCCGCGTTCCCCAAGGTCTTCCGAAAAAAATGGTACCTCACTTGTGTGGGTAGGCCTAGTGCCCGCGACAGGCAGCAGCGCAAAACGCAACGTGGACGCACCACATTTTCACAGTGAAAAATGACCCTTTTTTTGCAAAGTGCCTAGCTGTAGTTTTTGAACCCTAGCTCTGCCGGCACTTAGGGAAACCTAGCAAACCTATACATTTTTGAAAAGTAGACACCCAGGGGAATCCAGGATGCGGTGACTTGACTGGATATCACCAGGTTCTGTTACCCAGAATCCCTTGCAAACCTAAAGAATAGGCAAAAAAAACACATTTTCCTCACTTTTCTGTGGTGGAAAGTTCTGGAATCTGCGTGGATCCACAAAATTCCACCCACCCCGCATTTCCCAAGGTCTTCCGAAAAAAATGGTACCTCACTTGTGTGGGTAGGCCTAGTGCCCGAGACAGGAAGCAGCGCAAAACGCAACGTGGACGCACCACATTTTCACAGTGAAAAATGACCCTTTTTTTGCAAAGTGCCTAGCTGTAGTTTTTGAACCCTAGCTCAGCTGGCACTTAGGGAAAACTAGCAAAACTATACATTTTTGAAAAGTAGACACCCAGGGGAATCCAGGATGGGGTGACTTGACTGGCTCTCACCAGGTTCTGTTACCCAGAATCCCTTGCAAACCTAAAAATTGGCAAAAAAACACATTTTCCTCACTTTTCTGTGGTGGAAAATTCTGGAATCTGCGTGGATCCACAAAATTCCACCCACCCCGCTTTCCCCAAGGTCTTCCAAAAAAATGGTACCTCACTTGTGTGGGTAGGCCTAGTGCCCGCGACAGGAAGCAGCACAAAACGCAACGTGGACGCACCACATTTTCACAGTGAAAAATGACCCTTTTTTGCAAAGTGCCTAGCTGTAGTTTTTGAACCCTAGCTCTGCCGGCACCTAGGAAACCTACCAAACCCACACATTTCTGAAAAGTAGACACCCGGGGATTCCAGGGAGGTATGGCTTGCGTGGATCCCCCAACGTTTTCTTACCCAGAATCCCCTGCAAACCTGACATTTTGCTGAAAAAATCCCTTTTTCACACATTTTTGTGTGGTAAAGTTGTGGCATAACGGGGCTGACACAAATTTCCTACCACCCAGCGTTCCCCAGGTCTCCCGATAAAAATGGTGCCTCACTCAGGTGGGAGGCCCAAGTACCCGCGACAGGCAAGGGCCCACAACGTATTGAGGCGACCTCAAAATGGCCTATCACAAAACGACCTGGTTTTGCAAGGGGGGTCCCATGACGTTTTGGCCCGGGGCTCGGCGGCCACCTAGGGAAACCTACCAAACCCACACATTTCTGAAAAGTAGACACCCGGGGGATTCCAGGGAGGTATGGCTTGTGTGGATCCCCCAACGTTTTGGTCCCCCGAGTGAGGCACCATTTTTATTGGGAGAGCTGGGGGGACGCTGGGTGGTAGGAAATTTGTGTCTGCCCCGTGATGCCACAACTTTACCACACAAAAATGTGTGAAAAAAGTGATTTTTTCAGCAAAATATCAGGTTTGCAGGGGATTCTGGGTAAGAAAACGTTGGGGGACCCACGCAAGCCATACCTCTCTGGAATCCCCCGGGTGTCTACTTTTCAGAAATGTGTGGGTTTGGTAGGTTTCCCTAGGTGGCTGCCGAGCCCCGGGCCAAAACGTCTTGGGACCCCCCTTGCAAAACCAGGTCGTTTTGTGATAGGCCATTTTGAGGTAGCCTCAATACGTTGTGGGCCCTTGCCTGTCGCAGGTACTTGGGCCTCCCACCCGAGTGAGGCACCATTTTTATCGGGAGACCTGGGGGGACGCTGGGTGGTAGTAAATTTGTGTCTGCCCCGTGATGCCACAACTTTACCACACAAAAATGTGTGAAAAAAGTGATTTTTTTCAGCAAAATATCAGGTTTGCAGGGGATTCTGGGTAAGAAAACGTTGGGGGATCCACGCAAGCCATACCTCCCTGGAATCCCCCGGGTGTCTACTTTTCAGAAATGTGTGGGTTTTGGTAGGTTTCCCTAGGTGGCCGCCGAGCCCCGGGCCAAAACGTCATGGGACCCCCCTTACAAAACCAGGTCGTTTTGTGATAGGCCATTTTGAGGTCGCCTCAATACGTTGTGGGCCCTTGCCTGTCGCGGGTACTTGGGCCTCCCACCCGAGTGAGGCACCATTTTTATCGGGAGATCTGGGGGGACGCTGGGTGGTAGGAAATTTGTGTCTGCCCCGTGATGCCACAACTTTACCACACAAAAATGTGTGAAAAAAGTGATTTTTTCAGCAAAATATCAGGTTTGCAGGGGATTCTGGGTAAGAAAACGTTGGGGGATCCACGCCAGCCATACCTCCCTGGAATCCCCCTGGTGTCTACTTTTCAGAAATGTGTGGGTTTGGTAGGTTTCCCTAGGTGGCCGCCGAGCCCCGGGCCAAAACCCAGGTGACCCCCTTGCAAAACCAGGTCGTTTTGAGATAATGTGTTGTTTATTTCTGCAGCGTGAACATTTTGGCACAATATTGCAAGGAAAATGTGACAGACATTTTGAGGTTTGCAGGACATTGTGGGTAACATAACTTGTTGGGATCCACAAGAGAGATATCACCATGTACTCCCATGGGTGTTTCGTTTACGACAATATCTACAGTTGGTAGGTTATTCTTAGATGGAATGTACACCTTGGCAGACAGACTAAAAAGACAAAGATTACTGCACAGCCATCTAATCCTCAAGCACACACACATACTGGTTGGATTTGGCACGAGGGCAAGTGATGGTTCAGTATATACAATTTTATTAACAAGAGATTTCACAAAAATGAAATGCACTGTCAATAATTGAAAGGACAAAAAACTGAACCAGTGACTCGCAGCTCGTGAGCTGTAAATCCACGTCAAGGCCCCAACCGCTTTACAGGCCATTCACACACCTTTCATACGTGATACACACAAGACCCTTCACACCACCAGGCACGAAACAAACACATTACAACATTCACAAAAAGGGACAAGGTACACCCTGCTTGAGAAAGACAAAAAAAAAATATTACTGCACAGCCATCTAATCCTCAAGCACACACACATACTGGTTGGATTTGGCACGAGGGTGAGTGATGGTTCAGTATATACAATTGTATTAACAAGTGATTTCACAAAAATGAAATGCACTGTTAATAATTGAAAGGACGAGAAACTGAAAAATTGACTCACAGCTCGTGAGCTGTAAAGCCACGACAAGGCACCAACCTCTTTACAGGCCATTCATACACCTTTCATACGTGTGACACATACAAAACCATTCACACCGCCAGCCGCAGGCCCATCACATTACAACACTCACACCAGCAGACAGCGCCATTCAAGGGCCCATCACTTTCACACGCCCACATTCCTAACACAGCAACCACACAAGCTGATGGATTGCGTGGAGTGTCGCTCGGCTAGCAGTGTGTGTAGTGACCAGCAGCAAGTCACTACTCACACACCACCAGCCGAGCGCCAGTCCACGCACACTGCCAGCCAAGCGCCAGTCCACGCACACCGCCAGCCAAGCGCCAGTCCACGCACACCACCAGCCAAGCGCCACTCCACGCACACTGTCAGCCAAGCACCACTCCACGCACACCGCCAGCCAAGCGCCACTCCATGCACACCGCCAGCCAAGTGCCACTCCACGCACACCGCCAGCCAAGCGCCACTCCATGCACATCGCCAGCCAAGAGCCACTCCATGCACACCGCCAGCCAAGCGCCAGTCCACGCACACCGCCAGCCAAGCGCCACTCCACGCACACCGCCAGCCAAGCGCCACTCCACGCACACCGCCAGCCAAGCGCCACTCCACGCACACCGCCAGCCAAGCACCACTCCACGCACACCGCCAGCCAAGCGCCACTCCACACACATTGCCAGCGAAGAGCCACTCCACGCACACCGCCAGCCAAGAGCCACTCCACTCACACCGCCAGCCAAGCGCCACTCCACGCACACCGCCAGCCAAGCACCAGCCTACACACACCACCATCACATTTAGGATTTTTTTATACAAAAAAGAAAACACAAACAAATTGCAAATAGATACAAATCTACTAACACAAAATCTGAAACTAAATACATTGCACTAATGCCAACCTTGAAACATAACAACAATTCTTAAACATTACAGACCAGGCAGTTCACTTTACCACTCATGGTTGCTCCCAATAATTCTTTTGCTTGTGGTACACTCTATAACAAGCAGGCACACACAGCCCAGGGGTAGAAGGACACTCAGGGCAGTACATACGAGTCTCCTTCCGCGTACCTCTTCGCCAACAGACTCTACATCTCCTAGTGGGAAAGTCTTTTGAGGGTGTAGGAGGAATGTGATCAGGAAAGTGGCGATCTTTCAATCGAGCCACATCCTCCACCACTCCAACTCTAGGAACACTTGCCTGTTCCACAACAACAAGGCTGCCTATGACAGACTGCTGAAACTGAACAAAAGTCAACTTTGACGCAGGAGAACACTCCTTGAACACAACAAAAGCATTCAAAGTTGCTAAATTGAAGAGATGGATGGCCAACTTCTTATACCAAATGTAAGCCTTACGAATAGCAGTGTAAGGTTCCAACCTCTGACCTACTCTATCAACACCACCCATGTGCTTATTGTAGTCTAAAATGCACACAGGTTTGCGCACTTCAGCAATCTGACCCCAAACAGCCACAGGTGAAGTACTCTCATCATGGATGGTAGTCAGCATGTACACATCCCTCCTGTCCACAAATTTCACAGCTAGTAGTTCATCACTACGCAAGGAACTGCACTGTCCCCTCTGAAGTTTTTTGCAAACAAGCTCTTTTGGATAACCTTTACGGTTAGAGCGGATTGTGCCACAAGCAAAAGTGTCCACTTTGAACAATTCCTTAAACAACTGCACAGCAGTGTAGAAGTTATTAAGGTACAAATGGTGGCCTCTGTTAAACAGTCCTCTAGCAAGATCCCACACAATTTTCTCTGAAACTCCAAAAGTGGACGGACAACCAGGGGGGTCAATAGTGGAATCCCTACCAGTGTACACACGGAAATTAAAAACATATCCTGTCCTACTCTCAGACAACATATACAGCTTAATTCCATAGCGTGCTCTCTTGCTAGGAATGTACTGCCTAAAACCAAACGGCCCTTGAACAGGACCAAAGACTCATCAATAGATATTTCTTTCCCTGGAGTATAGATCTCTGAAAATCGATCTATAAAGTGATCAAGAACAGGCCGAATCTTAAAAAGACGGTCACATTCAGGGTGATCTCGTGGCAACGCCAAACCATTATCAACAAAATGCAGCATCCGAAGCAAAAGTAAATACCGATCACGAGTCATAACTGCAGGAAATATGGCCGTTGCCATCAATGGACTGGTAGACCAATATGAACTCATGGACGGCTTCCTTATCAAACCCATCAAAAAAGTCAAACCCAAAAACTTCTTCATCTCTTCCATATTTGTGGGACTCCACCGGGTAGCTCTAGAGTGGGGCCTAAGTCTGGCACTGTTGTCCCTCAAAAACTGTTCAGCATACAAATTAGTCTGCTCAACAATCTCACCCAAAAATACATCATCCATAAACAACTGAAAATACTGTATAGGCAAATAATGTTCACAATCCACTCTACACCCTGCATAACCACTAAAGGCAGACAACACCGGCTGCACCATGTTTGGATCAACCCAGAGTCCAGCACTTCCAGTAGGAAGCCTAGCAGCCCCAGGCTGCAATCCAGATGCCTCTTGCACCATCGGCACAGTAGTATCCTCCTCTAAAACAGGCACTTCATCCGCACTGAGAGTAGATTCATCCACACCGAGAGTAGCTTCATCTGCACTGAGAGTACCTTCATCATCCGATGATTCCATGTGGAGAGAAAACTCACTGCCTGAATCTTCCCCTCCCTCCTCTCCCTCAGACGCACTGTCAGTCTCATAATCCTGCTCAGAGGAAGATTCAAGAAGCAAACCAACCACCTGCTGAGCAGTCATTCTACGGCTAGCCATAATGCTTACTAATAAAGGTTACTTGTCAAACAAGTCAACAACAACAAACCCTTTGTAAAAAAAGAAATCAACTAAATGTAGCTTTATCACAAATACCTATATACTCCAACACTATACCACTCACGTGACAGATGCAGCTAGACTCACCAACACCTACTCTGCACAGACACAGTGAAGATCAACAATATCCCACTAAAAAAGAAGAAAAAAAATTACACATAAGACAATGCAAAACACATCGCAAAGAATTTCATGCTCTGAACACTAACAAATATGCTGCCATTATGACACCACTTACAAAAAAATTCATTCATGCATGACAATAATACTCATTTGGAGTAAACACAACAAAAATATTTTTCTTACCAAATAAATGCAATTACGCAAAACTGCAGAACAACCACTGCCGAAACCGCAAACAGGAATCAAAAGCTTTACACTAGAATAAAAGGAGAAAAAAACATTACAATCACATATGCAAATAATGCACCAGTCCACACACAATCCACCAGCCAAGCTAAGTGGTAGGTGGGCTGAAGAGTATAAATAAAATATTCACCCCCGTAAAAGAGGAGCAACCCTTGCCCTTGAGGCCACTCCCCAACACAAAAATTTAAAAAAACCTGGTGTCTAGTGGCTTCTGCCCTCCTTGGGGGCAGATGGGCCTAAAAACATACTGCTATTCTGCCACCCAAAGAGGGCAGAAATGGCCACAATCATCCTCCCATAAAGGGGAGCGACCTTTGTCCAAGGGGTCGCTCCCCAACATAAAAAAAAACCCTGGTGGCCTAGTGGACCTACAAAAAAACAAATCAGCCGATCTGCCCCTCAGGGTGGCAGAAACGGCCAAATTAATGCTCCCCAAAGGGGAGCAACCCTTGCCCAAGGGGCCACTCCCCAAAAAATCCCTGGTGGTCTAGTGGGCCAAATATTAAAAAAATGGCGACATCTGCCCCCCCATGGGGGCAGATAGCCACAAACAATGCCCCCAAGGGGGAGCGACCCTTGCCCAAGGGGCCACTCCCCACAAAACAATCCCTGGTGGCCTAGTGGCCATACAAAACAAATCAGCCGATCTGCCCACCCAGGGGGGCAGAAACGGCCAAATTAATGCTCCCCACCGTTTTTCCCTGGTGGTCTAGTGGGCTGCAATATGAAAAACTGCCCCCCAGGGGGCAGAGCACCAAAACATATGGCCCCCAAAAGGGGAGCGACCCTTGCCCAAGGGGCCACTCCCCACCGTTTTCCCTGGTGGTCTAGTGGGCTGCAATATCAAAACTGCCCCCAGGGGGCAGAGCACCAAAACATATGGCCCCCAAAAGGGGAGCGACCCTTGCCCAAGGGGCCACTCCCCACCGTTTTCCCTGGTGGTCTAGTGGGCTGCAATATCAAAACTGCCCCCAGGGGGCAGAGCACCAAAACATATGGCCCTCAAAAGGGGAGCGACCCTTGCCCAAGGGGCCGCTCCCCAAACAGTATTTTGAATTTAAATTAAAAAACAAAAATCCCTGGTGTCTAGTGAGCATTCCTGCTGCACGATCGCATGATCGTGCAGCAGGAATGCACAAAAGAGGCATCGGGGGAAAGGAAAACCCTTTCCTTTCCCTCGATGCCTCTTTTTTTTTAAACCCCCCTCCCCGGAGCCAAAACTCACCTTAATTCTCCGACGCGCTGGAAGTAAATGGCTTCCAGCGCATCGGGGAAGAAAGGGAAACCTCCCATTGATTGGGGGGGCGGGGGGAGGCAGGCCTTCCCCCAAAAAAGAACAACGATCGGATTCCCACGGGGGGAGCGCCAGCGCTTCCCCCGTGGGTGGGTCTTATGACGAGCTGGACTCGTCATGAGCACACGACCACTGTGTGCCATGACGAGTCCAGCTCGTCATAAGCATGGAAGGGGTTAAAGGCGAGACGGATAGCCAATAACTCTTTCTCTGCCACTGTATAGTTCATTTCAGCAGGTACATTTTTTTTTTATAAGAATGCTATGGGATGTAGTTGATTATCTCGTTCATCTTTTTGCGAAAGAATTGCTCCCATGGCAGTATCAGAAGCGTCTGCTTCAATAATGAAGGGTTGATTGATGTCTGGATGACTTAAAACAGGAGCTGTTGTGAAAGCTGTTTTTAGGGCTTGAAATGCGGCTTTTGTTTCTGCAGTCCATTGAAATGGAACATGTTTCTTTAACAATTTTGTTAAAGGATTTGCTTTGGTTGAAAACTGGTTGATGAAGCGACGATAAAAATTCGCAAATCCTAAGAATCTTTGGATATCGTTCACCGAAGTTGGTACTGGCCAATCTAATATTGCTTGTACTTTTCTGGATGCCATGGTAATTCCGTGAGGTGACAATATAAAACCTAAGAATTCCACTTGATAGGTGTGGAATTCGCACTTCGATAGTTTGCAAAAAAGACCATGTTGACGTAAGGTGGTTAAGACAAGTTTTACATGTTTTTCATGTTCCGAGATAGATTGTGAATAGATTAGCAAGTCATCTATATAGGCAATGACAAATCTGTCAAGAAAATCTCGTAAGACATCATTAATAAAAAATTGAAATGCTGCGGGGGCGTTGCATAGAACCAAAGGGCATCACGCAATATTCAAACAAGCCGAAGCGAGTTAAAAAAGCGGTCTTCCATTCGTCTCTGGCTCTAACACGTACAAGATGGTATGCTCCTCTCAGATCCAACTTGGTGTAAATAGTTGCAGAGCGTACTTGGTCCAAAAGAACGGGAAACAGTGGCAAGGGATATCGATTTTTAATGGTGATGTTATTCAATGTGCGATAATCTATGCACGTGCGCAATTCCCCATTACTTTTAGGCACAAAGAAGAGGGGAGATGCTGCCGGAGACTTGGAGGGTCGGATGAAACCGTTCTTTAAAAATTTGTCTAAGTATTCCCTGAGATGTTGGTTCTCCTGTTCAGTAAGTGCGTAGATTCTACTGCAAGGGTTTTAGCACCAGGTACAAGATCTATCTCACAGTCATATGTTCTGTGCAGTGGGAGGGTCTCAGCACTTTGTTCGCAGAAGACGTCTCGAAAATTTTCATATATTGTAGGTAATTCTATATTTTGTTCTGCAGCTGTAGCGATATAATGAGCAGTTGTGTTACCATGCTCTTGTGCTATGTTTTTGGACATGGTTTCTTGTGGATGTAAACATTCCTGTTTACACCACTCTGATTGAAAAGTAACATTTCTCTTTGCCCAGTCTATAGTGGGGTTATGGTCTGTCAACCAAGGCATCCCAAGGATGACACCAAATTGAGGGGCATCAATGATATCAAATGATATTTCTTCCACATGAGTTTGGTCTTGAGTAAAGCATGTCATAGTTATCTTAATGGTGGAATGCGTAATTAAGCCAGATGTTAATTGTTTGCCATCCACCGCATGAACCATTTCTGGTTTCTGTTTTGTTACGGTTGGGATTTCCAGTTTTGTTGCGAAAGCGGCGTCAATAAAATTGCCAGTGGCTCCAGAATCCACCATGACCACCGGAGTTTTAGGTTCTTGTTGAGAAACTATGAATTGTACGTTTAATATTAAATGCGGAACAGAAATTTGTAATGTGTTGGCAACCGATTGTTCAGGAGGTAAAGTTTTACTACCTGAGGAAGTCTCCCGGCTATTCCTCGAGTATTCTAGTTTCCCGTCTTGGTCATAGTTGTATTAGGTTTTGCTAGGCAGTCTTTGACAAAATGTCCTTTTTTACCACAATATAAGCATAGACCTTTTTTCCGACGAGAATCTTTTTCTTCAGCCGTCAAAGGTTTTCGTATGCCTCCGATTTCCATAGGTTCACTAGTATCTGGGGCTACAACAGGCGGTTTGTCTTTGGGTCGAAATGAAAGCCTAAACTCTAAACGTTTCCTAAAAATGTGATCCCATGCACACGCTAAAATCAATGACACGTCGTGATACGATTATACCACTATGTTGTAATGCATATTAGAGACAAGTTGAGAAATTAACAAATCACTGTTAGTGAAAATAGTAGTTGAATGTTCTTCTGTTCTTTATTATTTAATACGATTGCCCAGCCAACACGTGTTTCGTCTTGGGTGGTATCCCAAATGACTTCTTCAGGGCTGATGAGCAGGTGGATGAACTCTATTATGTTCTCCCCGCCGGTTCTAATTCCATCCCGGCTGTAGTATAGCTGACTTCCGGTCCCTTCTACTGACAATTTTGATAGAAGCTGTAAGCCTAAATTCCAGTTCCAAAGAAAGATCCTTGCTAAATGTCCTAATATTGAAATCATCTTAAATTGCGGAAAGACAATCCAATCCTGCGGTTCCGAATCTTCAGCGTGTGCGCCTCAGACCGCTAGCGTCTCCATGCGTGTGAGCCGTGAACTGACAGTGGACCACCTCAAAGGGTCCCGTTTGAGGGTTAGGGTGTTGATTTCCCTCACCTCTGCACTGCACAGATAGTATACACAAATTTGCGTACACTGAGGAGGCGCCAGGTCCACACTAGGAAAACACCCCACGAGCTTATCTCTAAACGTTTCCTGTCTCCTTTACGATCTGATACTCTATGATCCAATCGAAGACTTAAAGCTATTAAGTCTTTGCATGTTCTTGGCTGAGGATCTATTGGAGCTATCAAGTCCTTTAATTCGTCACGTAGACCTTGATAATACAAAGCGGCTCTTTTATCTTCAGGCCAGTTCGTTTCTGCTATTAAACGATTGAATTGAGGTAAATAATGGACCAAATCCTTATTTCCTTGTTTTAATTCTAATATTTCACGATAGGCTGATCCGGTAATTGTTCGTCGATCAAAACCTTTTTCAAATTCTGATTTAAACCGAGACCAACTGTAAAGCAATGGATCATCCGATTGTACAAGAGGAACTGCCCACATAGCTGCGTCTCCGCTCAAATAAGAAATCAGAAAGGCAATTCTAGACTGAGCGTCCGGGAAAGATGTGGGTTTTACCATAAAGTGCAGTTGTACTTGAGTTAAGAAGGTTTGAAATTTGTGTGGTTCCCCTGCAAATCTTTCTGGAGGTGCCAAAGGAACTGTCATTGGAACCGTCACTGACACTGTAGATGTAGTAGAACTACTAGTAGCAGTTGTGTCTGGGGAACGAGTCAGCGCTATTTGTGTATGTAGTTGAGTGACCTTATTAGCTAAGGCCGCTGTCTCTTGCCTGACTGCTGATAATTCTTTTTGCATGTTTCCTAACATGGCACACAAGGTCTCCAAGGTGGCCATCCTGAAGATACTGCTCAGGAGGAACCAAATCCGTGGGCCGGTTATTCTGTCAGAACTAGTATATTTTGTTGGGTTCCTCAGGAGCAGTACCCTCAAGAAGCCCACCTTCCAGCAGCCTTGACTCAAGCTTAATTGCACTGAGGATCAAAGTGGCTAGATGGGGGGAAGGGATTTGGGAAGGGTACTGCGGGGAGGGAGACCTGGAACGAGACGTTGTCTTCAGCTAGCTTCCTGATATACCATATGAACTCTTGGACTAAACTTGCATAGATAAGTAACAATCACATACCTGTAAAGGAAAGCAGATTACATATGGAACAGTTGTCACTCTCTCTTAATTGCTTCACAAGGAATGGAATTGCTGTTCCAATAATCCTTAAAATAAAAGGTAACAATATGGACTCTATCATTAGTCTAGTTATTGCATAAAACCTATGCTCCAGAGCGAATCATACATACATATAAAGAGCCAATTGGCTTCTGTTACACCTTTTCCTTCTCCAATTATGATTAGCAAGTAACACTGTTAAAATCACAGTGCTAATTTTATAAATACGCAACTGGTGTTATAATGTGCCAATATTCACTATGCAAATGTCATTCTAATATGCAGAAGTTCAAGAAAGCGTCTCAGCGCGCTATGCCTCCAATTCCAATAAGCAAAAGCCGAACAACGCGCTTCAGCGCGATGTGCCAATGTCCCATATAGCAATGCTCAAGAAAGCGCTTCAGCGCGATGTACTGAAATCCAAGATTCAAATGTTCCAAAACGCGCGTTAGCGCGATGTGGCAGATTTCCCATACAAGTGTCCAAAATAGAGCTTTATGTAAATGCCAATATACCAATGTCCAAAAACACGCTTCAGCGCGATGTGTCAGAATTCCTTAAACAAATGCCCAAGAAAACACTTTGATCAAAGATGCTCAAATACAAAATGCAAACATCAGCATATGGCCCCCTTGAACAAAATGGAACGATCCTACCTGCTGGTGTTCAAAGAAAGGACCTATAACCTGCATTAAGTTGACAAGAGGCTTCTTTTTTTTTTGTGTTCAAAATGTTTTATTAAAGGAATTATTCATAAATATGAAACACAATACAAAGAATAATACCGAACCATATAGTATAGGAACATATTACAATATAAGAAAAAAGAATTAAAAAACAGTCATGAATAATGAAATAGAATACCTATACCAGGATTAAAAAAGTACATACTAGATATAAATAATAATATAAACAATAAAAGGGCTACAGTAAGCAAAGATTAATTAATACAAATTGATATAAGTATTCTAAATTGCAGAACATGTAATAATATAGGTGTCTAGACTGGACCACATACTAGACCTAGAAGAAGAGGAATCTTTATGAGAGTGTGGAAAAAGCATTGCCCACATCTAAGAAAAATAATCCATTCCCACCATGCATTAACAGAAAGTGAAGTAGCGTCTTTCCAATTACAGGTAATAGATTTGATTGCAGTAGAAATAAGGAAATCCAACAATTTACAATCCATAGGGGATAAAATGGATTTAAAAAGGGAGGATTTGAGAATTAGAACATGAAATGATAGAGTTTTTTGGATCTTAAGGATCTGGGTGATAATATGCCATATTTCTAATAAAAACTGATGAATAATAGAACAATTGAAAAATAAATGTTGTAAGTCACCAGTTACAGATTGACAGTGCCAACAGTTTGGAGTATCTAGAAGTTTAGCTTTAAATATTTTGTCTGGAGTTCAAAAGCATTGATAAAGCAGGTAAATATTAGTTTGTATAAGGGTAGCCGGAAGATAATTATCCGTGTTGGAATTCCAAATGTCCTTCCAGGTTATGCTAGGTGAATGAAGATTTAAGTGTGGTGACCATTTTTGATTCAAATGTGAGAAGGAGGACTTTGAAGTGGTAAGTTTTTTATATACTTTAGAGGCTATATGTCCTGAACGGCTGAACACAGAATTACAAAATTCAATACCAGAGGACTGAGACATAGAAAGTAGTTGCGGGTAAGCATTAAGAATCGTATTACATAGTAATGTATATTTGGGTAGCTCAGACAAGGGCAGATTGTAATTAGCTTGAATAACATCAAATGAGTAAAACATATCATATTGACATATGTCTGCAACAAAGAAAATACCAGCAGTAATCCATAATTTCCAGAAAGAAATATGCTTATGATATTGGAGTTTAGGATTGAACCAAAGAGAAACTTTTTAGTGGAAGACAGAGTAATAGAAAACTACTATCAAATGATAGAAGGGCAATTTTAGAGTTGGCAAGAATAGGGAACACTTACCAAAAGAGCCATTGGCCATGGTGAGAAACGCAATTAAAGGGTATGGAGCCAAAATATTTTTTTCCAGGATAAGCCATTTAGGTGCATTAGAGGTGCGGACAGTATGGAACCATAAAGAACATTGTGCCACAAGGAATGCAAAATGATATTTTTTAAATCTGGAAGACCAACCCCACCTTCACATTTGGGCAGTTGTAAAGTCTTAAGACTAATGCGTGCGGGCTTATTATTCCAGAGGAATTTAGTAAATAACTTATATAATTTAGCATAAAAAGTGGACGGGAAGGAGAAGGGTAACATAAACAATAAATATAGAATTTGTGGAGTTATAGACATTTTAGTTGCTGCAATGCGTCCCCACCAGTTTAGATGTAGATTAGACCATCTATCAAGTTTCTCTTTGGTATTAGTCTTTAACCGAATCAGTAAAAATTATCCCTAAATATCTGAGTTTTTTTGGAGACCAAATTATATCAGTATTCTCCAACATTGTAGAATTACAAAAGGCATTTAATGGAAAAAATTCTGTCTTATTAGTATTCAGGGAGTAACCAGAAATCTCAGCATATTTATGAATAATATCAAGGATAACAGGTATAGAGGTAAGAGGGTCAGTAACATATAATAAAACATCATCAGCGTGAGCAGAAAGTTTAATGGTAGTATCTTTCAAAACAACACCGGTATAAGTATCACTATTACGAAGGGAGCATAAGAGGGGCTCTATTGCAATAAGAAAAAGTAAAGGGGAAAGAGGACATCCCTGCCGAGTACAGCTGAAATGGGGAGGAGCACAAACCATTGACTAGAATAGAGGCTGAGGGGGCTGAATACAATGCCTTAATCATATTGATAAAAATAGGACCAAAACAGAATGCTTCTAAAGTTTTAAATAATAATTGCCAATTAACCTTATAAGCCTTTTCTGCATCTAAGGCCATTACACAAATTGGACCACTGGATTCTTTGGCAAGGGATAATGTATGACAGAGCAACCGGGTATTATGAGTGGATAGTCTACCTTTATAAAGCCAGTTTGATCAGGTTGTATAATATTGGATAGTAGGGGTGATAATCCATTTGCTAAAATTTTTGCATATATTTTACAGTCCTGATTGATTAAAGAGATGGGCCGAAAATTTGAGACTAAGGTATGATCTTTATTAGGCTTGGGAAGAACAATTATAGTGACTTCATTAAAAGATCCCCCCCATCATGGAAGTACGCTGAAACTCCATAAAAAGGGAAAGTAAAAAAAGGGGATAGTTGGTCCTGATAGCATTTATAGAATTCAGCCGGAATTTCATCCGGGCCAGGAGTTTTTTTGGAATTTAATGCATTAATTGCTGCAAAAATTTCTTTAATGTCAATAGGGTTATCTAAGGTTGCTCTATCATTATCAGATATCTGAGGCAATCGCCAGGAATTAAGAAAATCATTAATAACCTTGTTGTGAGGGACAAGAGGTTTGTGATATAAAGAAGAGTAGAAGGAAAGGAACTCTTTCAGTATATCCTCAACCTCCGTCACCAATGTACCATTATTCGTCTTGATGACTGGAATTTGAACTCTGTCACGCTTGAGGCGCAGATAGTTAGCTAGCAGGCGACCAGATTTGTTGGAATTAAAATGAAAATTAGATTTTTCGTTTGAAATAAGTCAACCTGCTCGTTTACTAAGCATACAATTATATTAGTAGCGGTATTTCTGAAGTTGGGATTTATATTGTGGATCTCTAGATGTAATAGAAAGTCGTTCCACTGATGCAATCTGTGTCTCTAATTCATTGAGGTGGGAATAAAAATATTTATTTTCGTGTGCCATAATAGAAATTTAAACTCCACAGATGTAAGCTTTAAAAGCATCCCAAGGTATAATTTTGGAGGTGTCAGAAGACTTATTATTAAAAAAATAATCAGTAATAGCTGAGGCCATTTTTTTAGAATTGGTTGGGTTAAGAACTATTTCCGAGTTCATTCTCCATCTTTTATTAGGAATTTGGGGATCGGAAATAGATAAAGAAAAAGAAATTGAAGCATGGTCTGAAACCGTGATAGGGTGTATAACTGTTTCACTAATCATGTGACATAAATTACGTGAGGACAATAAGTAATCAATTCTAGAAAAAGAGGAGTGAGCATTAGAATAAAAAGTAAATTCTTTGTCAGTAGGGTGTTCCAATCTCCAAAAATCAACCAATTTGGTAACAGAAAGGAAGGATTTTAGGGCAAAGAAAGCCTTGCTAGGCCGGAATTTAAAAACAGAAGACCGGTCCAACAAAGGATCTCTAATAAGATTAAAATCACCACCCATTATAAGGGACGCATTGCCAATTTTAAGTACTTCAGCAGAGACATAGGACCAAAAGGCAGGGTCATCAGAGGTAGGAGCATAAATATTAACCAAATTTAAAGTGAGTTTGTCAATGCGAACTTGAGCAGCAACAAATCTACCATCTGCGTCATGGTGATGTGACAAAATTTGTGCACAAGCTTTGTGTGAGAAAAATATAGCTACTCCATTTTTACGTTTTGCAGCAGGAGAGGAAACTATAAGCCCTACCCAACCTTTAGACATAGTATGCAATATTTTGTCATTAACCTGAGTTTCTTGAACAAAACAAATATCTACCTTAGACTTGTGTAGATATTCTAAAATTTTACGTCGCTTAACTGGGTGTCTGAGACCCTTCACATTTAATGAAGCAACAATTAATTTTTGTGGTCTAGACATATTGTTCTATAAGTAAGAAAATTAACAGGAGAGAAAAAGAGAAAGACAGTAGCCCATATAAAAAAGACAAAACAAGACAAACAACATGAAGCGAGATCAGTCACCAAGACCTCATACCAATAGAACATTGGAGACAGAGGTACGAAGCAAGAAAAACCACCATTAATATGCACCTGCAAAGAAAGTGAGTAATAACCTACAGTGAGGGGGTAGAAAAAATATGATTATTATCAGCCCGCAGAACCGGAAGGCTGAGAGTCCATGAGAACAGGATGATGTTGATCCAAGAATCTTATTAAATCAGCAGGAGCTGAGAAAGACTTAGAAATGTCATTTTTCCAGATGCGCATACCCGCAGGGTCAAAAAGACCATATTTGAAGCCAGCTTCTCGCAAACGAGGTCGCAAATATGAAAATTGCCGTTGTATTTGAACAGTCTCTTTTGCAAAGTCCTAATGAATGAAGACTTTGTTTCCTTCAATTAGGAGAGAAGGGATCTCTCGGACAGCCTTTCGTATAAGAAGAAGATGGTGATGCCTCAGAACTTTAAAAATGATTTGTCGTGGTTTGACTTGATGGGGTTTACGAATTGAAGCGCTCAGGAAAGTTAATATTTAACAGTTTAGGGAGAAGATTAGGGAGAAGATTTTCCAAGAAAAGACGACAACTCTGACCTTCAACTCCTTCAGGAACATTAAATAGGCGTAAATTGTATTGTCTATTTCTATTTTCCAAATCAAGTAGGGAACGTTGGAGAGAAGCAACCTGAGTAGGAAGTGGAGCCATAGATGTAATGGCTGCAGTATTATCACAAATTCTAATCTCATTGTCAGCGACTCTCATCGATAAGGAAGCCATATCTCCGTGAATATTTTTGATATCTGAGGAAATTGTGTCCGTGTTGGTATGAATATCTTGAATTTCCTCCAAACGTTTTGCCAATGAATCCTCTTGGGAGTCAATAGCTTTGGCTTTGGCAGGAGGAGGTGAGACAGCTTGTTTGCATTTATTTGGACCCATTTTGGACTTCATACTGGTAAAACAGGGAGCAAACAATAGGAAGAGAAAAGTTAATTACACTACAAATAACCAAAGTCTGCAGTGTGGTAAGGAGCCTTGGCAGGATATTAAAAAACAAAACAGTGTTCAGAAAATCAGCTCCAAAATAACTTAGTACACTGTGACAATAAGCTGCAATAGAGACTAAAAGGACAAAAATCCCTTTAATCCTTTCCAGAAAGCAAAGTTGTGGCAAACAAGAGGCAGGACGAAAACCCCTTTAAGAAGGGCTGAGGCTTCTAAAGAGAGGAGGTGCCCAGTGAGTTAAGTCTGCCTCCTCTGTGTGGAAGGCTGCTGGAGAATGCTGAGGAGCGCAAGAGCCCTCTGTGAGGAGAAACTAAAAAACACCTTCTGCACTTCCCTCGGAGGCACCAGACCTCCACAATTGAGCCAAACGCTGCAGCAACCACAACGGAACAGCTGGGGGCAAAAACGAAGCTTTAACAATGCCCCTATCATCGGAATAAACTCGTCGGCGAAGCAGGTGAGGACGGAGCTCAAGGCGCGGCGGCCATCTTGGTTCTCGCGCGCTGCCGACTCCCTTGACAAGAGGCTTCTGACTGCAACCGGAGATCTGCTGCTGCTGTTCATCAGAGTTCTCAATAACCGGCAAAGAGAACTGGGTGTGGCCCCTATTTAAAGGCCTTCTCAAGAAAGTTCCAGATTCTACTGGAGCTGAGAAGGGCCAAAATGCCTTAGGTAGCAGACTATGAGTTGGAAGTCTGCAATAAGCATTGGCACCAACAAGTGACAATGCAAAACAACAAGCACAGATAAAACCAATAAAACAAGCATTGGTAAAAACAAGCACTGGTAAAAACAAATAGCAAATATGAAAATACATTGATTGACAGAATCATGACAGTCCAAACAAGCACTGGTAAAAACAATAGCAAATATGAAAAGAAAACAAGCACTGGTAAAAACAATAGCAAATATGAAAGACAGTGATTGACAGAATCATGACACCTGTTATCTGCGGTCAGTTCTTGTATTGTTTTTTCTTCTTCTCTTGAGGTGTTGTGGAATACACGTATGGTTCTGCGGTCAATTTCTCCAATCTCCTTTAGAACTGCCTTCTCAAAGGCTAAAATCTCGACAGGTAGCATGTTTGGTGGGTGTGTGAAGGATGACTTATTCCTCAATCCTGGATCTCCCATCTGCTCTTCCTGGATAGGTTTCTCTTCGAAAAAAGCTCATAGCTTTATCTTCCGAATGAATTCATTCACTTCACAGCAGAGCTGAAGCTTATCAAGGTTTGCTGTAGGGACAAATCCGAGTCCTTTCTCCAGTACAGTTAGTTGGGTGTCTGTCAGATCCTTTCCGGAAAGTTTCACAACTAAGCTGGTCGTTTGCTTGGTCCCGGCAGGTTCAGATTCTCCATGCTCATGCTGCGTGTAGTCATTCTCAGTTGTTCTGCAGCCGACGTCCAATGGACCTGTGTATTCTTCCTCGTTCGACCCCAAGGGCGTCCTTGGCCCTGCCCTAAAAAGGCCTTGGCTGGTTTTGTGGGTAGTTCTGGAGATAGCCCAAACCATGGCGGCCATTTTGCCCAGGTTATCGCACCAGCTTATTTTCCAAGCGTGATACGTGAGCACACGTACGTGCTTGCAGTCACTTTTTAATCAGGCACTGCAGCGGGACCATGCAAGATGTGGTTTCCGAGCTGCAAGATAGTAGGTATGATAACGAAGTTCTGGCTTAGATGAGGTGAGTCTCTACCCCCGACCCTACCGCTATTTTAAGCGCAGTCTTTTTCTCTCGCTCTCACTAAAACTTTCATTATGATTTTTCAAAACAGTGTGTTACTAAAGGCGGAACTTCCCGCTGGTGCAAACCAAGAAACATTGGCTTCAGTACAAAAATGTACGTGTCGTATGTGGTGTACATGCTGTGTGTTATACTTTGCAAAACTTCAGTTCCTTGATGAGAATCTTCAGTCATAGGATGAGACACCGTCAACTAAGGATGTGTGTTGTGCATTATATGTGTTGTATGTCCTAGTATTGACAAGCAACTTTTTTCGTTTGTAAACAACTTCACTAGATGTGCCACGGGTAACCACGAAAGAATGTAAGGACAAGTCACTATTGGTTTGTCTCTTCACTTAGGAGGTGCACACATGGATGAAGGTCACAATCAATATGCCCATTCAAAAACGGTTAAGAAACGTGGGAAAAGTATAATTATTGTTCTTTCACTTTTTTCTTTCAGGTAATTTGAATATAGGTACCAGGTGGTATTAATTATTTATGCACCTGTATAAGCATGTGTGATTGATGCACTTTATGTAAGTTGTGATTAGTGGAACAACTGTAGGAGTGGAACTAGGTATCTTGCACATAAATACACTAGGTCCTGAAGAATAACCGAGAGGGGTAGGCTAGAAACATGTCGACCATTAGGTTTTGGGAACATTAATCCCTTGAATCCTAATTTTTCCCCTGTTTTTAATCATACCAACTAAGGGCCTGAATAAAACAGCATTACCCACTAGCCAGGTATTTTTAATGAACACCTTCCTTTACCACACTCCTCCCTTGCAAAATTATCAGCCTCTCATAGTCAAAAAACTCAGTGCTCCTGCGTAGTTCGTCAGGTTGTAGCATGCCCCGTTCCGCAGCGGAACAGGAAGGACCCTATGATGAAGCATGCCACCAAGGGGTAACCCTGGTGGGCGAGGGTTTTACGGAAAACTTTATGTTTTTCCACAAGTGATGGAACAGAAACTCCCCGTAGAAGTAAGGTTGGGTCCCTTTGTTTTTCTATATAAGTCTGGCCTTGGAGGGTGGCCCCAGCCTATATCCTCTAACTCCCCCCTTTTTGTGTATACATTTACAGCTAGGATAGCCAGGGACAGAGTGAGGGACCTGTTTCGATACCTGTAGGTCAGTGTGGTCCTTATGTCACTGCGGATTTGCAAGGCTCGACTAAGGAATTTTTGGTGGACACAGGTGCAACAAAGAGTTCTGTTTCTCGGCATATGGTCCCTGGGGTGGCTCTGTCTGGCCATAATAATGTTTTGGTAGGTTTTTCAGGTGTACTGGTTGTAAGCCCCATTTCACGACCCCTAGCATTGACTGTTGGTCCTTTTACTGTGGATTCCCTGTTTTTGTTGACGACCAATTATGGTGAAAATTTTATGGGTTTGGATTTATTGAAGAAATTGCATGCTACTATTTATTATTCCCCGGAAGGTGTTTATATGATGATGGGCCCAAATGTGAGTACTAAACAGTATCTCTCTCACCCTCTTCCCATTGAATTTGCTAATGTACCATCCACTCTATGGGCGACAGGTGATACAGATGTAGGACTATTGCATATACCACCAGTTTTGATTCAGGTCAAAGATATTGCTATTTTGCCTCGTATTCCTCTGTATAAGATACCTCAGGTGGGAAAACGAGCCCTTCTACAGGTTATTCAGGATTTCATACTAAAGGGTGTAGTTGAAGAGACTTCTGCCAATATTTGTAATAGTCCTACTCTTCCGATTCTTAAACGGACGCTCTCAGGTTCCCCTGATGATCAGGAGGATGTTTATCGTTTTGTGATTGACCTGCGTGAAGTTAACAAGATTGTGGTCCCCCAGTTTCCGGTGGTTCCTGATATTACCACCCTTTTGACAATGATTCACAACTGCTAAATTCTTTTCTGTTATTGATTTGAAAAATGCATTCTTCAGTATTCCTATTCATCCAGGTAGTAGATATCTGTTTGGGTTCACCCTCGCTGGTAGGAGCTTTAGGTTCTGTGGAGCTCCTCAGGGCTATACAGAGAGTCCGAGTATTTATAGTCAAGCTTTAAAGAGTCAGTTGGATTCCCTTTCGCTTCCCTCAGGTAATGTATTGGTGCTGTATGTTGATGACTTGCTCATCGCTTCCAACACAGAACAAGGTTGTAAAGACAGTACAGTTCAATTGTTGCTGCATTTAGCTCATCATGGCCATTTATTTTATTTTTATTTATTTTATTTTTAGTGTTTTATAGAGCGCAAACTTGACCCGTTAGGGTATCAGAGCGCTTTACAGGAGTCATAGAGTTATACAAAAGGCTTAGCATCACATAGTATACATACAGTGCTGGAAATATGATAGATAGAAGGACACGTATGTACAGTTTATATTTACAATTACACAAGACAGGGCCCCAGGTATCTTGGGGGGGAGACTAGGTAGTCAGGGGGGAGGCCAAAGCCGGAAGTTAAACAGGGTCTCAGTGGTGGTTGATGGCAGAAGTTAAACGAGGAATTTACCCATAAGGAAGGTTTTGGCTTCCTTCTTGAAGCGTGCCAGAGATGGGATTCTTCTAATGGCGGGTGGGAGAGAGTTCCATATTCTTGGTGCGGCCCCGGAGAAGGCTCGATTGTACGTTTTTTTTTCCGAAAACATGCTTCCTCCAGAAATCACAAGTTTCTGTGCAAGATATGCAGGGGAGTTTGAATATAGAGCCTTGTGCGTGATGCATGCCAGTTTCAACTGTATTCTGGCCTCGAGAGGAAGCCAGTTCAGAGCTTTCAGGTGTGGAGAAATGTGGTCGAACTTCCTTGTGCCGGTAAGTAGTCTGGCGGCCGCGTTGAGGCAGGCTTTCAAAGGTGCCAGGGAGGTCATGGGTAACCCAGAGAGGGTGGAACAGCCGTATTCCAGTCTAGAGATGACAAGTGCTTGGACTGCCATTTTTAGGTCGGGAGCGTCGAGGGAGGGTTTCAGTTTCCTTAGGTAGCTCAGGTGGAACCTGGCTGATTTGGCCATCGAGTTGATGTGATCTCGCATGTTTAGATTGCAGTCCAGGGTTACTCCCAGAGATTTGGCTGATTCCACGATGGTCGGTGGGCAGTTTAAGGCTGTGATAGACTTTATCCATAACTGAAGCTCAGGGTTGGTTTTTGTAGGGGAAATTAGGAGAAATTCTGTTTTCTTTTCATTTAGTTTAAGTTGATTGGAGGCAAGGCATTGGACAGTCAGTTTCAGGGCCTTATTCAGGGAGAGAATCTCCTCGAGAGAAGAGGCTTTGATGTAGATCTGGGTATCGTCAGCATACATATGGTAGGAGATGTTCGCGGTGCGTAGAACATCGGTAAGCGGTTCTAGGTAAAGGTTGAAGAGGGTGGGGGACAGGGTTGATCCTTGAGGGACTCCGACCATGACCGGAGAGGGAGCAGACAGGTTACCGTTAATTAGGAATCTCTGTGATCGGTTTTGTAGGAAGGATCTAAACCATTCTAGAACAGTGCCATCCAATCCCATCCTGAGTTTGAGGCGTTCAAGTCGTTTTTCATGGTTGACCGTGTCGAAGGCTGAGGATAGATCTGGGAGGATTAGGAGACAGGTTTTGCCTTGGTCCAGGGCTTGGAGGGCATCATCAACGATGTGGAGCATGGTGGTTTCAGTGCTGTGCCCAGGTCTGAACCCGGATTGGAAGTCATCTAGTAGGTGGAAGTTGTTGATGTGTTGACTTAGCTGTTGTTGCACACACTTCTCCAACACTTTGGCTAAGAGAGGGATGTTAGAGATAGGTCTGAAGTTGTCGGGGAGGCTGGATCCAGCGAAGGTTTTTTCAAAATGGGGAGGACTTGGCTGGCTTTCAAAGAATCGGGAATCGATCCCTGCCGGAGAGAGGCATTAATTATTGCAGTCCAGCTAGGAATAATTGATTGGGCGATGGCAGCTAGGCAGTTGGAGGGGAGCGGGTCATTAAAATGGTTATTAGGGTCTAAGGTGGATAGGATTTTTGAGACGGAATCTTCTTCATTGAATTTGAAGTCGGTCCAGTGTGCTTGATTTTTAGGTGAAGCCAGAGGGGGCGGCGTGGAAGGAGGAGGTAGGTCAGGAAGGGGTTGGGAGTATGTGGCCAAACTGAGTTCTTTTCCTAAGGCTGTGATTTTGTCAGCGAAGAAAGAGGAGAATTCCTCGGATGAGATTAGAGACTTGGGGGTTTCTTTCGATGTTTTGGCCAGTCTATTGGATTGGTGTTTGACCAGTTCGAAGAGCTTGTGGGCCTGTTCATGGCATTCCCCAGTTCGGATCTGAAGAATTCTTTTTTGAGTTGAGGATGTTCTTGTTATAGGCATTTCTGGCCTGGCGGAGTAGTTTTAGATGAGCGGCAGAGGGGTGTTGTCTCCAGATTCTTTCGGCTTGCCGGAGGGATCTCCTTTCATTGTTGAGGGATCCAGTGAACCAGGGGTTTCTGTCTTTAATTTGGGTTCTTTTTAGTTTTAGTGGGGCTAGGTTATCCAAAATGTTCGATATAGTTGTAGAATAGTGATCATTGAGGTCACTGACCGTAGTGGTATGCGAGGGGTATGCCATAAGATTTCCCTTTCTAAATTTCAGTATTGTCGACAGGAGGTCACCTATTTAGGTCACCTACTCTTTAAGGAGGGTAGGAGGTTGACCCCGGAGCGTATCAGTACCATTGTTAGAATGCCCATTCCACAAACTCAAAAAGATGTACCCGCCTTTATAGGTATCACTTCCTACTGTCACCAGTGGATACCTAATTACTCCCTACTAATCAAACCCTTGCTTACATTACCAACTAAAGAAGTGCATGAGCCTTTGCCTTGGACACCTGAATGTCAGCAGTATTTTGAGCAATTGAAAACTGTGCTTTGTTCGGCTTCCGTGCTTGGTACACCTAACTACAGTATGCCATTTGTGTTGTACGTCCATGAGATGGCCGGCAGTGCGCTCTCTGTTTTAACACAAAAATGTGGGGATAAGCAACAGCCGTGTGCTTATTTCTCTGCTGTGCATGATCCTGTCGCGAGAGCCCTCCCGAGTTGTCTAAGAGCGGTCGCAGCTGTGGCCACTTCGATCAGACAATCGGCTGGACTCGTACTTTATACTGACCTCACAGTCATGGTACCCATGCTGTGGACACGCTTTTGAATAAGGCGAAGACACAGCACCTCACCAGTGCACGTCTTACCGGCTATGAACTGACATTGTTTGCTAAACATATCACAATTAAAAGATGTGCTACTCTGAACCCAGCCACGTTACTACCCCTCCCTTCTGAGAGTGATGAAGTTGAAGAGACGAAAGGACGGGTAGACTTGACTGATGTTCCCTTATCTGATCCACAAGGGGAACTATATGTCGATGGCTCTTGTTTTAAATTACCAGATGGCACCACCACTGCAGCCTATGCTATTACCACACTGCGCACGGTGGTAGAGACATCACAGGTCCCTTATCAGTCAGCTCAAGCTGCTGAGTTAGCTGCCCTTATTCAAGCTTGCGAATTAAGCAAGGGACTGGTTGTCAATATTTATACTGACAGCCAGTATGCCTTCGGGGTCGCGCATAATTTTGGGCGACTCTGGGTGGAGAGAGGGTTCCTTACCTCGCATGGCACCAAAATCCAATATGGGCCCCTCATATTGAAGCTTTTGTCTGCTTTGACACTCCCCAAGAAATTGGCAATTGTGAAGTGTAGCGCCCACCGGAAGGTCACTGATGATATAGGTAGAGGAAATGCTTTTGCAGATCAGACAGCTAAGGAAACGGCCCGGACAAAGATGAAAAGGATGTTTGTAGCAGGTCCAGCTAGTTGGGTCCCTGAGGTTGTCATGTTTGAAGATACCCTTGAAAGTGTAAAGGAAATACAGAGTGAAGCAACGATAGAAGAATTAGCGGTGTGGCAGGAAAGTACAGCACAGTTGAATGAGGAGGGATGTTGGATTGATAAACAGGAACACAGAGATGGATGTTACCAGATGCATATGTTCTTCCTGTGGTTACTATGGCCCACAGTCCAGCTCATATTAGTGCTAAAGGGTTTTGTAAATTATTAGATCCCGTATGGCAGAATGTTATGTTATGAGGATTTGTAGAGCGCATGGCTACCTGAAGGCCTCCCAGCGCTAGGCATAAGACACACAGAAGCGAGAGAAGAGGAAGAATGACAATATCTCTAAGACAGCTGCACACTTAGTGAAGTACTGCATGGTATGCATGATGCATAATCCTGGGAAGGGTACCCCTACACCGCCTGGTAATTTCGCACCACCCACCTTCCCTCTTGAAGTCCTTCAAATAGACTACATTGAGTTAGAGAGATGTAATAATTTAAGGTATGTTTTGGTGGTTGTATGTGCATTCAGCAAATGGGTTGAGGCTTACCCCACTAAAGACAATACAGCCATTACGACTGCAAAGGTACTCCTGAAGGAGTTCTTTCCTCATTTCGGCTTGCCCCGAGTGATCTGGAGTGACAACGGAAGTCATTTTAATGCAAAAGTGATTCAATTGATTTGTGAGGGTCTTCATGTAAAGCAGAAATTTTATGCTACCAATCATCCTCAGTCAGTGGTTTTGGTTGAGAATTACAATGGTACTCTCAAACTTAAACTGGTGAAGATACAGGAGACGACAGGGTTGAAGTGGCCAGATGCTTTACCATTAGCTCTTTTGTCAACGAGAATGACAGCTCATTCTAGAACAGGATTGTCACCCTATGAGGTCGTGTTTGGACGCCCGGCAAATGTCGGGGGTGTCCCGCGTCCTCACAGGTTTTCGGATATTGAGTACCATGTATTGATCGATTATCTTGGCCAGTTAACAGAAAGTTTACGTTCTATTCACCAACAGGTGCGGGAGTCCCTGCCGTCTACACCAGAGGGACCCGGCCACGACATTCAGCCTGGTGACTTTGTGCTGCTCCAGAATTTTCAGCGAAAGAAAAGTTTGGAGCCGCGATGGAAGGGGCCTGAACAGGTCCTGCTGGTGACGCATACTGCTGTAAAGCTTGCTGGCCGTAAGAACTGGGTGCATGCCACCCATTGTCGGAGGGTTCCTTTACCTCTACCCTTCGATCAGTGGGTCAAGGACGGCATTGGGGACTCCGAGTGCGAGCAAGTGCCTCGCTTTGTCCCATTCAGCGATGCCCAACTAATTTGGACTCAGACGGATAAGGAAAATGATGATGTGTTGAATGTGGCTGTTCCTCCGGAAATACGAGCTATTCGAGAGCCGTTATTCACAGATCCTACAGTGCCTGGGGTTACCAGGTACAATTTGCGCCCTCGGCTGAGGAAAAGTGCATTCAATGAGAAAGGAGATTAGGGATGGACTGTGTAAAATAGGCTGTACTGAGTTATAGTACTAACGGAGATTTATTAAAGCTTGGTGAAGGATCTTTTGCTTATTTTAGTTAGTTGTTTGAACATTAGATAGGGAAGACCAAAGTATACCGTAGAGATACCATCGTGATCGACGTGGGATATGAGCTTAGGACAGAGCAAGCTCCACCGCCGGTGCTCAAGAGCGCCAACCAATCAATCAATCATGTCACTTATAAAGCGCACTACATACCCGCGAGGGTCTCAAGGCGCTGGGGGAAGAGGGGGGTGGTGCTGCTACTGATCGAAGAGCCAGGTCTTGAGGAGTCTTCTGAAGGCCAGTAGGTCTTGGGTCTGTCGGAGGTTGGTGGGGAGGGTGTTCCAGGTCTTGGCGGCGAGGTGGGAGAAGGATCTGCCGCCGGCGGTCGTTTTCCGGATGCGGGGGACTGTGGCGAGGGCGAGGCTGGTCGAGCGGAGCTGGCGGGTGGGGTGTAGAAGCTGAGTCGTCTGTTGAGGTAGGCTGGTCCGGAGTTGTGGAGTGCTTTGTGTGTGTGGGTGAGGAGCTTGAAGGTTATCCTCTTGTTGACAGGGAGCCAGTGCAGGTCTCTCAGGTGTGGTGTGATGTGGCTGCGTCGGGGGATGTCGAGGATAAGACGTGCAGAGGCGTTCTGGATGCGTTGCAGCCGTCTCAGGAGCTTAGCCGTCGTTCCTGCGTAGAGGGTGTTTCCGTAGTCCAGCCTGCTGGTGACGAGGGCCTGGGTGACTGTTTTTCTTGTTTCGGTGGGGATCCACTTGAAGATCCTGCGTGAGCATTCGGAGGATGTTGAAGCAGGATGAGGAAACGGCGTTGACCTGCTTAGTCATGGAGAGGGTGGGGTCGAGGATGACCCCTAGGTTGCGTACGTGGTCGGTGGGTGGCGGGGCTGTTCCCAGTGATGTTGGCCACCAGGAGTCGTCCCAGGCTGAAGGGTTGGAACCAAGGATAAGGACCTCCGTCTTGTCCGAGTTCAGCTTCAAGCGGCTGGTCCTCATCCATTCGGCGACGGCCTTCATTCCTTCGTGGAGGTGGGCTTTGGCGGTGTGAGGGTCTTTGGTGAGGGAGAGGATCAGCTGGGTGTCGTCGGCGTAGGAGATGATGTTGAGGTTGTGCTGTCGGGCGACGTGGGCGAGGGGTGCCATGTAGATGTTGAACAGCGTTGGGCTGAGGGAGGAGCCTTGGGGTACGCCGCAGATGATCTTGGTGGCCTTGGATCGGAAGGGGGCGAGGCGGACGGAAAGGAAGGATGTGGTCCAGTCCAGGGCCTTCTCTTGGATCCCGGCGTCGTGAAGGCGTGTTCGTAGTGTGTGGTGGCAGACCGTGTCGAAGGCGGCTGATAGGTCCAGGAGGATGAGGGCTGCTGTTTCTCCGTTGTCTAGCAGGGTCCTGATGTCATCGGTGGCGGCGATGAGGGCGGTTTCGGTGCTGTGGTTGCTGCGGAAGCCGGACTGGGAAGGGTCCAGGATGTTGTTCTCCTCGAGGTAGCGGGTCAGTTGTTTGTTGACGATTTTCTCGGTGACCATCGCGGGGAACGGGAGCAGAGAGATGGGTCGGAAGTTCTTGAGGTCCTTGGGGTCTGCCTTGGGTTTCTTGAGTAAGGCGGTGATCTCGGCGTGCTTCCAGCTTTCCGGGAAGGTTGCTGTCTCGAAGGAGATGTTGATTATTTTCCGGAGATGGGGCGCGATGGCTGTACTGGCTTTGTTGAAGATGTGGTGAGGGCACGGGTCTAGCGGTGAACCGGAGTGGATGGTGTTCATGATCTCGCTGGTGTCCTCGTCGTTGATGTTGGTCCAGGAGAGCAGGCGGTTGGTGGTTGTGGGGGCAGTGGTCTCGGTGGTTGCCGGGGCGGTCGTGGTGTTGAAGCTGTCGTGGATGTCGGCGATTTTGCGGTGGAAGAAGGTGGCCAGTGAGTCGCACAGGTCTCGCGATGGCTGGATGTCGTTGGTGTTGGAGCTGGGGTTGGAGAGTTCCTTCACGATGTTGAAGAGCTCTTTGCTGTTGTGTGCGTTGTTGTCTAGGCGGTCTTTGAGTGAGGCCCTTTTGGCGGATCTGATGAGGTGATGGTGACTGCGGGTGGCGCTCTTGTGGGCGGCGTAGCTGTCCGCTGTCCGTTCGTGGAGCCAGATCTTCTCCAGTTTTCGGCATGTTCGTTTGGAGGCCTGGAGGTCTTCGGTGAACCAGGTGGCTTTCTTGCTGGTGTGGCTGTTGGGCGGATTCTTGAGCGGGGCGAGGGTGTTGGCGCAGTCGTTGATCCACTGTCTGAGGTTGCGGGCGGCGGTGTCGGGGTCGGAGGGTTCGGCGGGTGGGCTCAGGGCGAGGGTTGTGGTTAGCTGGTCTTCCGTGACTCTGCTCCAGCAGCGGCGAGGCATTTGTTCGGTGCGGTGGTGCGTGGTGGGCTTCCTGTAGGTGAAGTGGATGCAGTGGTGGTCAGTCCAGTGGGGTTCGGAGGTGTGGTTGAAGGAGACGTGTGGGCTTGCGGAAAAGATGGAGTCTAGCGTGTGGCCGGCGGCGTGGGTGGGTGTAGTCACGAGCTGTCTGAGTCCGAGGGTGGCGAGGTTGTTGATCAGGGTGGTGGAGTTGGTGTCCTTGTTGTTCTCGAGGTGGAAGTTCAGGTCCAATGGACAATAGGAGCCTGTACCATTGAGGCTCTGACGGACACTGGGAACTTGTATATTTCCTTTGCATTTTGCCCCCATTTCATTATTTGTTATGCATCCCTTTGGTAGGTTGGTTGCTGAGGAAGAGCAACCAGTGATTCTTGTTGCCCCGCATAATGTGGTGAGGACCCGTAAGAAGAAAATGACATGTGCTGTTCTTGTGGTTTTATTGCTGATCATATTGTGTGGGGTGTCATGGGTTTTGGAAAAGGGTCAGGATGTGTCTTTGCGTACCAAGGTTAAAATTATTTCCCCACCAAGAAAGAAAAGGACAGCCCCAAGCAATGTGTTTTTAGATACATATAAGAGATTCTTTGGAGAAGGGACTGCTTGTTACCCCACTGAGTCTGTCACTAGTTTATGGACTGCATACCCATTATCTCTTGTGAACTATACATATACTCGTCCACCGCAATTCAACGAAGTGAAGGGAGTATTTGGTTTTGGCTAACCAGGTCCTTGTCTCTATTATAGAAAGCCACTAGGAATGGGTTATCCAGGGTGTGATAACAACACATATTGCGACAACTTTTACATGGAAGAACAGAATGTCACATTGGTGGGTTGGCACTATAAGGAATTGATAGTTACCCAGGAGGCTGGTTATTATCCTGCTTGTTGCCCTATCGTGAATAGTACGGACACTTCTTTGTATATCAATTGTTCGGGAATAGTGCTGTACAAAAATACAATACCCCTGGTGAATGACAAAGATCCGAGTACCTTTGGAATGAACACTAGATATGCTGCAGTAGATTATGAAGGACCGATTTATGCATACCCGGGGTTTTATTTTTTATCTAACTGTACTTATTCTAATGTTCATAATGGTACCCACGATGTCGCTCTTGGGATGGTGTTGCCCTTAGGTGTGCCTTGTAAGTACGCTAAGCCTAATGTCCGCTGGGTTAAAAGGACTTTGACCAAAGAATTCTGTGAGGGAGTGACCGATATAGAGGTCAATAATTATAGTAACAGGATCACTTTTGGGTACATCCTTTCGTCCATTTTCACTTTGGGTGGTACCTCTATGGCCCGGGGTGAGAAAGCCAGGGAATATTTTGGGTGCAAGTTGCAAATATTGTCTAACACTACCGTGGCTGCTTTACGCGACATCACTACTCAGTTGGAGAGTATGCGAATATATTCTGAACAGACTAGATACGCAGTGGATTTTATTCTAGCTAAGAGTGGGGGTGTATGCGCGGTAGTGGGAGACCAATGTGTAGTTGGGATCAAAAATATGGAAAAAAACATTACTAAACACATATTAGACATTCTCGAGAATGTCAAGGGAATGGAAAGCGGAAATTGGAGTTGGTCTCTTTTTGGTGGCTGGGGTTGGATTCTTGAAAAGGTGATTTACCTCATTGTGATATTAGTGCTTTGCTGTGCCCTTATTCAGTGCCTCCCCTTCTGTGGCTCTTATTGCACCACCCTTCTCACTCCCAAGAGAAAAATATCGATTCATGAGACCAATGCTGCAATTATGGTGCAGAAAGAGATAGACGACCTACTGCAGATAGATGAGGGCATTTTCGAGACTTCTTCCCTCCTTACAGTCTCCCTTCCAGATACTGAGAATATGGAATGTTCATGAGGAGTTATACTCATTGTCTTTTGTTTCCCTGCTTTTATATTTTTCTTGTTGCTTTTTGAAAATGTTTCAGCTCATGCTAAAAGGAGGGTCTGTTAAAATAGAAATGTGTCTGCTTGTGTATTATCCTACGTAAGTTAGCATTAAGGCTGGGCGTAGTTCGCGAAGTAGCGCTACGCGAAGCTACGTGAAGTGCAGTTCGCACTACGCGAGCTACGCGTAGCACTACGCGAACTGCGTAGTGCGCTGTTCGCGATGATTGCACAGTGCCGGATGCTTGTCCGCACTGTGCAATCATTGAAAAGGGCATCTTGCACAGTGCGAGCTGTCTTTACTGCCGCTCGAGTAGATTTTTACTCGAGCGGCAGCTTTCAACGCGGACTGGTAGTTTCTCATCGCGAGCGGTCGCGAGCATACGCGACCACTCGCAATGAGAAACATGACCTCCCGCGTTGAGAATCTCGCCGGCAGGTTTATTTTCACGCTCGCGATCGGCAACTTGATGTTGCTGATCGCGAACGAGGAAAAAGTCTCGCCGGGATGTCATTTTGCTTGCTCGCGGTCGCCAACTTGACATTGAGGACCGCGAGCAAGCAAAAATGACCGCTGCACTACGCTACGCTACGCGTGTTTGCACTGTGCTACGTGCAATTCGCGTTGTGCGAAGTAGCGCAAACTTCGCAAACTACGCGAGCGTAGCGTAGTGCTTTGCCCAGGGTTAGTTAGCATTCGTGGCACCATTTTCTATTTAGGCGCCATTTTAAATCATGATCGAAACTAATCCTTTGCTATTTCTGAGAAAAGGCTTCTGCTAGGTTTCATTTCTCTAAGGTTGGATTTTGCTTCACTAATGAATGGACTGTTCTTATTAGCACATACCTTTCTCTCTAGATAGAGGCCTTCTCCCACTTGGGCCCGACTGGAGCAACCTAGGACTTTGTAACTTTGTATAAGATATGATCCCTGAGATTGTTTTTCTCTCGTTTCCATTGCTTTGCAGCACCTGCCTGGAAAATTCCATTATGGGCGTGTTCTAGCTCAGTTACGAAATGTACATAATGTATCTTTATGCTTGTTGATTTCAGTCCCTCTGCAGCACTCCTAGCGACTGGGCAGACTGGGCTCCGCTCTGAGTGTATTCTGAATAAACAGTTATTGGTTTGTATTCTCTACTGTCTGACCGACTCTTCATTTGGTATGGAAGGCTGAGAGGTGGTCATTAGTGACACGAGTGAACCGAATTGGGCCACTTCCTTCATAGGTCATTGTTTTTTTATTATAAGTAACCTGAACCAAACATTGATGCAATAATCCAAAGTGAGCATTGAGAGACTGAAGAGTAGGACACATTCAGAAATTGCTGTTGTCGATCGGCAGTACTTTTTGCAACATCCCATTAAAAGAATAATTTGTGACAAGACCATGAGATATTATTTTTACTTTGGGCTAAAAGCATGACTTTAAGGAGATCAGTTTTTTCAAGGAAAAAAACTATAACTCCTGTAGGTTTCATAGACGTTGTGCAAGAACTAGATCTTTGACCTAATGTATGTGTTCTTTATATGTTTAAAGACATTGATTCAGGCATATCTAATATCTTTGGGATGAAAGAGTTGAAAAACGCAATGGGGTCACTGCCTTCAACATCCCCAGGTAGGCCATAAATGTGCAGGTTATACTTTCTTCTCCTGTTTTCCAAATCTTCTGCTTGTCCCTTAAGGAGGCATATTTCTTGTTGCAGAATCAATCTTTCTTGCAGAGTCTTGTATATCACTCACTCTTTGTTCTACTTCAGACACTCTTTTGTCCATGTGAGACATGTAATCAAGAATCTGCAACCTTTTGTTATTTAGTTTCTTTTATACAAGGTCATAAAGCTTCGTTTTCTTCTAGTAATAGATACTTAGATTCAGAAGAAGTAGAATGAGTGGGAGAAGCATGTTCTTTCTTTGGTCCCAATCTTTTGGAGTTAGAAGTAGCAGAAGTCAGAGTTATTCTATTAGATGAGGATAGTTTAGGAATGCTTGAAGTTATAGAGTCTTCTTTATAATCTTGATGATCATCCATATTGTCAAATCCAGATGTAGGTTGCATGCCCTGTGAGCTTCTTGTATCAGAATGTGAGGGAAAAGGGGAAACAGTCAACTTTAATTTCCTGGTTTTGCCAAAAAGAAGAAAGTTTTAAAAAGATGCTTAAAAACCCTATGAATGAGTTAGTTAGTTCATATATCAATAAAAAATAGTTATTACCAGAACAGAACACATTTAGAAAATGGCTTATCACAGTATAAAAATGACGTTCCCTATATATGGAATATATTTGTGTTAAAAGCATAACTTGACATTGCAACAATGTGACCAACATATTGTAAAACATTGAAAATGCAAGCATGCATTAAAGGCATGTAAAGATAAGAAGCAAAAAATATGATAGATATTTGATAAGGCATTGATCATCAAAGCTTGTAAAGAAACACTCCTCCATAATATAAAGTCAGCATGGAAGATGAATAGCCAAAATGATGATTATCGGGAAGAAGAAAATGCTGTGTGCCACATTTACATACTGGATGAATGTGTTTATGAAAATGGATTGTTCCATATGAAACATTGTCTGTAAAACATTAATGCTTTCAATATTCAACTAGAAAAGAACAGCATTCCATTGAAAATGAGGAATAAGTGTGCAATCAGCAGTGTTAAGAAAAATAATGAAATACATCTTCAACGCGTCAAGAAGATGACGGTCACTGTGAGTGAGAAACGCGTGTCCAATCAGCAATGCCGTTGTCAGGGCCAGTTCCTCTGAAGCAATGATCTCAAGATGCCCTCCTTCTGGCAGCATTGACTCTAAGTTTAATATTTCACCAGAGTATCGATGTGGCCAAATGGGGGAAGGCAAGTTAGGGTGAGTATAGCAAGGAAGGAGACCTGGAAGGAAAAAGGTTAGTCAATAATTCTTAGTTTTACTTTCACAAAGAATTGTTTTTACATTTCACATAACAAAACACTGGTTGTTTCCACTAAGAGAGCAAAGTCCAGAATTACAGTTCCTTAAGTTAAATATCACAAAGTTCTTGATATTCTTGAATGAAAAGATGCAACAGTTTATTTCAAGGTTCATTGAGAGTTCCCAAAACAAGCCTATATATCCGAAGACAAATCTCTACTGATTAGGAACTAGGAGTTAGTTCCTAATGTGTCTCTCATGCTATGATTGGCTGATCTCCCTTTACCAACCACTAGTGCAGACCTAAACATGCCCCGAACTCGCCACCTTCCCATAGTGCTGTTTTTTCCCCATTTGCCAGAAGAATTTCTGCTCGAGTGCCAGAAGGCTGTACCTCATCCGAACTTCTGAAGGTGAGCAGGGACTGAAAGCATGCAGTTAGAGAGCACGGTTTCAGAAAACGTGTGCAGCCTTTATCTGTAGAAAGACTGGAACAGCTCTCTGAAATCAAGAAAACCTCTTGGGTGTTGGCTCCTCGATGTGGCAGCGCCTTTCAAAACTAAGCATGAATAGCAAGTGCAGCTGAATGGACACAACCTCTTTAAATATAGATGCATCTCAGAAGGCGATGCTCTCAACCATGTGCCCTGAAGAATGTTCCAGAACTTGCACCTGCTGCCAAAGGAAAACAATTATGTAGTTCTCAGAGTCAGCACAAACAGATGAATCATCCTGGTCAGCAGAACAGGTCCTTTGAGCAGGTTCCATATGAACACCTGCTGCTAAAGGCAAACAACAATGAAGTCACTTGAGTCAGCACATACAAATGAGTCCGCAGGGTCAGCAGGTCACTGGAGCATTCCCAGAACTGACACCTGCTGTCAAAGCGAAACAACAAATGAGTGATCCGCGTCAGCACAAACAAATGAGTCACATATTGAAGCCCCTTACAGGCATGAGTGTTAAAGCACACAAAACAATAGCAATAAAAACATTACAGCAGTACAACATATCTTGTTGTTTAAGCTTTGGAACATTATTGGCACAAACATGCTGATGAGATGGACTTTTAATACTTGTTTTAATACTTGCGGCAAGGAATTTGTGACACCTTTGTGGGTTAACAGCGTGAATAAACCATCCAAAACTTACAGCGTTAGTCAGAAGAGGCATTGAAATGAGATAATGCTGACTCTCATTTCGGTAGGCCAACTTGACAGTCAGTATGAAGAGAAGCCCCGAACAGCCCCAGAGCTTCAACAAAGGGCAGCCATCTTCAGTGGCGCTTAGCCACACCCCAGGGATCATTAAGTCCTTCATTCTATCCTAGGGTGTCCCACAATCAATGTAAGGTATTGGATATTTGTCTATTAGATTTCGGGATACCCTTCTTTTATTCACTACTCACTTGTGTACTGTCCTGTGGTTGTGTATATGTTTTTATCACAATACTAACACATGCCCTACAAACAAAATCTTTACTAGGATTAAATATGACAACAAATACACATTCCAAACTACGTCCATATAAGAGTTTCCACAAGCAGTGTTCTCTTACCAACCAACTTTATACCTACTTCTGCTCAAAGCATTTTATCATACCATCAGTCTATATCACCTTGAATGCTTGCCATGCATATATCCTCAACAGGACTGACAAAGTAGTCCCCAAATAGTTCTCACACCAATTCTTAAGCAGAGATCTTGATTTATTTCATTCTTTGTCATCCTTCAGGCTTATCCGTCTGTTGAGTTTGAGTCTGCAGTACTCCCTCAGTTACCCCTCTGAGAAGCCTGTGGCTGCTCGCCATCGCTACCACTGAAAGTCAAGTGCTCAAAGAGTTGTACTAGGCCCATTTTCGGAGCCATATAGGAAGGAAACCGGACATCAGAACATCCGCACCACCCCCCCCAGCTGTGGCCCAATAGCCCCCAATTGCCTTGTTGCCCATCAAAGGTGGTCTCCCACTCTGAGATTTAGTTTCTCTGATGTTATATGTCAACAGCTTCTCAGCCTTATTGCCCCTCTCATAATAAATCTGTTTTGTGGAAAGTAGCTTATGTATTTCATCTGTTGTCAACAATGCCTCTAATTCTTCTCTCACTGTGAAGACCCTTGACCTTGCCAGGTAGGTTGCTCCCCCACCACACAGCTCTGCCTGTGGTGCCCTACCCGCTGCTGCTGCTGGTAAGCTCGCCCCCCTGTTTGCTGCCTCTGTGCCCGTTTTTGCCTTTTGCTTCCCCTCGTTTGCCTTCTATACCCCTCGCTGCCCCCGTATTTTGTGTCCACCTTTGCCTTCTGTACCCCTTGCTGCCCCTGTTTTTTTGTGTCCATCTTTGCCTTCTGTACCCCTCGCTGCCCCCGTTTTTTGTGTCCACCTTTGCCTTCTGTACCCCTCGCTGCCCCGGTATTTTGTGTCCACCTTTGCCTTCTGTACCCCTCGCTGCCCCTGTTTTCTTGTGTCCATCTTTGCCTTCTATACCCCTCGCTGCCCCCGTTTTTTGTGTCCACCTTTGCCTTCTGTACCCCTCGCTGCCCCTGTTTTCTTGTGTCCATCTTTGCCCCTCGCTGCCCCCGTTTTTTGTGTCCACCTTTGCCTTCTGTACCCCTTGCTGCCCCTGTATTTTGTGTCCACCTTTGCCTTCTGTACCCCTCGCTGCCCCTGTTTTCTTGTGTCCATCTTTGCCTTCTGTACCCCTCGCTGCCCCCGTTTTTTGTGTCCACCTTTGCCTTCTGTACCCCTCGCTGCCCCCGTTTTTTGTGTCCACCTTTGCCTTCTGTACCCCTCGCTGCCCCCGTATTTTGTGTCCACCTTTGCCTTCTGTACCCCTCGCTGCCCCTGTTTTCTTGTGTCCATCTTTGCCTTCTGTACCCCTCGTTGCCTCTCTCCGGTCCCGCCGCTGCGTCCCTTGCAGCCCCGCCCCCCTGACTGACCATTCGCTGCCCCTGCCTCCCGCCTCCCCATATATGGTGGCCGCTGCGCGGCCGCGCAGCGGATGCGCGCCTAAGGCAAGCCCGTCTGCGCCCGTCCGCGCCTGGACCGCGCCCAGTGCCAGAACCCCTGGGCCGTGCGCACCCCGCTCCAGCCTCGAGGACCGACGCTGATACGATGCCACCACACTCCACGCTGTGAACCCCGGACGGACACACAACTGCTTCAAGGCCGCCCCGAAACGCACTCATGGTCCCTTCACCTGCCGGAACTGCAGCTACACCAGCCTCAGAGCCACCGAAGCGCCCGCCAAGAAGGACCTCAACCCCTCCGATGCATCCTACTGAACACCCGCTCCACACGCAAACACGCCGTCGAGCTCTGGGACCTGCTCGACACATCATCACCAGACGTCGCCTTCCTGACAGAGACCTGGATGAACGACTCTGTGAGAAGTTGGCCTGGTATATGCTGTCCACTAATTATAGTGGGCACCTTGCACCAGTCCAAACAACCCCTTATTGGAGATAGGTTAAAGACAACCTTATTGAAAGCTATCCTAGTGGTAGCTATGGAGAGCAGCCTTCAGGCTAAGTCTTGAAGGAATGTAAAGCAGCTTGTTTTACCAGTCTATAATCTCTTGAGTGACCAAATGAAAGAGCACCACACCAGGTATATATTCAAAATATATGTATTTATTGCTAAACACACCCCTCTAGTCTCTTTATGAGGCTAGAGTTCGAAGTACATAAGTTAGAAGTTATTTAAACACAGTAATAGCACAAATACACGTTTGGGCCCTAGGGGCGTACCAAACCATATACCAATAAAGTGGTATAAGAACCACGACTGAACTAGACACTAGGCCTAGAGACTCTAGAAGTGCTTGGACCACAAGGAACCACCCAAGGTAGTGACACAGGGGACCCACGGGAGACGCGTGCAGTGTAAATACACAACCGCGATACGCCGTTGAGTTCTATGGAGAAAGTCGTGATCGGGAAATTAGAGAAAAGGGACACTTAAAAGAGGACTTGGACCAAACCCTTTGAGATCTAGGACTTTGAAGAGTCTCTACCCACGGGAGCACCGGAGTACTCGTGTTACCTCACCCAGGGAAGCCGGGTGCATAGGTGCCTTTCGGGGTCGGGTTTCGTCGTCGATTCGAATGGCAATCTGCTGCAAAGTGCTGCTGGCGACCAAGAGAAAAGTGTCCGGGTGGATCCAAGAGTGGATCGGAGTTCTGAAGAACCTGAAAGCAGAGGGGACAGAGTCTTGTTCACTAGCCAGTGACCAGGAAGGCGATGGACAGATGCCCACCGATGTCGAGTGCTTCAGGTGCATTGACGGTCGTCTTGACTCTTCAGCCACGAGGTCCAGGAGGTGTTGTCGGCGACCAGGAGCAGGATTCGGGCTGGTACACAATGTCTGTCGAGTGCTGAGGTGTCAGCGACCGGATTGGACCCAACAAGCCTTGGCAACGGCAAGTCTCGATGCAGAGGAAGATCGTCGATGGTGCAGACCAGCAAGGTCTGTGGAACTCACCCAGCAAGGGTAAGTGAGGGCAGGCCTGGAGCAACCAGGATGCCAAGTTAGAAAAGGATTGGCCTTCGTTAAGGGCTACTAGCCAACGGGCTAGCGACCGCAAAGGAGCCTCGTGACGCCGCACGTGGATCTGGCTTACAGGACACTCGTGGAGTGGGGGCCAGTGATCTTCGGTGCAGGTGGTGCTGGAGGCTAGGGCTACTCGGAGCCCAAAGCACGACTTCTTGGGAGACCCAGAAGAGGATGCACTTGCAAATGTGCTCGGTGTCCAGGGGTCACGGTCTCAAGTCACCCACGATAGCCACGGGCCTCAGCTTTGCTGAGGACTCAGGGTAGCCTCGGGGAAGTCTGAGAATCCACCTCTGGTGATGCGATGACTTCGGCGTCCGACGGGAGCTTCAGAAATGCGAACCAGACAAATGCTTCTTTGGTGCCTGCCAAGCAGGGGAGTCACTCCTTGACCCCAAGGGAGATTCTTCTGTCCTCTAATCGTGAGTAGAGCGTCGAAGGTCCAGGATTCAGTTTCAGAGTTTCGTCCAGGGATAATCTAAAGTCCTAAGGACTGGGTTCCTATACTTATACTAAGGATAGGGGTTGGACTACTCTGTGGCCCCACCTATGGGTGGGTCAGGGCAGAGGGGTGGCTACACCCTTTCCTTTGTCCAGTTCGCGCCAAAGCAGGGGCTGCAAGCCCCTGATCCGGTTTGAACTGGGGTATGCACAGGGACACCAAATGTGCCCCCAGTGCAGGACTTCAAAGCACCCGAAAGTGCTCCCGCCCAGCCCCAATACACATTATCCTGTCTGGGGAGGTGGTCACACCTCCCTGGGACAGGAAACCTATTGTCCAGGCCTCCCCTGCCGGAGTTTCGTCCAGCAGCAGGAGGCCAGACTCGTGTCTGTGGCAGCAGCATCCATTTTGTGATGCCAGGGCTCTGGAAAGAAGTTACCGGACTAGTCAGAGTTAACATGTCTTTCCCTCTAGAAGGGTGGAATGCTACCCCCGCCGCCAGGATTGGCGGGGGGGAGTATTCCAAGATGTTTGACACCAAACACGACATGTTTAGGTGCAGCCATTCCAAAGTTAGCATTTTACCGCGAGGATATAATGCGCTTAAGGGTATATGGTCAGGCTGCACTACAAACAGCATCAGAGATGGTCTCCGAACGCTGCAGAGGGGCCCTGCTCATGCAGGGGCACCCTCTCACATAGGGACCATGCACTCTGCCTTTAGGATTGATAAGGCCTGCCATAGGAGTGACTTATAGGTTTATATGTGTGTATGTATGTAGTGATATAGGTAACCTATATCACAGTAAGGAGTGCATGCACCACCTTACTCAGGCTGCAGTAGCAGACCTGTGGTGTCAGTTTGGATGGCTTTCCAGGGGTGGCATAATACATGCTGCAGCCCCTGGTAGGCCTCTGAGGTACCTATGCCCTTGGTACATAGTATACCATATACTAGGGACTTATAAGGGCACTCCAGATTCCAATCAGAGATGTGCCTAAGGCACATGGAAACCTTTTACAGAGAAAGCAGATAGACTGGGGCCCTGAATAGCAGGATCCCAGTCCAACTAAGTCATAAACCAGCAAAACACCATAAAAAAGTGGGGGCAACCATATAGTCAGATTCCACCTTCCTACATAACCCCCCAAACGAAAGGAGATAAGGCTAACCTTGGCCAGTTGAGCCTTCATTGACTAAGTGGTCATATAAGGAAGCACCTGCACTAGCATGGTTGCCCCCTGTCTTATGGTCCACTAAGCAATCCCTCACCCTAAGGGTATGAGAGGGTCTCCACCATGGGGAATCACTACCTGTGGTGTGCTTAGGTAAAGTACAAGGCTGGTGAGGTGTCTGAGTAGGGAAGTGAGGCCCTAGGAATGTTGGCCTCAGCTTCCTCAGATCACTGGTCACCATGTATGCCTGTCTTTCCATGACTGAGTTGCACTTTGCTCTAAGGGTCAACCTTTGGCTGCCTACAGCTGGGGGTTGGGTCCCTTTGGATGGACTACTGGAGGGACAGGGCAGGTTTGGAACCTTCAGGTCCCAGGTTTGCCCTTGCCTACCAGAGTCCTTCTGGGGGAGGTCCCTACATAAAGGCATGGGGGATCCCTCAGTGTGTAGAGGAGTTTTCACCTGGCTAGGGCTACTAGACTGGGTGCCCCTAATCTGCTGATGGGGGGTTCCTCTGGACAGGGGGCCCTGGGGGTCCACTGACCTCCCTGACCTCTGCAGCCCTGGGCTGGCTGAGGCAGGGTAGAGAGGGGCAGGTTACCTGCTCCAGACTGGGTACCACCTTGGAAGGGTCCTCTGCCATCAGGGGTGTGGCCAGGCCAGGCCTGACTACCTCTGGGGCAGTTCCTTCACTAGGGGTAGGGTCAGTTCCCTGAGGAGGCTGACCCTTACCTACTGTCTGGAGGGAAGAAGACTTTTCTTCAACCCTTGTGCTCTCTTTTGGGGGAGAGTGGGCCATTCTTTCAGGCTCCATCTCTCCAAATTCTTGGGCTGGGGCTGTGGCCATCACAGCCCCACTAACCTTTACAGGGACGCCCAACATCCTGAGATGGGTTTGGTGTTCAACTTCAGCCCAGGCTGAAATTTCCAGATCATTGCCCATCAGGCAATCTACAGGTAAGGTGGGGGACACTGCCACTCTCTTTGGGCCTGTGACCCCCTCCCAGCTGAGATTGACTATGGCCATGGGGTGATCTGTTCTGACACCATCAATGTTGGTCACCTGGTATTTAAACTCAGGTAAAAGCTGGTGAGGGGGGACTAGTTTCCCTGCCACCATGGTGACACTAGCCCCTGTGTCCCTAAATGCCACAGCTTTCTGACCATTAATCATTGGCTCCAGTCTGTACCTGCCCATTGCTGTGGGACCCATGGTAAAGGTGGCAAATCCTACACCACCATCAGAGTCAGAGGAGTCTGTTGAGGGGTCCCTGTCTGAACCAGGGCCCACCTCTGTTCCTGTTGCAAAAGCACCTAACTTTTTGGGTGCACTACTCCCAACTGGAGGATTACTACTGGTAGTACCAGGAGGGGGGTAGTAGTTGCTGGGGGAACATTTTCTTTATTGCCAATCCTGGGGCAACTGGGATCAGACTTCCAGTGCCCAGGCTTTTTACAGACATGGCAATATGGTTTCTTTTCAGGAGAGGAAGGAGTTTGGGACCCACCCCCAGAAGAGGAATTTTGGGGCCCTGTAGTGAACTTATCCTTAGATTTATCCCCACCTTTCTCTTGGGACTTAGTAGAATCTTTCTTCTGGTCACCACCCTGATTTCTAGTTTTTACTCTGGTTCTGACCCATTTGTCTGCCTTCTTTCCCAATTCTTGGGGAGAGGTCAGATCAGAGTCCACCAGATACTGGTGCAAAAGCTGGTTTTGACAATTATTAAGGATCTGCTCCCTCATAATCAAATTGTACAATCCTAAAAAGTCATGCACTTTGTTGCCATGTATCCAACCTTCCAGAGCCTTTGTAGCACAATCTACAAAATCAACCCAGTCTTGAGTCTGAGCTTTTTGGGTGTCTCTGAACTTCAACCTATACTGTTCAGTGGTTAGGCCAAACCCATCTATCAGTGCACTCTTCAAGACTGTGTAATTGTCAGCATCCTCTTCTCTTACAGTGAGGAGCTTGTCTCTACCTTTGTCTGCAAAGGAGAGCCACAAGATTGCTGCCCACTGCCTCTGGGGTACCTTCTGAACTTTACAGGCCCTCTCCAGTGCAGTTATCCATTTGTGGATGTCATCCCCACTCTGGTAGGGAGGGACAATCTTGTTTAGGTTTCTATGGTCATAAGACCTTTCCCTATCTCTAGGGATATTGCTGCCACCATGGGACTCTAGTCCCAACTTTCTTCTCTCTCTAAAGAGATCTAGGGACTCCCTGTCTATAGCCAGTTGCTTCTTTTTGATTTCAAGCTGAGCTTCCTCATATTGAACCAGCCTCTTTCTTCTCTCATGAGAGGATTCCCTCCTATGAGATGAGACAGAGCTCCCTATGGAGGTGCCAGAGTGGTTAGACTCCTGAGAAGGAGACCTAGACCTTCTGGGCACACTCATAATCCTTCCTGGGGGACAAAGAGGGCATCATTCTGATCATCCTCTTCATCTTCCTCAGGAGGGATTGGATTAACCAGGTCAGGGCCATTGTCGCCCTCCTGGCCAGTTTCAGAGGGGGGGCTGGGGGTATTGGTATCCCTGGTCCCATCCTCATCATCTGCCCCACCCTCAGCTCCTACCCCTTCAGTCCCCAAGGGCTTACTAAGGTCATAAGCCACCAACAACTCCTTGAGGTGTTGGGTGGTGGGGCTTTGGCCTGTCCTTATTTTTCTCAAGTTGCATAAAGCTCTCAATTCCAAGAATGGGAGTGTATCATACTTGGAGGGTGGAAGCTCAGTGGCTTCCTGCAAGGATTCTTTAGATCCTACCCTTAAAGACATTACTAGTGTGGTGTGGTGTATGCACTACCTACTCTAGTGTGGCCTACTAAACTCTCTTGAGTTGTAGAAAGGGTGTGCTATCCCTTAACACACAACTCTAAGTTCAGTAGAACTTACTGTATTCTAAGCTTAAATTATATGTACCTTAGGTACCTTTAGTGGTTTTCAGTTGATCAATTCAATTGAGATTATCTGGTAAAACAATAGCAAGCTGGAAACCCACACGCTGCACACCAATGTGAGAAGTTGGCCTGGTATATGCTGTCCACTAATTATAGTGGGCACCTTGCACCAGTCCAAACAACCCCTTATTGGAGATAGGTTAAAGACAACCTTATTGAAAGCTATCCTAGTGGTAGCTATGGAGAGCAGCCTTCAGGCTAAGTCTTGAAGGAATGTAAAGCAGCTTGTTTTACCAGTCTATAATCTCTTGAGTGACCAAATGAAAGAGCACCACACCAGGTATATATTCAAAATATATGTATTTATTGCTAAACACACCCCTCTAGTCTCTTTATGAGGCTAGAGTTCGAAGTACATAAGTTAGAAGTTATTTAAACACAGTAATAGCACAAATACACGTTTGGGCCCTAGGGGCGTACCAAACCATATACCAATAAAGTGGTATAAGAACCACGACTGAACTAGACACTAGGCCTAGAGCCTCTAGAAGTGCTTGGACCACAAGGAACCACCCAAGGTAGTGACACAGGGGACCCACGGGAGACGCGTGCAGTGTAAATACACAACCGCGATACGCCGTTGACTTCTATGGAGAAAGTCGTGATCGGGAAATTAGAGAAAAGGGACACTTAAAAGAGGACTTGGACCAAACCCTTTGAGATCTAGGACTTTGAAGAGTCTCTACCCACGGGAGCACCGGAGTACTCGTGTTACCTCACCCAGGGAAGCCGGGTGCATAGGTGCCTTTCGGGGTCGGGTTTCGTCGTCGATTCGAATGGCGATCTGCTGCAAAGTGCTGCTGGCGACCAAGAGAAAAGTGTCCGGGTGGATCCAAGAGTGGATCGGAGTTCTGAAGAACCTGAAAGCAGAGGGGACAGAGTCTGGGTCACTAGCCAGTGACCAGGAAGGCGATGGACAGATGCCCACCGATGTCGAGTGCTTCAGGTGCGTTGACAGTTGTCTTGACTCTTCAGCCACGAAGTCCAGGAGGCGTTGTCGGCAACCAGGAGCAGGATTCAGGCTGGTACACGATGTCTGTCGAGTGCTGAGGTGTCAGCGACCGGATTAGACCCAACAAGCCTTGGCAACAGCAAGTCTCAATGCAGAGGAAGATCGTCGATGGTGCAGACCAGCAAGGTCTGTGGAACTCACCCAGCGAGGGTAAGTGAGGGCAGGCCTGGAGCAAGCAGGATGCCAAGTTAGAAAAGGATTGGCCTTCGTTAAGGGCTACTAGCCAACGGGCTAGCGACCGCAAAGGAGCCTCGTGACGCCACACGTGGATCTGGCTTACAGGACACTCGTGGAGTGGGAGCCAGTGATCTTCGGTGCAGGTGGTGCTGGAGGCTAGGGCTACTCGGAGCCCAAAGCACGACTTCTTGAGAGACCCAGAAAAGGATGCACTTGCAAATGTGCTCGGTGTCCAGGGGTCACAGTCTCAAGTCACCCACGATAGCCACGGGCCTCAGCTTTGCTGGGGACTCAGGGTAGCCTCGGGAAGTCTGAGAATCTACCTCTGGTGATGCAATGACTTCGGCGTCCGACGGGAGCTTCAGAAATGCGAACCGGACAGATGCTTCTTTGGTGCCTGCCAAGCAGGGGAGTCACTCCTTGACCCCAAGGGAGATTCTTCTGTCCTCTAATCGTGAGTAGAGCATCGAAGGTCCAGGATTCAGTTTCAGAGTTTCGTCCAGGGATAATCTAAAGTCCTAAGGACTGGGTTCCTATACTTATACTAAGGATAGGGGTTGGACTACTCTGTGGCCCCACCTATGGGTGGGTCAGGGCAGAGGGGTGGCTACACCCTTTCCCTTTGTCCAGTTCACGCCAAAGCAGGGGCTGCAAGCCCCTGATCCGGTTTGAACTGGGGTATGCACAGGGACACCAAATGTGCCCCCAGTGCAGGACTTCAAAGCACCCGAAAGTGCTCCCGCCCAGCCCCAATACACATTATCCTGTCTGGGGAGGTGGTCACACCTCCCTGGGACAGGAAACCTATTGTCCAGGCCTCCCCTGCCGGAGTTTCGTCCAGCAGCAGGAGGCCAGACTCGTGTCTGTGGCAGCAGCATCCATTTTGTGTTGCCAGGGCTCTGGAAAGAAGTTACCGGACTAGTCAGAGTTAACATGTCTTTCCCTCTAGAAGGGTGGAATGCTACCCCCGCCGCCAGGATTGGCGGGGGGGTAGTATTCCAAGATGTTTGACACCAAACACGACATGTTTAGGTGCAGCCATTCCAAAGTTAGCATTTTACCGCGAGGATATAATGCGCTTAAGAGTATATGGTCAGGCTGCACTACAAACAGCATCAGAGATGGTCTCCGAACGCTGCAGAGGGGCCCTGCTCATGCAGGGGCACCCTCTCACATAGGGACCATGCACTCTGCCTTTAGGATTGATAAGGCCTGCCATAGGAGTGACTTATAGGTTTATATGTGTGTATGTATGTAGTGATATAGGTAACCTATATCACAGTAAGGGGTGCATGCACCACCTTACCCAGGCTGCAGTAGCAGACCTGTGGTGTCAGTTTGGATGGCTTTCCAGGGGTGGCATAATACATGCTGCAGCCCCTGGTAGGCCTCTGAGGTACCTATGCCCTTGGTACATAGTATACCATATACTAGGGACTTATAAGGGCACTCCAGATTCCAATCAGAGATGTGCCTAAGGCACATGGAAACCTTTTTACAGAGAAAGCAGATAGACTGGGGCCCTGAATAGCAGGATCCCAGTCCAACTAAGTCATAAACCAGCAAAACACCATAAAAAAAGTGGGGGCAACCATATAGTCAGATTCCACCTTCCTACAGACTCCTCCGCACCCGACATCGCCATAGCCATCCCAGACGGCTATAAGATCACCCGCAGAGACCGCATCAACGGAGTAGGAGGAGGAATCGCCATCGTCCACAAGAACTCCATCAGGGTCTCGACCAGCACCGACGACTTTCTCTGCACCGCCGAACACATGCATTTCCAGATCCACATGGACCCCAACACCACCCTTAGAGGCACCCTTGTCTACAGACCCCCTGGGCCCGACCCCAGTTCAGCGACTCCATCGCCGACTTCATCAGCACGCACGCCCTGACCTCTACCGACTACATCCTCCTCGGAGACCTGAACTTTCACCTGGAGAACAACAACGACAGCAACTCCACCACCCTGATCGACAACCTCGCCAACCTCGGACTGAGACAGCTCGTCACAACACCGACCCATTCCGCCGGCCACACGCTCGACCCCGTCTTCTCCTCAAGCTCCCACATCTCCTTCAGCCACACCACGGAACTCCTCTGGACCGACCACCGCTGCATCCACTTCACCTTCCAGAAACCCACCACACACCACCGCACCCAACAGATCCCACGCCGCTGCTGGAGCAAAGTCACCGAAGACCAACTACGGGCAAACCTCGCTCTCAGCCCTCCCTCCGACCCATCCAACACCGACGACGCTGCCTGCAACCTCAGACGATGGATAGACGACTGTGCCAACACCCTCGCCCCGCTGAAAAAACTCACCTACAGTAACACCACCAAAAGAGCCAGCTGGTTCACCCCGGAACTCCTAGCATCCCAGCGTACCTGCCGGAAACTAGAGAAGAAATGGCACACTGATAAGACACCAGACAGCCACGCAGCCCACAAAGACGCCATCCGTAACCACCACCACCTCATCAGGTCCGCCAAGAGAATCTCCTTCAAAGACCGCCTCGACAACAACGCACACAACAGCAAGGAGCTCTTCAACATCGTGAAGGAACTCTCCAACCCCAGCTCCAACACCAACGACATCCCGCCGTCGCAAGCCCTGTGCGATTCCCTCGCCACCTTCTTCCACCGCAAGATCGCCGACATCCACGACAGCTTCAACACCCAGACACCCCCAACTAAGATCGATGCACCAGACCCGCCGCACACCATCGACCACGACCCCTTGCCAGCCTGGGCCAGCGTGAACATCGATGACACCATCAAGACCATGAGCACAATACACTCCGGCTCCCCGTCAGACCCTTTCCTGCACCACATCTTCAACAAGGCCAGCAGCTCCATCGCACCCCACCTGTGCAATGTTATCAATCTCTCCTTCGAGACTGCGACCTTCCCAGAGAGCTGGAAACACGCAGAGATCAACGCCCTACTCAAAAAACCCAAGGCGGACCCGAGAGACCTCAAGAACTTCCGGCCCATCTCCCTGCTTCCGTTCCCAGCCAAGGTCATCGAGAAGATCGTCAACAAACAGCTAACCCGATACCTCGAAGAAAACAGCATCCTGGACCCATCCCAATCAGGGTTCCGCAGCAACCACAGCACTGAGACTGCCCTCATCGCCGCCACCGACGACATCAGGACCCTGCTGGACAACGGTGAGACCGCAGCCCTCATCCTGCTGGACCTCTCCGCCGCCTTCGACACTGTCTGCCACCGCACTCTACGTGCACGCCTCCACGACGCAGGGATCCGAGACAAGGCCCTGGAATGGACCACCTCCTTCCTCGCCGGCAGAACCCAGAGAGTCCGCCTCCCACCATTCCGATCCGAAGCCTCCGAGATCATCTGCGGCGTACCCCAGGGATCATCCCTCAGCCCAACACTGTTCAACATCTACATGGCCCCGCTCGCACGCATCGCCAGACAGCACGACCTCAACATAATCTCCTACGCCGACGACACTCAACTGATCCTCTCCCTCACCAAGGACCCCCTCGCCGCCAAATCCAACCTCCATGAAGGAATGAAGGCTGTCACCGATTGGATGAAGATCAGCCGACTAAAGCTGAACACGGACAAGACAGAGGTCCTCATCCTCGGCTCCAACCCCTCAGCCTGGGACGACTCCTGGTGGCCAACGACACTGGGAGCAGCCCCGACACCCACCGACCACGCACGCAACCTGGGAGTCATCCTCGACTCAACGCTCTCCATGGCCAAGCAAGTCAACGCAGTCTCCTCCTCCTGCTTCAACACCCTCCGCATGCTTCGCAAGATCTACAGGTGGATCCCGACAGATACAAGAAGAACAGTCACCCAGGCCCTCGTCAGTAGCAGACTTGACTATGGGAACGCCCTCTGCGCGGGAGCCCCGGCCAAGCTCATCAAGCGACTGCAACGCATACAAAACGCCTCCGCACGCCTGATCCTCGACGTACCACGCCACAGCCACATCACCCCCACCTGAGGAACCTGCACTGGCTCCCCGTCGACAGGAGAATCTCCTTCAAACTCCTCATCCACGCACACAAGGCACTCCACAAGACTGGCCCAGCCTACCTCAACAGACGACTCTTCTTCTACGTCCCCAACCGCCAGCTCCGCTCCGCCGACCTCTCCCTCGCCACCGTCCCTCGCATTCGAAGAACAACCACCGGTGGCAGATCCTTCTCACACCTCGCCGCCAAGACCTGGAACACCCTTCCACTAAGCCTACGACAGACCCAAGACCTGCTGACCTTCAGGAGGCTACTCAAGACCTGGCTGTTCGACCAGTAGCAGCAGCCCCCCCCCTTTTTTTCTCCCCAGCGCCTTGAGACCCTCGCGGGTAAGTAGTGCGCTCTACAAATTCTGTGATTGATTGATAAACATGCCAAGAACAACTGGTGTGATTCCAGCCTGAAGATTTAAGTCAAGTATACCTGTTTTCCCTTCATTAATCTAATTTATGTGGTAGCGGGATCAATTAGGTCACTCCTCAGACCCTGCGATGACTGGGGAAATCATGGAAAGAAAGGAAGAGAAAAGTCAGGGACAAAGCCTATTGGAGAGTTTAAAAGGCTGCTCAGTGGTGGCTGAGGCATAGATAGATTAGACAAGCCATCCAGGTTATACCAAATAGAGAGCAAATCAAGGCAAAGGCGACAGTGAAGGCAGGAAATTCCAGGTGAATTTTAGAGGCAGTAATAGTACATTTTTATGGTTCCTCGTTCGTAGTTTGCCTAACACTGGTGGTTCCTTTCCTGCAACTTTGTTGTTTCCACCACTCCCTCATGCTTCCTTCCCATCCACAGTTCAGTTACACAATGCGTGCTTATCCTCCTTTGCTAAGCATATTAATGTGCTCTGCTGCTCTACAAATTTGCCTCCGTCTGTCAGTGATGCTCTCTGGTGTCAACGCCTTCTGGACAATACCACCCACGCACGAATATCATCGACTCCAGTGCACAGGTGCATCTCCAAAAGCTCGACAGCTCAATGACCCAAGGGAGCTTTTTCAAAATGAAGGGGAGTGGGAGCACACTGCTTCACCTCCCAGCACAGTTCACCCCTTAGCATTATGGTAAATGCAGTTCACTTTAATCTCCGAATAATATCCAGAAACACATGTGTCTAGAGATTCACAGCACTAACCTGCACCAACTTTGGTGAAACACTTCAGCAAAAATTCAAGTAAGCATTTGAAGTGAACTGCATTTACCATAATGCTAAGGGGTGAACTGTGCTGGGAGGTGAAGCAGTGTGCTCCCATCCCCCTTAATTTTGAAAAGGCTCCCTTGAGTCATTGAGCTGGCAAGCGTTTGGAGATGCACCTGTGTACCAGAGAGAGGTACTGAGACCTGAGAGGATTGTAGCAGCTTTCTCAGCAACCCCTGATGAAGTTCGTTTTTATCTCTACTGATGACGGATAATATCCAGAAACACGTGACTAGAGATTCACAGCACTAACCTGCACCAACTGTGGTGAAACACCAGCAAAAATTCATGTTAGCATTTAAAGTGTTTTGCATTTACCATAATGCTAAGTGGTGAACTCTGCTGGGAGGTGAAGCAGTGGGCTCCCATCCCCCTTCATTAAGAAATGTTTTTGTTGTTACCTCCCTGGAATTAATGTAAGGAACTCTCTGACAGAGTTGACTGCACTGTGTTGGATGTAAAAACAATAGCACTGCACAGCTTGAAAACTGTATCACCTTGCCAGTGTTTGACTTTTCTGGTCTGATCTATGAATTTTAATCCATTGCTCTCAACAAGCTGTGAGTTCATCAGAGGTGCTCCACGATGTTGCTGATGCTCAGCTACAACGTTTTTGGCCCTGGTGCACAGAGTGTGCAGTCAAAATTAACCCACACCCCAGGGTGGCCAACCGCCCCTCTTAACATGCAATAATGAGACTAGAAGGTTAGTGGCAGCTCTTTGTAGATTAGGGGCCCAGACCATTTTATGTGATGCCTGGAGGAGAAGTGGTCTACAAACTCTGTCATGTAAACTCCCTTCAGAGTAGCAGATCAGTAGTCTGTACGTCTCCGTAAGGGGGAGTGCAGTGTATTGTATCTGTTTGTGAATCATTTTACAAGCATATGTGTCAGTGAAAGAGCATATTCAGTGTGCATTGTGTTTTATGGAGAAAACTGAGTGATTGTGCAGAATTTTTGTTCCTCTTCTGGTTGCCTTTGTCCTTCCTGAGGGTGTTACACCCTGAATGCTGCTGTCCTTGTGGCTCTGTCTCGGAAACCCCATAGGTAGGCTATGGAGATGAGCAAGAGTTTTCCAGCCAGACTCAGCAGGTATGACTAGCACCTGGTATCTGTGCTCCCTTGCCCCGCTGCTGCAGTTGACTGGGGGTGAGTGTTTGATTGGCTCAAACGTTCCGTCCATCATCCCCTTTTGTATCGCTTTGGTCGCCCTCAGTTGGCGGGGGTATGCCCAGACGTGGGTCCCTTGCTCACTTTGCCACTGGATTCAAGCAAGCCTGGCTGATGACGGCTGAAATGCCAGAAACCGGTCCTAGGATGCTTGTTTCCGGTCCAGGGAAGACATGGCTTGGCAGTTCGGGCTGGACTGTTCCCAAGAGGCACAGGGTCAGACTGATTTGCGTATGGCCATGTCTGAACTGGGGTGGTGGAGTGAGCTAAAGAATGATGATGGATTAAACCCAGATCAGTTGACTGGGGGTGAGTGTTTGATTGGCTCAAACGTTCCGTCCATCATCCCCTTTTGTATCGCTTTGGTCGCCCTAAGTTGGCGGGGGTATGCCCAGACGTGGGTCCCTTGCTCACTTTGCCACTGGATTCAAGCAAGCCTGGCTGATGACGGCTGAAATGCCAGAAACCGGTCCTAGGATGCTTGTTTCCGGTCCAGGGAAGACATGGCTTGGCATTTCGGGCTGGACTGTTCCCAAGAGGCACAGGGTCAGACTGATTTGCGTATGGCCATGTCTGAACTGGGGTGGTGGAGTGAGCTAAAGAATGATGATGGATTAAACCCAGATCAGTTGACTGGGGGTGAGTGTTTGATTGGCTCAAACGTTCCGTCCATCATCCCCTTTTGTATCGCTTTGGTCGCCCTAAGTTGGCGGGGGTATGCCCAGACGTGGGTCCCTTGCTCACTTTGCCACTGGATTCAAGCAAGCCTGGCTGATGACGGCTGAAATGCCAGAAACCGGTCCTAGGATGCTTGTTTCCGGTCCAGGGAAGACATGGCTTGGCAGTTCGGGCTGGACTGTTCCCAAGAGGCACAGGGTCAGACTGATTTGCGTATGGCCATGTCTGAACTGGGGTGGTGGAGTGAGCTAAAGAATGATGATGGATTAAACCCAGATCAGTTGACTGGGGGTGAGTGTTTGATTGGCTCAAACGTTCCGTCCATCATCCCCTTTTGTATCGCTTTGGTCGCCCTAAGTTGGCGGGGGTATGCCCAGACGTGGGTCCCTTGCTCACTTTGCCACTGGATTCAAGCAAGCCTGGCTGATGACGGCTGAAATGCCAGAAACCGGTCCTAGGATGCTTGTTTCCGGTCCAGGGAAGACATGGCTTGGCAGTTCGGGCTGGACTGTTCCCAAGAGGCACAGGGTCAGACTGATTTGCGTATGGCCATGTCTGAACTGTGGTGGTGGAGTGAGCTAAAGAATGATGATGGATTAAACCCAGATCAGTTGACTGGGGGTGAGTGTTTGATTGGCTCAAACGTTCCGTCCATCATCCCCTTTGTATCGCTTTGGTCGCCCTAAGTTGGCGGGGGTATGCCCAGACGTGGGTCCCTTGCTCACTTTGCCACTGGATTCAAGCAAGCCTGGCTGATGACGGCTGAAATGCCAGAAACCGGTCCTAGGATGCTTGTTTCCGGTCCAGGGAAGACATGGCTTGGCAGTTCGGGCTGGACTGTTCCCAAGAGGCACAGGGTCAGACTGATTTGCGTATGGCCATGTCTGAACTGGGGTGGTGGAGTGAGCTAAAGAATGATGATGGATTAAACCCAGATCAGTTGACTGGGGGTGAGTGTTTGATTGGCTCAAACGTTCCGTCCATCATCCCCTTTTGTATCGCTTTGGTCGCCCTAAGTTGGCGGGGTATGCCCAGACGTGGGTCCCTTGCTCACTTTGCCACTGGATTCAAGCAAGCCTGGCTGATGACGGCTGAAATGCCAGAAACCGGTCCTAGGATGCTTGTTTCCGGTCCAGGGAAGACATGGCTTGGCAGTTCGGGCTGGACTGTTCCCAAGAGGCACAGGGTCAGACTGATTTGCGTATGGCCATGTCTGAACTGGGGTGGTGGAGTGAGCTAAAGAATGATGATGGATTAAACCCAGATCAGTTGACTGGGGGTGAGTGTTTGATTGACTCAAACGTTCCGTCCATCATCCCCTTTTGTATCGCTTTGGTCGCCCTAAGTTGGCGGGGGTATGCCCAGACGTGGGTCCCTTGCTCACTTTGCCACTGGATTCAAGCAAGCCTGGCTGATGACGGCTGAAATGCCAGAAACCGGTCCTAGGATGCTTGTTTCCGGTCCAGGGAAGACATGGCTTGGCAGTTCGGGCTGGACTGTTCCCAAGAGGCACAGGGTCAGACTGATTTGCGTATGGCCATGTCTGAACTGGGGTGGTGGAGTGAGCTAAAGAATGATGATGGATTAAACCCAGATCAGTTGACTGGGGGTGAGTGTTTGATTGGCTCAAACGTTCCGTCCATCATCCCCTTTTGTATCGCTTTGGTCGCCCTAAGTTGGCGGGGGTATGCCCAGACGTGGGTCCCTTGCTCACTTTGCCACTGGATTCAAGCAAGCCTGGCTGATGACGGCTGAAATGCCAGAAACCGGTCCTAGGATGCTTGTTTCCGGTCCAGGGAAGACATGGCTTGGCAGTTCGGGCTGGACTGTTCCCAAGAGGCACAGGGTCAGACTGATTTGCGTATGGCCATGTCTGAACTGGGGGTGGTGGAGTGAGCTAAAGAATGATGATGGATTAAACCCAGATCAGTTGACTGGGGGTGAGTGTTTGATTGGCTCAAACGTTCCGTCCATCATCCCCTTTTGTATCGCTTTGGTCGCCCTAAGTTGGCGGGGGTATGCCCAGACGTGGGTCCCTTGCTCACTTTGCCACTGGATTCAAGCAAGCCTGGCTGATGACAGCTGAAATGCCAGAAACCGGTCCTAGGATGCTTGTTTCCGGTCCAGGGAAGACATGGCTTGGCAGTTCGGGCTGGACTGTTCCCAAGAGGCACAGGGTCAGACTGATTTGCGTATGGCCATGTCTGAACTGGGGTGGTGGAGTGAGCTAAAGAATGATGATGGATTAAACCCAGATCAGTTGACTGGGGGTGAGTGTTTGATTGGCTCAAACGTTCCGTCCATCATCCCCTTTTGTATCGCTTTGGTCGCCCTAAGTTGGCGGGGGTATGCCCAGACGTGGGTCCCTTGCTCACTTTGCCACTGGATTCAAGCAAGCCTGGCTGATGACGGCTGAAATGCCAGAAACCGGTCCTAGGATGCCTGTTTCCGGTCCAGGGAAGACATGGCTTGGCAGTTCGGGCTGGACTGTTCCCAAGAGGCACAGGGTCAGACTGATTTGCGTATGGCCATGTCTGAACTGGGGTGGTGGAGTGAGCTAAAGAATGATGATGGATTAAACCCAGATCAGTTGACTGGGGGTGAGTGTTTGATTGGCTCAAACGTTCCGTCCATCATCCCCTTTTGTATCGCTTTGGTCGCCCTAAGTTGGCGGGGGTATGCCCAGACGTGGGTCCCTTGCTCACTTTGCCACTGGATTCAAGCAAGCCTGGCTGATGACGGCTGAAATGCCAGAAACCGGTCCTAGGATGCTTGTTTCCGGTCCAGGGAAGACATGGCTTGGCAGTTCGGGCTGGACTGTTCCCAAGAGGCACAGGGTCAGACTGATTTGCGTATGGCCATGTCTGAACTGGGGTGGTGGAGTGAGCTAAAGAATGATGATGGATTAAACCCAGATCAGTTGACTGGGGGTGAGTGTTTGATTGGCTCAAACGTTCCGTCCATCATCCCCTTTTGTATCGCTTTGGTCGCCCTAAGTTGGCGGGGGTATGCCCAGACGTGGGTCCCTTGCTCACTTTGCCACTGGATTCAAGCAAGCCTGGCTGATGACGGCTGAAATGCCAGAAACCGGTCCTAGGATGCTTGTTTCCGGTCCAGGGAAGACATGGCTTGGCAGTTCGGGCTGGACTGTTCCCAAGAGGCACAGGGTCAGACTGATTTGCGTATGGCCATGTCTGAACTGGGGTGGTGGAGTGAGCTAAAGAATGATGATGGATTAAACCCAGATCAGTTGACTGGGGGTGAGTGTTTGATTGGCTCAAACGTTCCGTCCATCATCCCCTTTGTATCGCTTTGGTCGCCCTAAGTTGGCGGGGGTATGCCCAGACGTGGGTCCCTTGCTCACTTTGCCACTGGATTCAAGCAAGCCTGGCTGATGACGGCTGAAATGCCAGAAACCGGTCCTAGGATGCTTGTTTCCGGTCCAGGGAAGACATGGCTTGGCAGTTCGGGCTGGACTGTTCCCAAGAGGCACAGGGTCAGACTGATTTGCGTATGGCCATGTCTGAACTGGGGTGGTGGAGTGAGCTAAAGAATGATGATGGATTAAACCCAGATCAGTTGACTGGGGGTGAGTGTTTGATTGGCTCAAACGTTCCGTCCATCATCCCCTTTTGTATCGCTTTGGTCGCCCTAAGTTGGCGGGGGTATGCCCAGACGTGGGTCCCTTGCTCACTTTGCCACTGGATTCAAGCAAGCCTGGCTGATGACGGCTGAAATGCCAGAAAACGGTCCTAGGATGCTTGTTTCCGGTCCAGGGAAGACATGGCTTGGCAGTTCGGGCTGGACTGTTCCCAAGAGGCACAGGGTCAGACTGATTTGCGTATGGCCATGTCTGAACTGGGGTGGTGGAGTGAGCTAAAGAATGATGATGGATTAAACCCAGATCAGTTGACTGGGGGTGAGTGTTTGATTGGCTCAAACGTTCCGTCCATCATCCCCTTTTGTATCGCTTTGGTCGCCCTAAGTTGGCGGGGGTATGCCCAGACGTGGGTCCCTTGCTCACTTTGCCACTGGATTCAAGCAAGCCTGGCTGATGACGGCTGAAATGCCAGAAACCGGTCCTAGGATGCTTGTTTCCGGTCCAGGGAAGACATGGCTTGGCAGTTCGGGCTGGACTGTTCCCAAGAGGCACAGGGTCAGACTGATTTGCGTATGGCCATGTCTGAACTGGGGTGGTGGAGTGAGCTAAAGAATGATGATGGATTAAACCCAGATCAGTTGACTGGGGGTGAGTGTTTGATTGGCTCAAACGTTCCGTCCATCATCCCCTTTTGTATCGCTTTGGTCGCCCTAAGTTGGCGGGGGTATGCCCAGACGTGGGTCCCTTGCTCACTTTGCCACTGGATTCAAGCAAGCCTGGCTGATGACGGCTGAAATGCCAGAAACCGGTCCTAGGATGCTTGTTTCCGGTCCAGGGAAGACATGGCTTGGCAGTTCGGGCTGGACTGTTCCCAAGAGGCACAGGGTCAGACTGATTTGCGTATGGCCATGTCTGAACTGGGGTGGTGGAGTGAGCTAAAGAATGATGATGGATTAAACCCAGATCAGTTGACTGGGGGTGAGTGTTTGATTGGCTCAAACGTTCCGTCCATCATCCCCTTTGTATCGCTTTGGTCGCCCTAAGTTGGCGGGGTATGCCCAGACGTGGGTCCCTTGCTCACTTTGCCACTGGATTCAAGCAAGCCTGGCTGATGACGGCTGAAATGCCAGAAACCGGTCCTAGGATGCTTGTTTCCGGTCCAGGGAAGACATGGCTTGGCAGTTCGGGCTGGACTGTTCCCAAGAGGCACAGGGTCAGACTGATTTGCGTATGGCCATGTCTGAACTGGGGTGGTGGAGTGAGCTAAAGAATGATGATGGATTAAACCCAGATCAGTTGACTGGGGGTGAGTGTTTGATTGGCTCAAACGTTCCGTCCATCATCCCCTTTTGTATCGCTTTGGTCGCCCTAAGTTGGCGGGGGTATGCCCAGACGTGGGTCCCTTGCTCACTTTGCCACTGGATTCAAGCTAGCCTGGCTGATGACGGCTGAAATGCCAGAAACCGGTCCTAGGATGCTTGTTTCCGGTCCAGGGAAGACATGGCTTGGCAGTTCGGGCTGGACTGTTCCCAAGAGGCACAGGGTCAGACTGATTTGCGTATGGCCAGGTCTGAACTGGGGTGGTGGAGTGAGCTAAAGAATGATGATGGATTAAACCCAGATCAGTTGACTGGGGGTGAGTGTTTGATTGGCTCAAACGTTCCGTCCATCATCCCCTTTTGTATCGCTTTGGTCGCCCTAAGTTGGCGGGGGTATGCCCAGACGTGGGTCCCTTGCTCACTTTGCCACTGGATTCAAGCAAGCCTGGCTGATGACGGCTGAAATGCCAGAAACCGGTCCTAGGATGCTTGTTTCCGGTCCAGGGAAGACATGGCTTGGCAGTTCGGGCTGGACTGTTCCCAAGAGGCACAGGGTCAGACTGATTTGCGTATGGCCATGTCTGAACTGGGGTGGTGGAGTGAGCTAAAGAATGATGATGGATTAAACCCAGATCAGTTGACTGGGGGTGAGTGTTTGATTGGCTCAAACGTTCCGTCCATCATCCCCTTTTGTATCGCTTTGGTCGCCCTAAGTTGGCGGGGTATGCCCAAACGTGGGTCCCTTGCTCACTTTGCCACTGGATTCAAGCAAGCCTGGCTGATGACGGCTGAAATGCCAGAAACCGGTCCTAGGATGCTTGTTTCCGGTCCAGGGAAGACATGGCTTGGCAGTTCGGGCTGGACTGTTCCCAAGAGGCACAGGGTCAGACTGATTTGCGTATGGCCATGTCTGAACTGGGGTGGTGGAGTGAGCTAAAGAATGATGATGGATTAAACCCAGATCAGTTGACTGGGGGTGAGTGTTTGATTGGCTCAAACGTTCCGTCCATCATCCCCTTTTGTATCGCTATGGGCGCTGCTTATCGATCAAAAGTTATTGGCAAAAAAAGGTCAGATTCCTCTCTGGACAAATCCACATTTCTTGATCCTTTGGTGCCTGTCCATTTTTCTGCACTGTGTTACTTCCTGAATTTTTTTTTGCAAACTTTCCAGTTTTTACTCTTTGTATATGTAATGTTTTCTCTGAAACAGTGTTCAAAGAAGCTTACACTGTATAATTGACCTTGTGATGTTTATTTTGAATTCTATCAGTGCTGCTTTGCACATGTTCAGTTGAGGTTCTCAGAGTCCCAGTGTTGCGTTTGGTCAGTTGATGCAGGGTTGTGGCTGATGAGTGGCCTGTGTGCCCCATTAAGAATAAAGATAGCTTTATTTTGTGAGGTTGTGTGCAACCATTCTTTGATCTAACGCTCTGAAAAAGTACAGGAAGTCAGAGAGAAGCTTAGCTGTTTATCAAGGTCATTGTTTTGATTGATTTGACACTTTCACAAGTTCTGCGAAAGATAATTGACCCATTTTGTCAAAGGTAAAAAGGCTAACTTTATGGACTCAAAATGGAGTCTGGCTTTTGGGATCTATACAACACTTTGAAAGAACATGCACACATGCAGGCTAGTCTCAAATACCTTACCACACGATCCAGTCATTCTTCACTTTCAATGTCCTCACTTCCACCAGTAAAACAAAGAGGAAAATCAATTACCTCAATTCTGAAAAAATATGGAATCCTGATCTTTCATTAGTTACCTCAGGGACCACCTCTCAACCTGGAGCACTTAAACTGAGTGTGGTTCATTAAAATACAGTTTATGGTTTCAAGAAACAGGGGCTTTCAGGATAGTCCTGAAATGTCCCTGTGTAGCATGCTAATGTAGGAGCTTCTGTGGGCATCCTGTACGAGGCTTTCTCAGGGTTACCAACACAAAATGGAGCAGGCCCGGGCCTCTATCCTTTTTCTTTTTGACTCTGAATTCCAAAACTCCTGTCGGACTGACATCAAGCTCATAGCTCACTAACATTATTCTTGCTTCAGCACTATCATTCCATAAATATTTACTTTATTCAATTAGCATCAGCAATCATAAAAGTACAATAAAAACATCAATAAGTATAATTCCATAATATAAAATCCAATAAAAGGTTCAGTATCAAACATAAGCATAATACACGCCTGATCAAAGGTACAAGTAGAGGGCAAATATGCTTATGTCGCGGAATGGCCCATTTGGGGCAAATTAAAACAATATGTAAAGTGTCTAATGCAGAAAACGCATTACATGTGCAAATGGGAGAGTCTAGTGGCTTATGCCATTCTGCTACTAGTTGAGGGAACATATTCAAACAAAAATATGTTAAAAGTCTTCTGTGAGTAACCGGCATATCCAATGTTAAATAGAATTCCATTTTATCTATAGAGTTCACCATGGCATAATGTGCATAGCAATGTTTGCGCTCTGAGTCTAGAAGTCTAGCGTCTTAGGTATACACCTTAAATGCTCTCTTAACTCCTACAATATCTGATTTGGAGATTAGCTCTTGCGAATTAAAGAGATGTGGTAAACCCAAATTTATCAGGGTAGTTTTTATGTAACTCAACCAGGGAATACGCAAGCTATAGTCCATGTTCTCCAGTCCCTCAATATTAATCTGTTAAATTCTAATTCTTTTTTTGGTCCATATCGAACACCATAAAATATAGGGCGCAAACATATGTAATCAGCTATGAAACCTGCCCCTATCTCATTGTGTACTAATTCTGCAGGGACATTCTGCGAGATTCGTAACAATTTCCTTAAGTACTCATTTTCTGCCGTTTGTATAGAAGTAGAAGCTTTGTAACCCCAAATCTCCACTCCAAAGGCTACAGTTGGAATACACTTAGCATTATAGAGGTGTAATATAGACTGTATATGACTGTAGCCTAAACGCCTGGAAAAAGCATCAATGCTAAAGGCAACCCTATTAAACGATTGATTATGTGATTTCAATAATGGCTCCCTGGACAATTTGTCGTCGAACAGGATGCCTAAATAGCTGAACTGTTCCACGTTACCTATGTTGTTGTCCTTTATTACATAGGTTTTAGTCTTGGTACCTCTTGGTCCTATAGTCTTCAGCACTAACTTAAATATATTGTACAGTGTTGGCATCAAAGGTGGCATCACCTCTGGCTGGCACTGAAACACTTTGCACAGCACAAACATGCACACTTATATTGTGCATATAAATAAGATAATAAAAGCCCCAATTAAATCTATTCCCAGTCAGTAAACAACACAATAAATGACATTAGAAACACTGTGCAGTGCACAAGCATTTCCTCTAAAAACACATTCCGATGCAAGCATTTACATTATCCACTTAATATGCTTTGCCTTTTTGCTTATGAATCATCAGAAACAGGCACTGGACCAGCAACTCAGTTTTGACTGTGAAACACTGAGGCTTTAAATTCTTTCACAGTGTGTGTTATCTGTTTTAATGAATAACCTGGGTATTCGTGGTGTCTCAACATGAATTGGCACTGTGCCATGAGACTTCCATTGCCAAGTTAAAAGTGCCTAACTGAACCTCCACTGGTCATTGGTTAATGTAAATATGTGAAATGCGCCAGGTGGTCTAAGCCTGGATCCTGATTGGTGTGCTTTCCTTGTGAATTGTTCACTCAGTAAAACATAATCTTCCGTAATTCTGCTCTGCAATAGGATAATATTCCTCAGCGCTGTAGTAGAGTCTCAAACTATTGGGTCAAAGTTAAGCGTAAAAGATGGTGTGTCAGAAGCACATTCCAACCAAGCAGAATGTGGTGGCAATACTATCTCATGCTCCCTTCCTGGAGATGCTAAATAATGTTGTTAGTGTACAGTTGTTCCAGTACTTTTCTTTTACAAATCATTGTCATGTGTTTAAGTCTTATTGGTTTCATCAAAAGCAAATGTAGAATTCAATTCCCAGAATTGTCTGTTTGTTGAGTGAGGGTCCAGGACTGTAAACGTTGTCTTTATGACATGGAGCCATCTGGCAACCCGATACTAAACAATACCAAATGTGGATATAGTAGTTATGGGGCAGACATCTTGTAATGTAAAGCATATTTCGAATCAGGAGCTAAATTGCTCCACTGCACACTAATAAGGGTTGGTAACTGCAAATGCCAGGGTGAATAAGAGAATAGTGCAGAATCCTACAGTACAAAGTGAGTTGAAACCAGTCTATCACTTATCAACTCACTGAGCCTTTCCATCTCCCTTGTGATTTGTGCATTACCTATTAAGGAGCATGATGCAAAGAAGTATTTCTTTAAATTGGGATAACCAACTATTGAAATGGACATGGGGATTTGTTTTGTTTTTGGTTGCTTCTAACAGGTGTAGAGTTTGGCAAGTCATCTCCGACACCCTACATAAAAAGAATTTAGGCCACCTATTGATACTAGGCCTCAATCAATCAATCAATCAATCAGGGAATTGTAAGCACGCTACTCACCCGTGAGGGTCTCAAGGCGCTGAGGGGGGTCCGCAGATCTGTTTAGCCGAAGAGCCAGGTCTTGAGGGTCTTCCTGAAGGTGTTCAGGAGGAGGGCGCGTCTGATGTCTGCCGGTAGCTCGTTCCAGGTCTTGGCTGCAATGTGAGCGAAGGATCTTCCGCCTGCTCTGGCTCTGTGGATGCGCGGGGTTTCGGCCAGTGCGAGGTTGGAAGATCGGAGGTTTCCTTTGGGTACGTGGAAGTTGATTCTGTCGTTGAGGTATTTGGGTCCGTTATTGTGTAGGCATTTGTAGGCGTGAGTGAGGATTTTGAAAGTGACTCTTTTCTCCACGGGAGCCAGTGGAGACTTCGTAGGTGTTGGCTGATGTGTTCGTGTCGGGGGATGCCGAGGACGAGTCTGGCGGCGGTGTTCTGTATTGTTTGGAGTTTGCGGAGTAGGGACTTGTTGATGCCGGCGTAGAGTGCGTTTCCATAGTCCAGTCTGCTGGTGATGAGTGCGTGGGTGACTGTCTTCCTTGACTCAGGAGGGATCCACTTGAAGGTCTTGCGGAGGATGCGGAGGGTGTTGAAGCAGCTGGAGGTGACGGCGTTGACCTGTCGGTTCATGGTGAGTGATGAGTCGAGTACGATGCCGAGGTTCTTGGCGTGGTCTGAGGGGGTAGGTGGGCTTCCAAGGGCTGTCGGCCACCAGGTGCTGTCCCATGCAGAAGGGGTGGTACCGTGGACGAGGACTTCTGTCTTCTCGGCGTTGAACTTCAGGCAGCAGTTGGTCATCCAGACTGCGACATCTTGCATTCCTTTCTGGAAGTTGAGTTTGGCAGTGGTGGGGTCTTTGGTGAGGGAGAGGATGAGCTGGGTGTCGTCGGCATAGGATACGATGTTGAGGCCGTGTTGTCGGACGATGGCTGCGAGGGGGGCAATATAGATGTTGAAGAGGGTGGGGCTCAGTGATGAACCCTGTGGGACTCCGCAGGTGATTTTCGTGGGGTCGGAGAGGAAGGGTGGGAGTCTGAGCCTTTGGCTTCTTCCGGTGAAGAATGATCGGATCCAGTCCAGGGCTGTTCCTTGTATGCCTGCGTCATGTAGTCTGGCGACTAGTGTGCGGTGGGAGACGGTGTCAAAGGCCGCTGATAGGTCGAGTAGGATGAGGGCTGCGGAGTGGCCTTGGTCCAGGAGGGTGCGGATGTCATCTGTGGCGGCGAGTAGGGCGGTCTCTGTGCTGTGGTTGCTTCGGAATCCAGATTGGGACGGGTCGAGGACGGCGTTCTCTTCAAGGAATCGTGTCAGTTTCCTGTTGACTGTTTTCTCTGCAACTTTGGCTGCGAAGGGGAGGAGCGAGATGGGCCGATAGTTCTTGAGGTCGGTGGGGTCAGCTGTGGGCTTCTTGAGCAGGGGTCTGACTTCTGCGCGCTTCCAGTCATCTGGGAAGGAGCCTGTTTTGAAGGTGGTCTTGATGGTGCGTTGTAGTTTGGGTGCGATGGTGGCCGCAGTTCTGTGGTAGATGTGAGGGGGGCAGGGGTCGGTGGGGGCCCCCGAGTTGATGCTTTTCATGGTCGAGGCGGTGTCTTCGGCCGTGATCGGTGTCCAGTTGGAGATGGTGGACTGGCTAGTGTTTCTGGGGGGCGAGGGGGCCGTCTGTGGCGCCTGGTGGATGGTCGATGAAGTTGTCGTAGAGGTTTTTGATCTTGAGGTGGAAATAGGTTCCAAGCTTGTCGCAGAGGTCTTGGGATGGTGTGATGTCTGTGGCTTCGCTGTGTGGGTTGGTGAATTCCTGAATGACACTGAAAGGTTCCTTGGAGTTGGTGGAGTTGGCCAGGATTTTGTTGTAGATGACGTTCCTCTTGGTGGCTCTGATCTGGTTATGGTAGTCCATCATGGCGTCCTTGTAGGTGGTGTGGTTTTCGGTTGTCTTGGTGTTTCTCCAGTTCTTCTCCAGGCATCTGCAGGTGCGTCTGGCTTCTTGGAGAGCGGTGGTGAACCAGGCGGCTTTCCTGGGGCGTTGTCTGTCGGGGTTGCGTAGCGGGGCAAGCTCATCTGCGCAGTTGAAGATCCAGGTGTGGAGTTCTCTGGATGCGTTGTTTGCATCGTTTGCGTCGGGTGCCCAGGTGTGGTTGTCTCGGGTGAGGGTGGAGTTAAGTTGCCCGTCGGTAACCTTGCTCCAGTTCCTTCGAGGTGGGCGTGGGGCTGGTTTGGGTGCCTTGGGTTTGTTGATGGCGAAGTGTACGCAGTGGTGGTTGGTCCATGGCGGCTGCGTTGTGTGGCTGAATTGGACATTGTTTCCTGCCGCGAAGATGGGGTCGAGGGTGTGTCCTGCTCTGTGGGTCGGTGTGTTGACGAGTTGTTTAAGTCCGATGCTGGCGAGGTTGTCACGAAGGATAGTGGAGTTGGGGTCACTGGGGTTGTCGAGGTGGAAGTTCAGGTATCCAATGAGTATGTAGTTTGCTGAGGCGATGGCGTGGGGTGCGATGAAGTCGGTGATGGTGGTGGCGAAGGGTGTTCAGGGGCCGGGGGTATGTAGATGAGGGTTCCTCGGAGTGTGGCTTTGGGGGTGGTCTGGATCTGGAAGTGCAGGTGTTCGGAGGAGGGAAGGTTTCGCTGGAGGTGGTGAGGCGGAGGGTGCTCTTGTGGGCGATGGCGGAGGCCCCCTCCTGGGTGGTTGGGGCGGTCTTTCCTCTGGATCTTGTATCCGTCTGGGATGGCGGTGCTGATGTCGGGGCGGAGGATGCGTTGGTCCAGGTCTCTGTGAAGAAGGCGATGTCGGGCGAGAGAGCGTCGAGTAGATTCCAGATTTCCATGGCGTGTTTGTGTACGGAGCGTATGTTGAGGAGGATGCATTTTAGGGTGTCCCCGGTGCTGGCGTTGGCGGTGTTGGAGGCCGGGGTGGCGGTGAGAGTCTGGCGGCAGTGGAAGCAGGAGAACTGGCTGTGGGTCGTGTTCGGCGAGGCCTGTTGGCATTCTCTAAGTCTTCCAGGGTTGAGTGCGAGGAGGGTGGTGGTGTCGTAGCGATGGGTAGTGGGAGGTCCAGGGTTCCTGGCACTGGCCGCGGTCGGGTCGCGGACGGGCGCAGACAAGCTTGCCATTAATTAGGGGAGGTGGGAGGGAGGAGAGGCTGGGAGGAGGGAGCGGGGGAATTCCGGAAGGCAATTCCGGGGGGGAATTCCGGGGGGGAGGGGCCGCAGGGGCAGCAGCGGCGAAAGGCGAAAGGAACAGGCGGGCACGAGAAAATAAAAACAGTGGTGGAATTACAGCAAGACACAGATGGGCACAATAACAGTGGCACAACAGGGAAAAATTAAGAAAAAAACAGCTGAGAAAGATTACGGTGGTTGCAGGCAGTCTGGTCCCAGTTGGAGCGGGCAGCAGGCGCAGGAGCGGGCAGCAGCCTCGAACCTCCCAAGGAGGAGGTCGGGGTCTGGAGGCAAGAGACGGCACAGCGGAGCTGCGGGGAGAGAGTGGACCTAGACCAAGGTCGGAGGCCTGATGCACACACGCCATTGTATTCACAAAAACAGTGAAAAATGGTGAAAAAGACTTTGTGACAGCAAAGTCTTAATTCACAATTCCAAGAAACGTCTTGTGATTCCTATTTGCTGTTGTGAATCGTAGTGCACACGCTGAGAAAGCAAGTTGCAAGGGGAAGGGGTAGCCAAGGTTCATTACTTTCTGCTTTCCAACTTGCAATGATACGAACAAACACTTTGCAACAATGTTTATAATCGCAAAGCATGAAATGGTAATGCTTGCCCAGGAGTGTAAACGGTCAATATCTGTTAGCTTAGACAGTGCTTGCCTGGGTGTGCTTGCTCATGCTGGGAACATGAGGAGAGCTGGTGTTGATCGCATAGACAGCTGCATTTCACTGTTAGGGTGTGCAACTTCTTGTAGCATTGAAACTCCTGTACCCTAAGCAGGGGCGCTACTTCCATTGGTGCAGCAGGTGCATTGGCACCAGCACTCAGAGCCCTGAGGGGCGCACTGAACCCTTAATATTGATGTATTTTATAATTCAAGCAGCGCCCACTGGGCCCATTCTCATCCTTGCACTAGGGCCTATGGCACACTGGCGACTCTACAGACCCTTAGCGACAGTGTAGCAATACCTGCCAAATGTAAATGTAAATGCTGGAATGGATGACTGCTGTCCCTTGCAGACCTCTGCCCTGGCATTTGTTACTGTTCTCAGACAGATTCCTGCTCCATTGATATTAATAGGGTGGGCTATTTGCAGCTTACTTTGAAAAGTCCTTTTTTGCCGAGATGGATTTGAAGGTGATTTTGGTCATAGCACAATGTAAAATACTGCACTGAACTCAGCATCTTAGTGCATGAGCTATGCAATTGCAGACCCAGAAGCCAATTCGTATCCACTAGTTGCACTCCAATTAATGGTGCCTTAGATTTGTGTGGAAATGCACCTATTGAGCAGGCAACATATTTTTTTGTCAAAAGGAGAAAACGTTAAATACAATAAGTCAAACATTAATATAACATGCAATACACTGAAATTAAGCAGAACACCCACCATCAAAGGTTTAAATGAAATATAACCGGGTCCATTTAAAACACTCGGATAAATCAAGAGGTAAAACCAGACAGCGGAAATTACATTTCATTTGGGTTTAACCTCCCAATTTACAATTTTTGGGAGGTAAAAATAAGGATTGACCCACGATAATACTGTTACATTTCTGCATGTTTTATAAATTTTTGCCTACATTCTTCTCCCCAGAATTTGCAAGTGGTTATGGAGGATGCTTGCTCTCTTCGCGACATGATACAGTTTTATCTTGACACTGATAAAGGTAAAAAGCTACATACAAGTGGTTTTACCAATAAAACATTAATGCCAAAAATCTGTATTGTGTGCAGACATCAGCTACCCATTTTTGTTGTCACACATGTGGGATAAAATCCTTCTCCTTTGCATTAGTAAACCCGCATTTGTGACTGTGTTTGAGAATTCATAGGAGCTTGAAGGCACCACCCATACATGGACCACTCACAGGGCACTTCCCTGCCAACCCGACAATGAAAGGTCTGCTCCCCGCGATTAAAAAGCTCATCTTTCTCAAGTATGTGGCACCCATACTCTAGCTCTCCTAGATTCAATTTGTGCATGCATGTTCACGTCTTGCAGAGCAAAGCAGCTGTCCTTGTCTGTGAAAGCCCAACTCAGGGCCTGATTGAGACTTTGGTGGATGGATTACTCAATCACAAACCTGACAGATGTCCTGTCCACCTTATTATTGTATCACAATTGTATTTATAAAGGACTTAATACCCCTGATGAGGTGTTAAAGCACTTTGTGGTGGGTAGCATGACACTACGTAGCCCAAAGTTGATGTCTAATCCAGTGGTTCTGAATTATTGGTCTAGATTTGTTGGTTATTGGGTTAGTCATATGCTCTAAGGAAACTGAAGAGTTTCCTCTGTTTTGAAGTGGTGATGTATTACTTTAATAGGAGTTAAATGTAATTATTAGAGTGAGTTAATATAAGTGGAAAAAAAGGGGTGACGAATTAGAGTGGAGGAAGTTAAATATTGTGAGATAGCTAGGAGAGGTTTAGCAGAAGGAGACAGGATTCATGGGAAAAGGATGAGTAGCTAGGTTAGATAGGTTTTTGTACTGCCGGGCTAGTTACTCTGAAGGAAAGTTTATACTTTGTGAGGAGGTGTATGATTATTTTACTGATATTTAGTAGAGAGTAGGGCAGCAGGAATGTGCACGGGTAGGGTAAGCTCAGACGCATGCAGAGGATGGAGTGTAAAAAGAGTATCAGTCAAATTGAAATAAAGAAGAGAAAATAATCCATAGCAACAAATCAGGTTATTTTCATGTAAGTTGTTTGACCTATTGTTAGAGGATGCAATCTAAAGTAGTAGAAAGATTATAAAGCCTGAAAGTTGATTACCTGTGAACAGATGATATAAGTTGTTCTGTCTTAGTTTGCTTCACTTGACCCCCAATGGTGCTGACACCATCCAGTCTCTTTCACATAGATATTGAACATCACTGAAACTGTCAGACATTTTACTTGTTTTTTAAGATTGGACATGTCTGGCAAGTGGCTTACTAAGTATGCCTGTGGGGATTTTGAGGACTGGACAATCATTGGGGTTTGTACTGATCATACCGTTATGTGTTTGATAAAGCTGCATGGGTGTAGAGTTCCTGGGGGATGTGGTTCTTTCTAATATTAAGGGTTGTTTGTTAAGGGATTCTGCTGACTTAGAACTTCCTTGATCTAAAAGGGTCCTGGCAGCTATCTGTTTGTGGGCAGAAAATGAGAATGTGTGGATTCATTATTCGATCACATTGGGAATAACCAGGTCTTACCCATCCTTCTGAGCTCTAAGTGATCCTCAGTGGCTCTAGAATCATAAATGCATTACAAGTGTATTATATTCTGTGGCCCTTTTAATAACAGGGATGGGATATCCATCACTTTTATGACAAAGTAACCCATCTGCCAAACTTTGAATCAAGCGTTCAGTTCTTAACAAACAGTTGCTGAGTGTAAAAGAGATTTGTAAAAGATGGCTCCTGAATGTCTTTCAGTAGTAGCCCATTGTGATATTTTTTCATTTTCTGTGGGTGTTCCTTCATATTTATGTTTTCCAGTAAACTGTGCTCCTGAATAAACTAAATTCAAAACTTTACTTGGGGCTAGTAAAATTATGTTTCCACCTCGGGAAAATAAACATATTATATTTATCCCCACCTCAAGCTTTGGCACACGGAAAACAGTAACTGCTTCTATGGAAAATTTGGACAAACTCCGTAAGCCCATGCTTAGTTTTGCCTTGAGGGATAAACCACTGCACCTCTATAACTGAGAAATTTAGCTACACACTCTAAAAGGGTGCATTACAATATAAAACATCCTCCTAGGTTTTTATCAATTTAGTAATACTTTCCAAGTGCACTAGATTTTTCTAGAAAGAAACTGAAGTAAGCAGTGTTCAGGTCGTTAAGCAAAACATGATTTGTAGGGTTAGATGTCAACAAAGTGACTCGCTATTGTGGGGCGATAGGAAAAATGAGGAGCACAAAAGCAACTAGTAATTTAAATCTTTGTTCTGAGCATTCTGTCATTGGAGAATTGAGCCTAGTAGTAGACATCAGCACCTATGTTAATGATGGTTTAATACCCATGTGAGTGATTACTCTTTCCAAGTGGGTGGTACACGCACAAAGGAGAGACTTGTAGTTCACAATACTTCTAAATCAAGCTAAACTAATTGTGAAACTGGTTGTCTGGCTGTTTCTCCAGTATCCAGTGTTGTTACAGTTGATGCTCCAGTGATGCAGTTTTGGAAATCCACGAACCCAGTGATGAGGTGGCTGTGTGGTGCCTTCTTCCACTTCACGCAAAGAATCCTTTCAAGACCCCTCCATGTGGGTTGCCTTTTTCAAGTGTACCCCAAAACTCACTTCACTTTACAGGGCCTTGAGGTGGCTTGCAATTGCAGTAAGGTAGTGCCGGCTTTACTGCCCTACTCACAATGAAACTTGAAGCACTTATAAATGGTGAATTTATTAACTACAGGCAGAGCAATTGGAGGTACAATTAAAGCAGCAAATACAGTGATGTTAAAAAAAAGGTAGACGCTCTTAGTAAACTATGGTTTTAAATATTAAGGCATAACTGACCTTCATCTGTTCCTCTCCAAGTCCAAACAGTAGATAAATCTAATCTCATGTGGAAAAAAAACACAAAATGTTCACTGTGTCATTTTTTATTAAATATAAATATGAGACAAAATTCAGGAGCCTGAAAAAGTAAGTGCAACTCATGATTCTGTAATGTATGGAACCCACTTTACCAGTAATAACTTGAATTAAATACTTCCGTTAGGAGTTTATCCATCTCTCATCTCAACTGTGAGGAATTCTGTCCCATTCCTCCTTATACTCCTTGATTTTGAAGGGCATTTATTTATGCAGAGCTCTTGTAAGGTCACACCCCGAATATTCATTCTTTTTTACCCTTTCAGCCATAGATGTAATTGTGTGTTTGGGATGATTGTCCTATTTCATAAATACTTCTGGCTAAGCTTTAGCTTTTGGGAAGATGGTTTCATATTTTCCTCTAGAATGCCCTGGTACAGAAAGAAATCCATAGTGGTCTTATTGATTGTTAGTGTCTAGGCCACATTGCTGCAAAGCAGGCCCAAATCATCATCTCTCCACCACAATTCTTGATAGTTGCTACGAGGCTTTTCTGGTGGTAAGCACTGGTTGTCTTTTTTTCCAGATAAATTGTTGCACAATACGGTCAAATAACTCCTTTTTGGTCTTGTAAGTAAAGAGGACATTGTTCCAGGCCCGACTTCTGTTCTACAAGGACTGCGACCACATCCTTAACCAACCCAGCAAAAGGAGTCATTCCTAGTGGAGAACAGTACTGTTAGAATGTTTCCAGACTTCTCCAGAGAAGTCCAACGGCAACGCTCCACTTACCTAGATGCAAATAAGAGACGTGGGTCTCGTACCTCAGCAGCTCCATCCAGGGCCATGACCTAACAAGAGAGAAGGAAACTGATGGTGGCGGTCACTTCGCCGAGTGGCAGTTGGCCGTGCATGGCGTCGCCAATGGACAAGGATGAAGCACAAGACTCAGACTCCGATCATAGCTCTAGCATTTCTGGGGGCTCGAGCCAAGATCTCCCTAGAGTAACTCCAGGAACATGCAATGAAATTATTTACCAAGGGATGGCAAAGGAGAGTCCCTGAGACCGAGAAATCTGGTCCTTAATGTTATACAATCTGGGTGGGGGAGTATGCCTTACTCATTTCCTCTGAGTCTGAGGCAGCTTCCAAGATTATACACACTGGGTCGGTGGAACCACCATGGGGGCTGAACCTTGAATTTACCCCGACTCTAAAGTAGATTGTGGGTACTCCCATGAGCAATTGTAAATTGTAAGTTCAACAAGTGTTTGGATGGGGGTAATCACCCACTTGTCCTGGGGCATGGGCGTTGGGGTACTAGTTGTTTTTTGGTTAGGTGGGACACCATGAGTTGCAACTTAGGGACTGATATGTTCAGGGCCTACGAGGGGTCACCTTCCTATAGTGGGTGGAATGCTATAGGGTGGGACAAACCCCAAACCAAACAGGAATTAAATACATGGCTGCCTCCATGACTTACAAGGACCTCTCCTGGAATATCGGAGGGATGCACACAATGTCCAAACATTATAAAGTATTCTCTTACTTGAACAGGAGAGGAATCCACATTGTTCTCTTGCAAGAGATTCACCTGTTAGCCAAAGAGGGGGCAGCACTACAGAGCATATGGAGAGGTCAAACTTAATTTACAACCTACTCAAATATGCCAGAGGTACACTGGTTTAGATCTGAGCGAGCTACCCCTTTCAGCACATGAAGGATCTAATAGACCCAAAGGGTAGGTATGCTGTGGTGACGGGCAGACTGGACTGCCGGGATGTGGCTATAATAAATGTGTACGGTCTCAATGTAGACCAGGGAGCTTTCCTTACAGGCCTATCGGGGCCCTTAGCCCCCTATCTGATCCATTCAACGATTATAGGAGGAGACTACAACTGCGTAGCAGACCATCAGGTGAACCGCTCGCACCCCCCACAAAGGGAATCACCGGCCCACCACTCTGCTCATACCTTGGCGGACTGGCAGGCAAGATGGGGGCTAATAGATATGTGGAGGCAAACTCACCCACAGGTCAAAGATTATTCCTTCTTTTCACGACTGCATGAACTGCATATATGGGTGGACACATTCCTATGCACCCCGACATCCACAGCCTAGTGTCCAACATTAAGTACTTGGCCTGTACACTGCCAGACCACAACCCAGTACCTTTACAGTTGAGATGGAAGTGACCCCAACCATGCATTCCTACCTGGCAGCTAAAACCTGAATCCCTAGAAGACCAGGTGTACCAAGAGGAGATTAGGGAGAAGATTGGTCAATATTTTGCTGACAATACTGACACGGCATCATCCCCTCAGCTGCAGTGGGATGCATTCAAGACAGTGATTAGGGGTCAGTGTATAGCGGTGTCGATGGGAGTCAGGAACACTCTGTTAACGGAGGTGGGTGCAGCAGAACAGGAATTGAGGGACAAATGAAAAACGAAGACCGGGGCACCCAGAATTAAACCAAACCTTGATAGACACTAAAGAGAGAGTGGCGGGGGGCGCTAGAGGGCGCACAGCAAGATGGCTGTGCTGTAGTGCAGCTCTGCCCGGCTGATCCAATATCCGTCAAATATCTGCATGAAATAAGACGCATCTGGGTGGCAAAAACGACTGACCTGCTTGGCGGGACATCCCGGTACAGCGTGGTGCCACTGTGTGCTGACGGCGAGGGGGCATACTGCTGAGTTCGGCCGAGACAGAACCCGATAGTTTGTGCACAAGATGGCGACCACCATAGATCTGCAGTGAGGCTCGTCGCGGGGCTGGCGGGCTGAAGAGCAGACTACCCCCTGTGCGCAAGGAATGAAAGAGCGGAGCGGTGTCTCTAACTCCGGACTGTCCCATACTTCCCCGGAACATATCTGGCCGCATCGACGCGACACCCGCCTGGAGAGTGTGCAGGGGCCCTTGAAGACCTGTTGTGACAGCGCAGGTGCGGACGAAAAGTGCGGAGGCTGACCGGAGCCGGTGTTACCATGCCGAGGCCCTCAGTGTGCTCTATAGCGAGGCGCTGGTGGCCGGAGCTGAGTGCGGTGAGTGGGGGCACGGCCTGACCTGAGCTCGCGGCTGCGGAGGTGGGCGTAGGCCCGGGTGCAAGGCCATGGCCTACGAGCCGCAGACAGCGGGAGCAGCGCACAGGATCCTGAGGCCTGCGTGAGTGGTAGGCCCCACGACATCCATAGCAAGCAGCAACTCGGAGCCCCTGTTGCCTCGGATTGTGCAGTGCACGGCGCAATTGGGCAGCTTCCTGGGGCGCTAGACCGGGGCCACTAACACGCAAGATCGGATTTAACGCCGATGCTGAGGTCTGTGGAGGCCACTAGGACTGCGGCGGCGCTGTGTGGGGGACAGGCGGGATCTGCTCCCTCAACACTGTCAAACTTACTGGCTCCATAGCAAGCAACAGTGGTGGACTCTCTTCCAACAACCACCAGCAGTCCCTCCCCCAAAACTGCGGGCACAACCTGGGTATCGGAGGCGGTACATATACAACAGAACATAATATCTGGCAAAGGCGTGCAAGCGTGAGTTGGACCGGTGGAGACCAAGGTGGTGCATAATTGCAGTAATCACAGCTGTGCAGGCATATTGTAGCTGTTAACTTGTTTTGCTGAACGCCCGCAATGGGGAAGACAGACAAATCCCAACCTCGCCTCACGTTTGACGTGCGGAAGCCCAGCAAGTCACAACACAAAACAGCCTCGGAGGCAGATGCCCAAGGGGAGGCACCCCCCTCGCTTGAAACGACGCCCCTGGCCATGCAGCGCAGTCTCCAATCCATCAAAGGGAATATGGCCGCGCTGAACCACAGATTGGATCACATGTCAGCACAGTTGGAGAAACAAAATACGAGAATGGGGGAGGTTGAGCAAAGGGTCTCCGCCACGGAGGATGGTCTCAGCGAAGTGTCAGGCAAAACCCTCAATATGGAGAAAGTACTGGCGCTTATACATGTGAAAAACGAGGATTTGGAGGCTAGGTCTCGCCGTAACAACATCAGAATTACGGACCTGCTGGAGTCCACCAACACAGGCAGGATGGAGACCTATGTAGAAAAATTGGCGAGAGACATCTTTGGGCCAGAGAACCTATCCTCTATGTTTATCGTCGAGCGTGCTCACCGCTCCTTAGCTGCGAGACCGGTCCCTGGCGCAGCGCCGCGCCCTATCATTGCTAGACTCTTAAATTACAGAGACCGTGATGCCATACTACGAATGGCCAGAGAAAAAGGCGCAATCGAATACCAGGGGAACTCACTGGCATTCTTTCCAGACTTTACAGTCGCGGTGCAGGCAGCGAGAAAGGAGTTTGGCACAGTGAAGAAGTTATTGCAGACAAGGGTATGCCATGCTGTACCCTGCTCGTCTAAGAATTGGCCAGGAGGGGGACTTTAAGATTTTCACTAACTCCAAGGCGGCACTGGATCATGCGAAAAAGCTGAAAAGGAGACGGCGTGAAGCCTCGAATGATCCGGAACAGGAGGAGCAATGATGAGTGACCACGAGCCTGGACATGTTGGGTGCCATTCACCTGTGAGAGGGAGAGGGTTCGAGTGATTGTAAAATGAATCTACCTTTCGGGCGCTGACCTGGGATGCTCGGCTCCACTCTATACAGGGGCACCCAGATGCATAGTATCTAAACATCTGCTTGTAAGTTATAGAGCATGTTGTAGACCTGATCAGCCACCTCCTGCTCCGGTAGGAGGCCAGTAGCACTCTGTCGCTCCCCACATGGTAGTACCCCACATGTCGCGACTGTTCTTTTGAATTCTGGGGGTATTGTTTACTTTGTACAGGGATGTCTTTAGCAAGTTGGGGGTGCTGAAGTGGGTGGGGGGATGGTGGGGGGGACGTTTGAAACTTTGCAAAGGCATAGCAACTGAACCATTGCAGTATATTTTTTATGTAGGGCATTGCCAAGGAATCTATAGCATACTGTGTAGCAAGTACGGGTGGTAATATAACATTTCTCAACTGGAATGTACGTGGCCTAAATAGCCCCAAGAAAATTCGATCTGTCATAGCGTATCTGGACAGGCTAGATGTTCAGATCACCTTTCTGCAAGAGACCCACCTAACAAAGATTTCAGAGAAAAACATGGGAACACGCTGGGCCGGGGTGCGGGTGGCTGCCTCTTATTCCTCCTATTCCAGGGGGGTGATGATCCTCGTTAAGAAGGGTGTTCTGTTTACAATGATTAGCTCAGAGACGGATGAACAGGGCAGGGTGGCGCTGCTTCAGGGTAAACTGGGTGGTGTGAAGGTCCTGCTGGTCAACATATATGGCCCTAATGTGGATGATTCTGCCTTCTTTGTTGATGTTTGGCGTCGAATTTCCATGTACCCACACGCAGAGATAATCTGGGGTGGTGATTTTAATATTTGCCTTGATGGGAATATGGATAGATCGGGGAGTGTGGCAGCCCGACATAAGCAGGCATCAGACACGTTGGTGGGGCTGATGGAGGCTGTGGATATACACGATATATGGCGCTTGCGGCACCCAGGGTCACGGGAAAGCACATTCATCTCATCGGTACATGGGACGTGGTCCAGATTGGACTACTGGCTTGCGTCCGAGGCGGTTTGCACATGGGCTGTACGTATTAGTCATCTGGCCAAGACGCTTTCGGATCACTCCCCAGTACTCCTTGAGCTAAATGTCCCTGAGTGTGAGAGGCCCCCTTTCACGTGGCGGCTGCAGCAGACCTCCTTGACTGATCCAGTTTTTAAGAGCACCATCGGGGAGGCGATAAGAAATCACTATAAAGAAAACGTGGGCTCGGTGGATAGTGCGGGGGTGCTATGGGAAGCATTTAAAGTCACGATCCGGGGAGAATGTATTAGTGCACAGGCTGGAGTCTTGAAAGACTTGTGGCGAAGAATATGTAAACTGGCAACAGAAATTTCCGCTCTGGAGCGGGTGTATGAGCAGAACTCAGCGCCAGAAACACTTGCCACAATCAGGAACCTCGTGAGCGAGCACAATCAAACAGTTGACCAAGAACTGGTGCATAGATCAAGAAGAAGCGCGGCACAGTACTATGGGGAGGGGGGCAGGCCTAGCCGCTCGCTGGCCCAGAAGTTAGCTACGCCTAGGTGCCAGGACTATATTACCGAAATGTTAGATAGTGATGGGGTGGCACAACACAACACGACAGAGATTAGCAGGGTGGTGCTGGATTTTTACTCTGCACTATATGGCGATACGGCGCAGGTGCCTGCAGATGATATACACACATATCTAGATGATATCGCCCTTGGGTGGCTGTCAGCGGGTCAGAGGGAGTATCTTACGCAGCCCTTCGATGAAGAGGATGTCAAGATGGCCATAATGTCCCTCCCTACCTGCAAAGCAGTGGGTCTTGATGGGCTCCTGAGTGAGTTTTACAAAGCCTATGTGGACGATCTGGCGCCCAGACTATTAGAAGTCTTTGCGGAGGCATATGATACTGAGAAACTACCTCCCACTCTCAAAGAGGCACTTATTGTCACACTGCTGAAACCCGATAAGGTAGCAAACAAGTGTGACTCATATAGGCCTCTCTCCCTCATCAACATAGACGCAAAAATCTTGGCGAAGATGATCGCCAATAGGCTACAGCCGCTGGTACCCAAACTAATCCTTCCGGACCAGTCAGGGTTTGTACCAACTAGATCGACGACGCATAACTTGCGTACTATTTTTGCAACGTTGCATTATTTTGAGCCGGATTTTCAGGCAGTGGCAGTGCTGCTTGATGCAGCGAAAGCGTTCGACTCCTTGCAGTGGGAGTATTTGTTCACTGTCCTACTGCGAATGGGCATGCCACAGGTTTTCCTTAAGTGGATTCAACTACTATATAATGAGCCGGTGGCTTGGGTACGAGTAAATGGCTGGGTTTCTGATGCATTCCCAATAAGGAGGGGTATGAGGCAGGGATGCCCCCTGTCGCCGATGCTCTTTTCACTTGCTTTGGAGCGCTTGGCTTGTAAACTTCGTCAAAAGCATGCCCATGCAGCATTGCGGTTCCGGCAACGACCACTTGTGGTCTCACTATATGCCGATGATATGCTGCCCTATGTCCATGAGCCTGCTACACATCTCCCGGCGCTGTTGCGTGACTATGTGAAATTCGAACGATATTCCAGACTAGGGATAAATTGGGCAAAGTCGACAATTTTTCCGCTGACGGTTGGCACCCAAGAAATAGAGCTGGATTTCCCGCTGTCATGGTCCACTGACCCAGTGAAGTACTTAGGGATATGGCTGCATAGGGAACCTGACAGGGTACTTTCCATGAATTATGGCCGAGTCATGATGCAGATCACTGAGCAAGCGGCGCGGTGGGCTAAATTGCCTCTCTCGCTAGCTGATAGAATCGCGGTAACAAAAATGACGATACTGCCCAAAATCCTCTATTTGTTTGTCAATATCCAAAATTCGGCTGAATATTGCACTATTCAATACACTCCAGTCGGCTATACTGACCCTTGTCTGGGGAGGCAAGAAACCAAGGTGCAGTTGGAGCATGCTTACCCAACCATTTGATCGGGGAGGGTTTGAGGCGCCTGATTTGCCCGGCTGATCCAATATCCGTCAAATATCTGCATGAAATAAGACGCATCTGGGTGGCAAAAACGACTGACCTGCTTGGCGGGACATCCCGGTACAGCGTGGTGACACTGTGTGCTGACGGCGAGGGGGCATACTGCTGAGATCGGCCGAGACAGAACCCGATAGTTTGTGCACAAGATGACGACCACCATAGATCTGCAGTGAGGCTCGTCGCAGGGCTGGCGGGCTGAAGAGCAGACTACCCCCTGTGCGCAAGGAATTAAAGAGCGGAGCAGTGTCTCTAACTCCGGACTGTCCCATAGTTCCCCGGAACAAATCTGGCCGCATCGACGCAAGACCCGCCTGGAGAGTGCGCAGGGGCCCTTGAAGGCCTGTTGTGACAGCGCAGGTGCGGCCGAAAAGTGCGGAGGCTGACCGGAGCCGGTGTTACCCTGCCGAGGCCCTCAGTGTGCTCTATAGCAAGGCGCTGGTGGCCGGAGCTGAGTGCGGTGAGTGGGGGCACGGCCTGACCTGAGCTCGCGGCTGCAGAGGTGGGTGTAGGCCCGGGTGCAAGGCCGTGGCCTACGAGCCGCTGACAGCGGGAGCAGCGCACAGGATCCTGAGGCCTGCGTGAGTGGTAGGCCCCACGACACCCATAGCAAGCAGCAACTCGGAGCCCCTGTTGCTTCGGATTGCGCAGTGCACGGCGCTATTGGGCAGCTTCCTGGGGCGCTAGACCGGGGCCACTAACACGCAAGATCGGATTTAACGCCGACGCTGAGGTCTGTGGAGGCCACTAGGACTGCGGCGGCGCTGTGTGGGGGACAGGCGGGGATCTGCTCCCTCAACACTGTCAAACTTACTGGCTCCATAGCAAGCAACAGTGGTGGACTCTCTTCCAACAACCACCAGCAGTCCCTTCCCCAAAACTGCGGGCACAACCTGGGTATCGGAGGCGGCACATATACATATAGGTTTCTTACTGAAACCTGGCTCTCTAACACTGCTGACCCAGCGGTAGTTCAAACATTGCCCCCGGGTTATTTAATTCAGAGACAAGATCGTGAGCTGGGTAGGGGCGGTGGTCTAGCTATCATTTATAAAGATGATTTTAGCTGCCAAATTACAGCTAGCTTAATCCCTGATTGTGAGAGTTGTTTTTTTGCTCTTGGCTTTTCCCCTACCTGTACCTTTTCTGGCGTTCTTGTCTATCGGCCGCCAGGATCAATTGGTCACTTTAGTAGGGAGCTCCCAGAAATCATAGCTAAATCAGTGAGCTCCTCTTCTAATTTTTCATTATTGGGCGATCTTAATATCCATTTTGACTTGGCTTCTTCCCCTGACGCTGAGGTTGTAACTGACAATTTGGAGGCTTTAGCCCTTAAGCAAAAAGTCTCCGGTCCCACTCACATCAAAGGACACCTCCTTGACCCGCTCTTTTCTAATATTGATAGCCTTACAGTGGATAAACCCATTCCTATTCCCTGGTCAGACCACTATGTGGTTCCCTTTGTTTGGAACCCACAGGAGGGTGGACATCCACGGGAAAGGGTAAAATCCTGGAACCGGAATTGGTCTAAACTTTCTATGGAGGCCTGGGCGTCTACTCTTGACAATATGAGACCTGTGCTTGGTATTGACCCTGAATCCAACAACATTAAGGTGAAACAATGGCTCGAGTTGTCATTAGATACTTTAATCCCTAAAAACTGGACTTCGAGCAAAAAAGTGGGGCACGGCGCAGCATGGTACTCTCCTAAACTTAGAAAGTTGAAACAGCTGTGTAAGCGTCTCGAGAGAAGTTGGAGAAAGGATTTCTCCACTTGTGAGAAAATCAAATATAGAGACGCCGTTAAGGCTTATAAGGCAGAAATTAGAACTGCTCAATCTGGCTATTATGAAAAGAAAATTATCTTAGCCTCTAATTACCCCCGTGAAATTTTTAAAATAACAAAATCACTCCTGCAACCTCCTGAGCCCCCTTTGCCCCCAGCGGATTCCCTAGGACGGTGCAGTAATTTGGCCCACTTTTTCTATAAGAAAATTGAAGATATCTACACTGCCTTTCCTCCCCTATCGGCCTTGGCAAGCCCCCCCTTGACTGAGGACCAACCCCAATTTTTAAACCCCTCTATTGATTCCATTCCATTTATGGATATGAAAGTTTTAAAAATGCACTTGGATCGTCTGAAATCTGGCTCCCCCTGTGATGCTGCCCCCCCTAGTATTCTCAACCAGGTATTTGATTCTGTCGCCCCTGTTATTCTGGATCTGGTTAACAGCTCTTTTTCCTCTGGGATTGTCCCCTCCCTATGGAAACGGGCCATGGTTAGAGCCCTTTTGAAGAAGCCTACCCTGGATCCCGAGGTCTTTGCTAATTACCGCCCGATTTCTCTCTTGCCTGGGATTGCTAAAATAAGCGAAAAATACGTCAAATGCGTTCTCTCCGCCTTTTTGGCGGCGAATGAACGTCTTCATCTCTCCCAAACGGGCTTTAGACCCCAGCAAGGCACTGAAACAGCCCTGCTAGCGGTGATTGAAGAATCGAGGAAGATACTGGATGTCGGAGGGTCCACGGCTATTATATTACTTGATCTTAGCGCGGCCTTCGACACGGTCAATCACCAATTGTTGATAGCAAGACTCAGAGAGAATGGGGTGACTGGAACTTTACTTAACAGGCCGGTTGTTTCAAGTTTTCGAGGACGATGCCACCTCAGAATGGATGCCGCTGCAGTGTGGGGTTCCTCAGGGCTCCTCCCTGAGCCCCACACTTTTTAATGTTTACATGCGCCCTTTGGCTGAGGTGGTTGAGCCTTTTGGGGTCAAGATCGTCACGTATGCTGATGATATTCAGCTTATTGTGTCCCTCAAGCTTCTAGACAACAATAAGTCTATGCTGGCCAATTGTTTGGAAAAGGTTTCAGCATGGATGGACTCTTCTTTCCTAAAGCTGAATGCTGCTAAAACTGAACTGATGTTTTTAGGTAAGACTACCAACTTGGAGAGCGGCGCACTATGACCTAAATGTCTAGGGGCTATGCCCTCCCCTAAAGATCAAATAAAAAGTCTCGGAGTTTGGCTGGACCATAACTTGAATTTTAGGGTACAGGCTAATAGGGTGGCAGGTACCTGCTATGGAATCTTGAAAATGATTAGGAGGATTTTGCCCCTCCTGCCTTTTAACGCTAGGAAACTGCTGGTACAAGCCCTTATTCTCTCGAGACTTGATTATGCCAATGTGCTCTATCTTGGTTCCCCCTGTTCGACCATAAAGAAACTTCAAACAGTTCAAAACTGTGCAGCTCGACTCCTTATGCAGGCCAACAATAGGGAGTCTGCCAAACCTTATATTAATTCTTTGCATTGGCTGCCAGTAGCCGAAAGAATCCAATTTAAGGCCCTTTGTATTGCCCATAAATCAATGTCGGATAGTGCTCCTCCAATTCTCCGATCCATTATTTCCCCGTATCTTCCTAAAAGATCCCTTCGTTCTGAGAAAAAACATCTTGCTAATGTCCCTAGAGTTAACCGAGCTAGGAGCGGTGGCCGTCTATTCTCTGTTATCGCTGCAAAATGCTGGAATCAGCTACCAGATCATATTCGGCTTGAGGCCAACCACCTTTTATTTCGTAAACGTTTGAAGACTTTTCTGTTCTCCTGATTTTTCCGATTTCCACGGTTTGGGCTCTGTCTTTAGCGCTGGGAGGCCTCTGGTAGCCATGCGCTTTATAAGTGTCTACTCATTCACTCATTCATTCATTCATATCTGGCAAAGGCGTGCAAGCGTGAGTTGGACCGGTGGAGACCAAGGTGGTGCATAATTGCAGTAATCACAGCTGCGCAGGCATATTGTAGCTGTTAACTTGTTTTGCTGAACGCCCGCAATGGGGAAGACAGACAAATCCCAACCTCGCCTCACGTTTGACGTGCGGAAGCCCAGCAGGTCACAACACAAAGCAGCCTCGGAGGCCGATGCCCAAGGGGAGGCACCCCCCTCGCTTGAAACGATGCCCCTGGCCATGCAGCGCAGTCTCCAATCCATCAAAGGGAATATGGCCGCGCTGAACCACAGATTGGATCACTTGTCAGCACAGTTGGAGAAACAAAATACGAGAATGGGGGAGGTTGAGCAAAGGGTCTCCGCCACGGAGGATGGTCTCAGCGAAGTGTCAGGCAAAACCCTCAATATGGAGAAAGTACTGGCGCTTATACATGCAAAAAACGAGGATTTGGAGGCTAGGTCTCGCCGTAACAACATCAGAATTACGGACCTGCTGGAGTCCACCAACACCGGCAGGATGGAGACCTATGTAGAAAAATTGGCGAGAGACATCTTTGGGCCAGAGAACCTATCCTCTATGTTTATCGTCGAGCGTGCTCACCGCTCCTTAGCTGCGAGACCGGTCCCTGGTGCAGCGCCGCGCCCTATCATTGACAGACTCTTAAATTACAGAGACCGTGATGCCATACTACGAATGGCCAGAGAAAAAGGCGCAATCGAATACCAGGGGAACTCACTGGCATTCTTTCCAGACTTTACAGTCGCGGTGCAGGCAGCGAGAAAGGAGTTTGGCACAGTGAAGAAGTTATTGCAGACAGAGGGTATGCCATGCTGTTCCCTGCTCGTCTAAGAATTGGCCAGGAGGGGGACTTTAAGATTTTCACTAACTCCAAGGCGGCACTGTATCATGCGAAAAAGCTGAAAAGGAGACGGCGTGAAGCCTCGAATGATCCGGAACAGGAGGAGCAATGATGAGTGACCTGAGCCTGGACATGTTGGGTTCCATTCACCTGTGAGAGGGAGAGGGTTCGAGTGATTGTAAAATGAATCTACCTTTCGGGCGCTGACCTGGGATGCTCGGCTCCACTCTATACAGGGGGCACCCAGATGCATAGTATCTAAACATCTGCTTGTAAGTTATAGAGCATGTTGTAGACCTGATCAGCCACCTCCTGCTCCGGTAGGAGGCCAGTAGCACTCTGTCGCTCCCCACATGGTAGTACCCCACATGTCGCGACTGTTCTTTTGAATTCTGGGGGTATTGTTTACTTTGTACAGGGATGTCTTTAGCAAGTTGGGGGTGCTGAAGTGGGTGGGGGGATGGTGGGGGGGAGGGGAAGGGACGTTTGGAACTTTGCAAAGGCATAGCAACTGAACCATTGCAGTATATTTTTTATGTAGGGCATTGCCAAGGAATCTATAGCATACTGTGTAGCAAGTACGGGTGGTAATATAACATTTCTCACCTGGAATGTACGTGGCCTAAATAGCCCCAAGAAAATTCGATCTGTCATAGCGTATCTGGACAGGCTAGATGTTCAGATCACCTTTCTGCAAGAGACCCACCTAACAAAGATTTCAGAGAAAAACATGGGAACACGCTGGGCCGGGGTGCGGGTGGCTGCCTCTTATTCGTCCTATTCCAGGGGGGTGATGATCCTCGTTAAGAAGGGTGTTCTGTTTACAATGATTAGCTCAGAGACGGATGAACAGGGCAGGGTGGCGCTGCTTCAGGGTAAACTGGGTGGTGTGAAGGTCCTGCTGGTCAACATATATGGCCCTAATGTGGATGATTCTGCCTTCTTTGATGTTTGGCGTCGAATTTCCATGTACCCACACGCAGAGATAATCTGGGGTGGTGATTTTAATATTTGCCTTGATGGGAATATGGATAGATCGGGGAGTGTGGCAGCCCGACATAAGCAGGCATCAGACACGTTGGTGGGGCTGATGGAGGCTGTGGATATACACGATATATGGCGCTTGCGGCACCCAGGGTCACGGGAAAGCACATTCATCTCATCGGTACATGGGACGTGGTCCAGATTGGACTACTGGCTTGCGTCCGAGGCGGCTTGCACATGGGCTGTACGTATTAGTCATCTGGCCAAGACGCTTTTGGATCACTCCCCAGTACTCCTAGAGCTAAATGTCCCTGAGTGTGAGAGGCCCCCTTTCCCGTGGCGGGTGCAGCAGGCCTCCTTGACTGATCCAGTTTTTAAGAGCACCATCGGGGAGGCGATAAGAAATTACTATAAAGAAAACGTGGGCTCGGTGGATAGTGCGGGGGTGCTATGGGAAGCATTTAAAGTCACGATCCGGGGAGAATGTATTAGTGCACAGGCTGGAGTCTTGAAAGACTTGTGGCGAAGAATATGTAAACTGGCGACAGAAATTTCCGCTCTGGAGCGGGTGTATGAGCAGAACCCAGCGCCAGAAACACTCGCCACAATCAGGAACCTCGTGAGCGAGCACAATCAAACAGTTGACCAAGAACTGGTGCATAGATCAAGAAGAAGCGCGGCACGGTACTATGGGGAGGGGGGCAGGCCTAGCCGCTCTCTGGCCCAGAAGTTAGCTACGCCTAGGTGCCAGGACTATATTACCGAAATGTTAGATAGTGATGGGGTGGCACAACACAACACGACAGAGATTAGCAGGGTGGTGCTGGATTTTTACTCTGCACTATATGGCGATACGGCGCAGGTGCCTGCAGATGATATACACACATATCTAGATGATATCGCCCTTGGGTGGCTGTCAGCGGGTCAGAGGGAGTATCTTACGCAGCCCTTCGATGAAGAGGATGTCAAGATGGCCATAATGTCCCTCCCTACCTGCAAAGCAGCAGGTCTTGATGGGCTCCCGAGTGAGTTTTACAAAGCCTATGTGGACGATCTGGCGCCCAGACTATTAGAAGTCTTTGCGGAGGCATATGATACTGGGAAACTACCTCCCACTCTCAAAGAGGCACTTATTGTCACACTGCTGAAACCCGATAAGGTAGCAAACAAGTGTGACTCATATGAGGCCTCTCTCCCTCATCAACATAGACGCAAAAATCTTGGCGAAGATGATCGCCAATAGGCTACAGCCGCTGGTACCCAAACTAATCCTTCCGGACCAGTCAGGGTTTGTACCAACTAGATCGACGACGCATAACTTGCGTACTATTTTTGCAACGTTGCATTATTTTGAGCCGGACTTTCAGGCAGTGGCAGTGCTGCTTGATGCAGCGAAAGTGTTAGACTCCTTGCAGTGGGAGTATTTGTTCACTGTCCTACTGCGAATGGGCATGCCACAGGTTTTCCTTAAGTGGATTCAACTACTATATAATGAGCCGGTGGCTTGGGTACGAGTAAATGGCTGGGTTTCTGATGCATTCCCAATAAGGAGGGGTATGAGGCAGGGATGCCCCCTGTCGCCGATGCTCTTTTCACTTGCGTTGGAGCGCTTGGCTTGTAAACTTCGTCAAAAGCATGCCCATGCAGCGTTGCGGTTCCAGCAATGACCACCTGTGGTCTCACTATATGCCGATGATATGCTGCCCTATGTCCATGAGCCTGCTACACATCTCCCGGCGCTGTTGCGTGAATATGTGAAATTCGAACGATATTCCGGACTAGGGATAAATTGGGCAAAGTCGACAATTTTTCCGCTGACGGCTGGCACCCAAGAAATAGAGCTGGATTTCCCGCTGTCGTGGTCCACTGACCCGGTGAAGTACTTAGGGATATGGCTGCATAGGGAACCTGACAGGGTACTTTCCATGAATTATGGCTGAGTCATGATGCAGATCACTGAGCAAGCGGCGCGGTGGGCTAAATTGCCTCTCTCGCTAGCTGATAGAATCGCGGTAACAAAAATGAAGATACTGCCCAAACTCCTCTATTTGTTTGTCAATATCCCCATTCGGCTGAATATTGCACTATTCAATACACTCCAGTCGGCTATACTGACCCTTGTCTGGGGAGGCAAGAAACCAAGGTGCAGTTGGAGCATGCTTACCCAACCATTTTATCGGGGCGGGTTTGAGGCGCCTGATATGCGGTTGTACTATCTGTGCGCACAGGCGCAGTTTGCGCATTATTGGTACTTCCCGCAGCGGTACTTGCCACATACTGCGATTGAGGCGGACACTGTGCATCCGGTTCCCCTGGTGGCAGCGGTGCTGTCGGGTGGGGGAGGGGGTCCGAGAGCTGAAATTAACTCTGTTAGTTGCACTGCATGGGCATGGAAGACTCTGGCTAAAAGGGCGCAGCTGGACTATTTATATGCCCCGGCGCTACCACTTGTTACTCATCCGTATATCTCCGCAACCCACGAGCAAGCGGCCTTGCGAGCACTAAGGGCGGCAGGGGTCAAACAACTGGGAGATTTGTATGAGAAAGGCCGGTTCCGGTCACTCCTGGATCTGCAGGCGGGGCGGGACTATGGCATGATGCTGGGCTTTTCGTACGTTAGGGTACGGCAGGCGATTAGATCTATTTTCCCTGACTATCCAACAGAGCCAAAAACACTAAAGGCGCTGCAGGTGGTGCTGGCGGGAGAGGACCGTAGGGGTCTGATAACTAGACTATATAATGCGTCAATGAGAGAGAGCGAACTCACTGAACATCCTTCACATAACAAGTGGAACGAGGTGCTTGGGTCCCCAATGCCGCTGGAACAGTGGCAGTTCTGTTGTGAGCTCACTGGCTGATTGACGGCAAACTGCAATCTCCGTATTATTCACTTTAATGTATCTGCACCAGCTATATTATACACCGAGCCAATTGCAAAAGTACGGTTTGCGGGAGAATGCACGCTGTGTAAGATGTGGGCAGGATGAAGCAGACTTTATACATCTTGCATGGAGCTGCGCTAGAATATTTGCATTCTGGAATCAAGTAGCAAGAGTGCTCACTGAGGTTGTGTTAGAAAATGTAATGTGCACTCCTGAAGTTTGCTTTTTGGGGATGGTAAAGAAACTAAAGCCATGCAATCGGCGAATTGTCGCGGTCTCGACCCTGCTTGCCAAGCAGGCAGTGGCACAATGCTGGGGTGCCAAAACTGCCCCTACTGTGAAAAAGTGGATCCGAGATTTGATCTATTGCAGGGAGCAGCTGGGGGCCTAAGCAGAGGAACTACCCGAGGCCTCAAGGCCGAAAGACTTTTGGGCTCCGTTGACTGTGTACCTACTTGGAAACCCTGACTTGCAGCAGGCATAATGTGTAAATGTGCGGGTAATAAAAGAATGCAAAGGCTAGATATGCCGCTGTGGGATGCCATAATTATGTTGTATAAGTTGCTATGTGTTCAATAACAGATACTGCAATGCTGGGTAGGGTGGGGGTAGGGTTATGGGTATGTTTGGGGTTGTATTTTTTCGATACAAAATGCTTGTACTATTATATGGAAATGGCAGACCTGGTTGGGTCCCGCTGTGGAGCTATGTACTCACGTGCTGCAAGCGGTTCAATAAAAACAATTTTAAAAAAAGAAAGAAAAAAGAGAGAGTGGAGGCCGAAAGGCAGCGGTGCTTCGATTACAGGCACTACATGGAGCGAGCCCATGGCGAGAGGGACCGCACTGGATCCCTACTAGCTTGGCTAGCTAACCCAACAAAGAGAGGCTCTGTCATAGTTGAAGTCAAAGACGAGGAAGGGCTCAGAAGATATATGCAGGAGGAGATCAACCAGCATTTCTTTTAGTTACTATGCCGGCCTGTAAAGAGCACAGCAGGGCACGATGAAGGGTCGACCAGGACTTTCTCGCCCCACTGCCCCTCCCAAACCTCACAGCTGAAGAGGCAGAGATGCTAGGTGGGGATATCACCATACAGGAAGTAAGAGCAGCAATTATGGAACTGGAAAAGGGTAAAACGCAGGGAACAGATGGGCTCCCAGCTGAATTTTATGCCGCCTACATTTGGGAATTGGCCCCCAAGTTAGTGGAACTTTACACTGTAGCCAGAACAACAGGCTGCCTCCCCAGCTCCACACAAGAGGCTGTGGTAGCCCCACTCCTAAAGCCTGGTAAACCATCTTATGACTGCAGGGCTTTTCGACCATTGTCGATGTTCAATCTGGATTTCAAAAGATTGAAAAGAATTTTAGCTTCTAGGCTCCTCCCATATATGACTAAACTGATACACCCCGACCAGGCAGTATTTATCCCGTGCCGAAATACGTCACTCAATTTACAGCAACTATGATAGCGAGGAGGCCGCTGTATTTGCCGCAGCCATAGAAAAAGCTTTTGACAGCCTTAAATAGAACTTTTTGTATGGGGTAATAGAACGCATGCAATTGTGGCGAGGCTTCTTGACATGTGCTAGATTGCTTTACACAGACCCTCTGGCTAGGGGTCGCATGGGCTGGACAATATTGGAATGTTGCAGCATGGAGATAGGGAAGAGACAGGGCTGCCTCATGTCTCCCTTGCTTTTTGCGCTAGCCATGGAACCCCGGGCCAGCCTGGCCAGAACTGGAAGTTGGTATTGGGGTATATTGATAGGAGCACATCACCACCATATAGCGATGTACGCGGATGATTTGTTGATCTTCCTTTGCTATATAGGAGATGATTTGGCTGGAGCTAAGAGAATGATGGAGGAGTTCAGCACCCATTTGGGCCAAAAAGTCAATTGGCAGAAATCCAGATTGTTCCCGACTACGAGAGACCACGACCCACCGGGAGAACAGGGGATCCTAAAGTGGGAGCCTCATTGCCTGTCTTATCTGGGGGTTAGGGTTTTTCACAACCAGACACATCTGCTTGAAGGGAATGTGGGGCTAACCGTTAGGTCATTGCGATCCAATGCACATTTCTAGAAGACGCTGCCCTTATCGGTAGCGGGAAGAGTAGCATTGTTAAAGATGGTGGCGCTTTTTAGACTGCTGTACTTCTTTGTGACGCTTCCCATTTGGATCCCTAGGGCACGATTCACCGAGTTAAATTCCCTGATCACTGCCTTTATTTGGGAGTTCGACCAGAAGAGGGTAGCACTATCCATTCTAAAACGTCCGATGACAGACGGGGGCTGGCAGTCCTGGACTTTGAGATTTATTATTTGGCAGGTCAGCTCCAATGGTTCACTCAGTGGCTCGGGGCAGACAGTCTCAGGGCCGTATAGTGGGGCCTTTTGTCCCAGAACTTGACATGCTGGTTGGGGTGTTATTAAAGGCATGCCGTCCTGCAATAGATGACATCAGAGAGTTTCGTGTAATGCAGTGTTGCTGGAACAGATGTCTCCAGAAGACACACAGCCAAGCCCCTTACTCACCCGACTTGCCCATGCTGAAAGTCTTACCCCGCGGCAGAGAGTGGAGGAAGATGGAGGAATGGGTAGCGGCAGGAGCGATGAATGTTGGGAATTTATTCAAAGAGAGAGAGCTTTTCCCCTTTGAGGACTTCTGTTCAGAATTCAGTCTTCCCTAGGGCCACTTTTTGCTCCATGGAGCGTATGAGGGCAGCCTTCGCCATCACTGGAAGGTAGGTATGTCAGAACCAAGAACCCACAAAACCTGCCAATACATTAGCTTGTCCAGGGGCACTGTTAAAGTTGTCACGTGCCTATTTAGGGCAATGCTGGAGGACATGCTTCTACCACGAGAAACCTTGCGGGAACGGTGGGAAGCAGATCTAGGAGTCCCCATAACAGACGGAGACTGGGCACCCATAGTTGAAAGAATCCCCATGATATCTAGAAATGCCCACTTCAAACTGATTAACTTCTACATATTGCATAGGGTGTATCTTACCCCCGGGTGCATTAATAAATACTTCCACACAGCAGATGCAGCCGGCCCGCAGTGCGGGGAGGTGGAAGCTTAAATTTTACATATGCTTTGGACTTACCGCTCATTGAAAAGTTACTAGGAAAAGATAACTAAAGTTGTTACCAAATTCACAGAGAAGTAAATTTCCTGTTCCCCTGGTCATTGTCTGCTGGGCTGGTTCCCACATACCTCCAAGACCAAGGTCACCAGCAAATTTCAAGACTTAGCCTTTCTTTTGGCAAAAAGGGAAATTACAAGGCATTGGAAGGCCACAGGGGAACCCCTGGTAACTGTATGGGAGTGGGAACTTGAAAGATGGGTGGGGTACGATGGGGGAGTACTAATGAGAGAGGCTAGATGAGGGATTGGTTCACTTGATACGGCCTATGCCTGGGAAACTCTAGAGGTCAGCTGAAAAGGATCCATAACTTGGCTCCTCTGAGCCCTCACTTAGGGGTTCACCTGCACCTGCAAGTTCTTAGCAGTTATTGCACACTCATCGAATGCCCTGATGTGCGTCTGAGCCCTTTATATCCTGATACGGGGAGAGGCCTGTAGGTTCGCTATGTGATTTTTCCCTGGGACTAAGGCTAACTTAACAAGTGACACTGACATAGCACCAGGAATGTACACAGTTGCAATTCATGGAAGGAGGAGGGTTTCAGTTAATAAATGTTGGGTAGAGGTACAGCTGACTTTTGTTATTGACAGTGACTATGGAGTATTATGGTCATCTAACTAGAAAAGTCTATGTTTTTGTATTGCACTGCGATATAAAACTCAATAAAATTTGTTTACAAAAAAAGAGGACCTAGTGTCAGATGTCTTGTGACTTTTTGTGGGTTTTTTGTCAAACCTAAGCTGTGCAGCAATGTTCTTTTCTGAGGGAAGTGTTTCTTCCCGGGCTACTTTGGCAAGAAAATTGTTCTATTTTTTATAATCATGAATGTCAATGTTTACCAAATTGACAAAAGATTCTATGGCCCACATGTACGAAGCATCTTTGTGGTCGGAAACTGCAGATCGGGTCGTTTCTGACCGCAAAAATGCTTCGACATTTGTACAAAACTCAAACTGTGATTAGGTAACACGTTACTGAATCGCAATTTGTATTTGCGATTCGATATTTGGAAGGGGCATGTTTAGGGCGTCTCCCTTCTAAATACTAAATCTAAATGAAATGTCTGAATGTTTTGAAACCGAATTATGGCTGCAAAACATTCATATTTTACTGACTCCTTGAAGGAAGTGGTAACCCATTCACAAATAGTAAGGGGTCTTCACGGGACCCCTTCCCTTTGAAAATGGAAAACAAATCTTTTTAAGAGCAGGCAGTGGCCCCAAGGACCACTGCCTAGTCTTAAAAATGAAACAGCAAAGTTTCATTTTCTCTTTTTAAACGCATCCCATTTTCCTTTAAGGAAAATAGGCTGCATTTAAAAAAAAAAAGTTGCTTTATTAAAAAGAAATCACAGTCATGGTAGTCTGCAGACCTCAGCAGGCCACCATCCCTGTGATGGTAGCGATTCCTAATGAGTGGCAACTTGCTACCTACCTCATTAATATCCATCAGGTAGGTCTATTTGTGACCCACTAGAATTTGCTAATGAAACTCAAAAGCTTTTCATACATTAGGAATACCGATTCCCTAATTGCGATTCAGGCAGAATTGTAATTCAGAAATCGGTATTCCTAATGTTAGTACATTTGGTCCTAGACCCTTTGGTGTGGATTAGAGATTCTTTGCAATCTCTAGGGGCATCAATAGGTTTGATATTTGAGTGAATTTGCTGGGTTACACACTACTGGGTAGATTCTGACCAAATTGTTTTTTATTTATAAGGTTTTATATAGCGCGAACGCGACCTGTGAGGGTATCAGAGCGCTTTACAAATGCTCAGAAATAAGAAAAACAGGAAAGCAAATGACAACATAGACAAGAGAGGTATCAAGTGTGTAAGTTCATGAAATGCAGACGGTAATGTCTTTAGGACAAGTCGACGAGACAATAGATATGGTTGCAAAGTCTAGTGGTAATCATGGGTGTAGATCTTGAGTCGAATTGTATGACTTAAAGCAGGCATTTGTTCATAAGTAGCAATTTAACTTCTTTTTTTAAAGATGCAGTTGAGGGGAACAGTCTGATTGCAGGTGGTAGCATGGACATCATTTAGGGGTAACCTGGGGTCGCAGTTGAGACCTCTAGCTTGCCCCTTGCTACCCCTGGCACTTCCTTTGCGACCCCTGGCCTCAGAGGTGGCAAAATCACAAGGGTGTCTTGCATTATCAGAGTAAGTAAGTTTTTTTTTTATACAAGGCTCTAACCTTGTTTTCTGCGCATTTGTATTACAATAATAGGGAATAATAGTTTATTATTCACTATTAGTGTAATACAAAGGGGAGCAGCAAGATCTAGACCTTCACTGGCATCTTAGGCAAGAAAATTAAAATGACTTTAAATGGATGTTGTGTGTATGCATGTGGGTGAGAGTGAGTTTGTGTGCGAGCGTGTATGTGTGTGAGCATGTAAGTTTGTATATGAGATTGTGGTTGTGTGTGTGCCAAAATGAGTGAGTAAATATAAATCAGTCAGAGTATGAGTAAGTGAGAGAGTGGAAATGAGTGATTCAGGGTGAGAGTGAGTACAAGAGACTAGGTGAAAATGAATTAGTGCAAGTGAGTGCGAATGAGAGAATGAATGTGAGTAAGTGAATGTAAGTGAGCCTGTGTTTTTATGCTTGCAAAGCCGCTGTTGTACCTGGCATGCCTCTTGGCGTATAGAAGCACCCTTGGCAAAATGTTGGCACTGGCATACTGGAGGCAATACTTGCATATGGGATACCCTCAGCAAAATGCTAATGCTGGCACACTGTAGGTAAATTTTGGCACCGGGCACCCATGAACAAAATGTCAGTGCTGACTACTGGAGGAGATTCTTGGCATTCATTGCACCTGTGGCAAATTGCTGGTGATGGCACATTGGAGGAAATTCTTGGCATATGCGGAGACAACTTTGGCAATGTCATGGGTCCATCCATGACAAAATGCAGTCCACAATATATTGCACATAACCTTTGACATAAGGGACATCCATAAAAGCAGTATTAGGAAAATTCTGGCACTGGTATATTTCATGTAATGTATGGACAATAGGGTCCACCATAGCATAATGCTGGTCCTAGCAATGGAGGTAATTTTTGACGTAAGAGGCCCCCCAGAGGACATTTTAAAAACATAATTGGGTGAACTCATGGGGACTATCAGGTTTCATTAGTTTAGCACGCCATAAAAGGACTTCAATATTTAGTGAGTGTCTTTTCAGAGCCTATGACGTTTTAGCAAATTTATGTGAAAATTGTGCATTAAATAAAATGCACTAGTAAAACTATTTTTTTTCCAAAAATTCTCAGGGGAGAAAAACCCACACTTTCTGTTCTCCCCTAGAAGAATATAGAATATTAATTGTGCAATTATTATGTAACTTCAGTAATGTTAATTATTGTGATGTCATCTTAATTAGGGTCATGTAACATCTCTTCTTGGGATGATTCAAGGTCAGAGTTCAATGATGTCAATTCCTGTGACATCATTAAGGTCAAAGGGTATATGATGCCACTTCCGCTACCCCTGGAATTTTGGTGAATTGACGTCCATGGGTGGTAGGGAGTTCCAAATTCTCAGGGCAATACCTGAGAAGGCTCTGTTGCAAGTTTTCTTTTTATGGAATTTCTGTGGTTTCAGTAACAAGGTGCTGTTGCTTCTAGAGGATCTGCATCCACCAGATAATTCTAGCTTTTGTGCCAAGTACCTTAGTGTGTTGTAATGTATTGCTTTGTGGGTCATGCAGGCAATTTGTACTGTATCCTTGCCTCATATGGGAGTCATCTTCAGCTTTCTCAATATGTGCATACTTTTTCTACTTTTAAATGGTGGACTTGATGTTGTTTAGGACGGGAATTATACGTCTTCTCAAACAGGGGAGAAGGAACATTTTTTTCTTTGAAACTACTACATATAACTTTTGACCAAGGCATGATGGCAAGCCTGAATGCTGCAGACCACACTAAACAAGCATTGACAACGTCAAAAGACCAGACTTTCATAAGGTACCACATGCAAATAGAGCAATGAACAAATTATGTTCACATCAATCAATCAATCAATCACAGAATTTGTAAAGCGCACTACTTACCCGTGAGGGTCTCAAGGCGCTAGGGAAAAAAGAAAAAAGGGGGGGGGTGCTGCTACTGGTCGAACAACCAGGTCTTGAGTAGCCTCCTGAAGGTCAGCAGGTCTTGGGTCTGTCGTAGGCTTAGTGGAAGGGTGTTCCAGGTCTTGGCGGCGAGGTGGGAGAAGGATCTGCCGCCGGTGGTAGTTCTTCGAATGCGAGGGACGGTGGCGAGGGAGAGGTCGGCGGAGCGGAGTTGGCGGTTGGGGACGTAGAAGAGGAGTCGTCTGTTGAGGTAGGCTGGGCCAGTCTTGTGGAGTGCCTTGTGTGCGTGGATGAGGAGTTTGAAGGAGATTCTCCTGTCGACGGGGAGCCAGGGCAGGTTCCTCAGGTGGGGGGTGATGTGGCTGTGGCGTGGTACATCGAGGATCAGGCGTGCGGAGGCGTTTTGTATGCGTTGCAGTCGCTTGATGAGCTTGGCCGGGGCTCCCGCGTAGAGGGCGTTCCCATAGTCAAGTCTGCTACTGACGAGGGCCTGGGTGACTGTTCTTCTTGTGTCTGTCGGGATCCACCTGTAGATCTTGCGAAGCATGCGGAGGGTGTTGAAGCAGGAGGATGAGACTGCGTTGACTTGCTTGTCCATGGAGAGCGTTGAGTCGAGGATGACTCCCAGGTTGCGTGCGTGGTCGGTGGGTGTCGGGGCTGCTCCCAGCGTCGTTGGCCACCAGGAGTCGTCCCAGGCTGAGGGGTTGGAGCCGAGGGGTTAGCCAGGAAAAGTCAAACCTTTTGGTTTTACCTATATGTCTGCTGCCTATGCATTTGGAATTTATGGATTTCTATTGTATGATGCAGAGACATGACAATTTATAACTTATAATCTCCACATCAGAGAGCTAAGAACCTTTTTTATGCTTTAAAAATCCCCTTTGCCAAAGCAAAAAATATAAATTAGCTGTTTTCCTTTACCTCAAACTCATGCCTTTTGAAAATATTGTCTTCAAACAAAAATGATTAAATCTTCAAACAAAATGATCTGTCTTCCCACCCTGCCGGCCAGGTGCCACAAGCTGCACTAGACTTGAAATATCCATATGTCATATACTGTAGGCTTTTTCTTCCACATTCTCAATGCAGACTATGGCTCGAGTGTGAACCACTCTTCTTTCCCGCTGTTTGAATGAAGGGAAAATAGAGGACTCTCTGGCTATATGCTCCATACATTCAATATATTCTTCTAAGTGAGACAGTGTAAGAGATGGATAGAGTGCTTCTGGGAAATGTAGTCTATGGACACAGTTCTTCAAGTTAAACTACTGCTGTGTATGCTTTACATTAAAAATAAAGAATTGTGTGCTGCTGGATTATACTGCATTGCAAAAACTGCTCGATATTAACATTCTGTTTTTTTTTATTAATTAAAGATTAATTTTTTTAAATCTAAACTAGAAAGGCACAAGTCTCCCAGGGAACTCAACTTCTTGTTCAAAGGCAGACAACATAGCCATTAGTCTACGAGATAACTTTACTCAAAACATTATAAGCTTTTCTTTTCAAACATGGAGAGAAGAAAATGTTTAAATAACGCACTGGCAGGTGACAAAACCATTACAAAAGGCTGCTACAGTGAAAAAGTGGCAGGATACAATGTATGCATGACAAAAAATTGCATGTGTGATGTTTGAGTTTACCTTTCAGATGTGAAATAGTCGCTCATGCATAGCAATGCAAGTACTCTATAGCAGGTGGAATAATACACCAAACAGTCAATTGCATATGGTGTGAGTGACATAATCCTCTGAGGAGGAGCTAAAGGTAATCTATGCATCCATTAAAGAATTGGCAATGCTAAGCTAAGCAGACATTTGGACTGTCAAGTCAGACCTAAACAAATAATCGTATTTTCTATGCAGGTGATAGCACTTCCAGGTGATCAAATAATCATATGTACTTGTTTGGGAACAACTGGTTCTAATTATATTCTTAGGTGATATGGAAGCAGTTAGGGGCATATTTATTTGGCAACTGTTGGAGTGCGGCGTTAAGCCAAGAAGGCTTACGCCGCGCTCCAACAGTTTCCAAACACAGGGATGCACCGTATTCACAAGAATACGGTGCACTCCTGCCTTTCCCTTAGCGCTGGCGCTAAATGTAGCTGCCTAGCGCCAACACAGACACTCTTACAACATTGTGCAAGGGTGCCTGTGTTGCATGGAAAGATGGTTTATGTGCAGGAAGGTGACCATTCCTGCGCAGAAACAATCAGTAATGTTGATTTGTAACTTCTATGTGTGCTGCAGAATGCAGCCCACTTAGAAGTTGCAACTCGTCATTTTTTTAATGATTGTTTATGTGCAGTAAAGGACACTTTCCTGCACATAAACAATCATTCATGGCATTTTGCTCTTTCTACGTGTGCTGCAGAATGCAGCACATATAGAAACAGCAAAAACAAGGAGAAATAAAGCATTTCTCCACGTTTCGCCATTAAGACCAGGTTTTCCCTGGTCTTCATTTTTGTGCTCCCCATATTTACGCCACCCTCCTAAATATGGGGCAGTGTCAAAATCATTTGGTGTTGCGGTGGAACGCCCACCGTCACACCCATTGCACACCCCTTTCACGCTAAGTGTAGCGTGAAAGGGGGCCTTATTCACAAGGTGGTTTCTTGTGAATAAGGCGAAGCCCCTATCGCCACAGGGGCGTCAGAAAAAGTGACGTTCCTGTGGCGATTGGGGCTTGTAAATATGCCCCTTAGAGTGCATTTTTTCATGCAAGGTTTCTAAGTGTTAGATGATGTTTTTGTTTAATAAATTGTGACAGAGTGAACTTTGGGTGTGTTGCCACGTGAAGTTAGACTTATTTTTTGTTCTTAGTGAGAATTAGATGAAGGTCAGATATGCTTCTATACAAAAAGCATGAAATCTTGACAGGGTGCACTTTCTTTTTCAAATCACTGTATACATTTATGATGGGAATAAGCACAATGCAAGTGGCTTGTTTTTTTTTGTCATTATAGATGGCCGCACCTAGTGTTAACATAGAAACTATGTTCTATAGAAAGGGTGGGTAATCATACAACACTATAAGTGGCGGGGAAAAATTCACAGAAAATTGGATTACGAAATGTAGACGATCATTAAAAGCCAGATGGGCACATGCCATGGCCTCAGTTATCCTGGTGGAGGACCAACCACTTTAGTTACAGATCCCCACCTGTCACTACAGCCCCCTTCACCACACTGAAGGTTTGCAAAGCAGGTACCATTTTGAAGCTCCATTCGGCACATTTTTAAGTTCAGAGAAAACAACTCCCAAAGCGGGAGTTTGTGTTTGCTAAACAAAAAAACAAAAAAATGACCCTGACACATGGGAGTTGTCTGTGGAGCCTGTTGAGCCTCAGCTAAACAGTAATCCAGCGGTTCCTCCACCTGCACATGGGGTTGGAGAACCACAGACTTAGCGAAGTGGGAGAAAGGCTGGTTTACGGTGTCCCTATCGCACAGCCAAGACCTAACTGAGGTCCTTAGTAATGAAACAGCTCGACTAAAGCTAGAGAATAAAAAGGCCCTTAAATAAAGAGAAGACATCAATGGGGTGCCTGGAAAGGTCTGTCAGACCCTATGTGCATCATATTCTACTTTTTTATGTGTTGAGGACTAACAGTAATGCTTTTCTTGAGCAAAATAGCACTAAATGTCCTGTGAATATTTCCTTCTCCAGATGTCAGCCAAGCAGCGTAACCTTCAAAGATTAATGTAGCATCGATAGTGAGCTCTTTTTTAGGTCGAGTCTAGAGGCAGTGCGCACGCCCTGCTCTGCGAGGCATGATGTAATCCTTCTGTGGGCTTTGAACAAGCCCACCAGTTTTTGATTGGTTGCTAGTTCTGCCTTTACAAAATCCATTGCTTACATTGATAAAGAGTGAAAATTTGTCCCGCCTTATGTCTGTTTTGTTACTGCCCTGGCAATCTCCCTGCTACATGGATCCTTTCCGTAGTGGCCCAAGTTTTCTTTTACTGCACTACTTTTTCTTTACATCGTTTCCTCGCCAATCGTGGGTGCACGGCGCTGCCTCCAGAGCAGGGCCGGACTGAGAACCAAAACCGGCCCTGGCAAAGTGCTCGCCTGGCCCCCCCGGGGGTTGGGGGTGCGGCCGAGCTGTTTGCCAAGGCTGGTTTCGCCGATGTCTGATACAGGGCCGATGTTGCAGCTATGCTGCAAAGCGGCCCTGTAACAAAAGCGGCCCCATGGGCCCAAAACCGGCCCTCACCCTAGTGGCCCACCGGGGAAATGCCCGGTGCCCGCTACGGCCAGTCCGGCCCTGCTCCAGAGCCAGTTCCCTTAATCTCCCCGTGCCTTCCCCCAACACCTGCGCTTGCTGCTTAGGAAGCATCCGTTCTTAATTGTTCAACATTTTACGTGCACCTTTTATTTATTTATAAAGAGCGCTACTGAGGGGGCCACTGAGGGGGGCCCCTGCAGCTCGCGCCCCCCCGCACTGCGGGAGATGCGGGGTCCTGTGTTATGCCCCTGCGTACAGCCTTCTACCCTGTGTGATTCTTTGTGCCCCTAGCATTCCTGGCTCGAATGTGTGCTTCTGCTTGCCGGCTACTTTGATTCAATCCCTCCCCCGATCCGCCGTTTTACAGTTAAAAATGTGTGCAAAAAACAAAACAAGACATAAAAAAGTGTATCTGGAAACGCACACTCACTCTGGGTTTCTTGACTCACGTTTCTTTTCACTGGAAGTATTGCTAGGGAATTCGAGGCTGCTCATCATAAAAGGGCGTTTAGGATTATTCACAGTAGAATGAGCTTTTACTGCGCAGGCATAAAAAAGTATCTAGGTGTGTTTGCTACAAGCAGGGCTTTAAGTAGGACAGTCCTGCTGGTGCTCAGCACTGCCAGTTCTAAAAAGCAGGTGCTGAAAAGGGTCCCTATCAGGCTCTCCATTTTTGCCTTCACCTTCGGTGAAAAAATAATTTTACCTTTGCACTGCCTTTGATGTAAATTCAAAGACACTGATTATAGTTCTTTCACACTCTCATCATTTTAGAACTTAAGCATTTTTAATGTTATTTACAACGAAGCCATAGTTGTTTTTTTTTTTTTATCATATGCAACTAACAGTCATTGGCAAAGCCAATAGTCCAGGCTTGTTGTAGGTGCAATGTTACTTGTTGTATTATATATCTGGATGCAATAACAGAAGCAGCAAAATACCAGTCGGACGACACACTATGCTAGCAGTTCGGCTGGACTGTTCCCATTGGGCGCAGGGTCAAGACTGATTTGCATATGGCTGGGTCCAAACTGGAATGGCATGGTGAGCAAAAACGATGGATTTAGGCCCAGATCTCTGTACTGGGGTGAATGTGTGACATTGTTCTGCATTCTGTCCATCAATTGTTCTTTTTGCATTTGTCACCCCGAGTGGGACGGGTATGCCCAGACGTGGGTCCCGTGCTCTCCATTCCACTGGAGTCAAGCTATCCTGGCTGATGAGGGCTGAAAGCCCGAAACCGGTCCTAGGATGCTTGTTTCCAGTCCAGGGAGGACCTGGCTTGGCAGTTCGGGCTGGACTGTTCCCATTGGGCGCAGGGTCAAGACTGATTTGCATATGGCTGGGTCCAAACTGAAATGGCATGGTGAGCAAAAAACGATGGATTTAGGCCCAGATCTATGTACTGGGGTGAATGTATGACATTGTTCTGCATTCTGTCCATCAATTGTTCTTTTTTCACTATGCTAGCTAAGCACAGATTTTTAGCTTAAGTATTTTTAAGCCACGCCCTTAATTACATCGGCCACACCCCGTTGAGAAACCACCCCCCCCCTCCAGTTTTTTCATCCCAGTTAAAGCCCTGGCTAGAAAGATGAAGCATTTGAAGACCCTAAAAGGGCCCTACATTATAAATGACTGTATTGCCATTTAGTTATCAGCACACAAATTATTTTTAAAAAAATGACAACTCATAGTTGTCTGTTTAGAACAGCTGTTGAAGTACTGATGGATTTTGTGCAAAGCTTCTTTGTTTTCCCTAAGGGATTGTATTAGTGTTACTACAATTGTAAAAAGGAACTTACTACGTGCCAACCCCACCAGCCCTTCTAAGAAACATTGTTGTCCATATTGTACACACTATCCCATTTTTCTTTGGATTTTAATCATTATATATTTGTTTTTTCATTACAACACACTTCCCTATTTGAAAATGTGTGCTACATTATCATAACACCTAATCTGCCACTGTAAACACACAACCATAAAAATAAATCTTAATTTCGCTGCCGGAGTAGTAGGACAATAATCACAAAACTAGATAAAAAAATGTATATTGATTCTTTTTTTAATAAGGTCGTTCAGTTGTACATAATGGGGGTTGATTACGATGTCGCAGAAATGGGACCGACCGACCTCAGGTCGGCGGTCCCAACCAGGGCCGGCTCTAGAGCGGTGCGATCGGTGCCACCACACCGGGTGCTGACTTGGGGTGGGGGCGCCCTGTTTGCAAGTATATTTTTGTTTTAAAAGCACCTGCTGCAGCGTTCCTTGCTTCCAGCAATTTTCAGCCATCAATAAAAACGTCAAGATCACTCCAGTGATTGATGTTCCTGCTGGAGAGAGATCAGAGGTTTGTCTAGTGGAAGTTTTAACTCATCGTAAGGTAGTGCAGTGGGTTAATATGCCGGTTGCAAATAATGTGTACCATGCAGATTGCAAAGTGCATGTAATGTAAATAGGTCAGTGGGTTACTGCTTGTGTCCCAGGGATCCTTTAGTTACTTGCAGTTTATAAGTTAAAATCCTAATATAGCATAGTGAACTATTAACTTTCATCAAAGAGCTGCATGCAAATTCCAAGATATTTATTATAGCTATATGTCTTTTTGCCCTGTCTTTCATTATCTTAACCTTGCCAAAACGGTTCATTTGGGTGGAAATCAATTCTTATCATTAAAGAGAACCCCTAACAATGATGTTATGTTTTAAATTCTGAAATTGTGCTTTTCCAGACCTAGGAATCTTAAACTATACTGCCTACCAGTATAGATGATATGTGACTCCTACACCTTTTAGTCCTCCGTCCTATGTAACATTTCCTATACAAAGATTTACACACGTATGATTGCCTCTGTGCCGATGTGTGTGTGACTTAAAGTGCTCCGACACCCTACGCTGGTATGAGTGGCGCTATAAAACTAAATCAGTCTGAGAGAGAGTGGTTATAGAGACTTGAGAAGCACTGTTAAATGGTGGTAGTGAGGGAATCCGTGGTAGAAGTGGTCATTTGGGGGCGCCAACATACAATGTCACACAGGGCGCCACCAGTGCTAAGGCCGGCCCTGGTCCCAACTGCCTAATCACGATGCAACCGAACACTGTTCAGTCGCATACTCCCATTCCCCTATGGGAGCTCGTGTTACTATCGTAAACCGGCCGTAACACAAGCTCCCATAGAGGAATGGGAGTCCATGTTCATCCCTGCACCGTGTGGCAGGCACACCAGGGTGCCTGCCACACGGTGCAGGGATGAACAGGGGGGCACCAAAGGTGACCCCTCGGCCCCCAACCGGAGGCCGCAGAGGCAAGGGGGAGCTGCTAGGGGCCCCCATACTTGCTCTTCAACAGTCTTTCCATGTCGGAAAGCCCAACATGGAAAAGCCTGCTGGAGACCGAATATCGTAATCCCAATGGTGGAAAGGCTTCCCTTTGGGATTACAGGCCTGCCTCCGACTGGCCGACTGGCTCCTTGAGCCCATCGGAAGCCAGCCGTAATGAACGGCCAGTTTAATTTCCGACCGCCAGCATTGCAATGCGGCGGTCGGAACTTAAACTGAGTTACAGCCCAGAAAAACTCCGACCTACGGTCGGAGCCTTACCTGGCCACATCATAATAAGACCCAATGTCTTCTTGGATATATATGGTGACAAAAATGCGTATAACACTTTTTTATTCTAAATTTTTAACATACTGCACAACAGCCACAATGCTCTACAACATAGGTTGACCACAATGGCAAAGCCAACAGCTCTGGCTAAACACTTATAAGGTCCCAAAGGCGAGACCTATTGGCTATGCCAATGCTTGTTTTATCCTCCAGGTACCGACCCTTTTAAGAGGCCTGGGAGTGCAAGGGCATGAGACTGACCACCACACTCATGCCAACTCCCAACTTCCAGCGAGAGGCCATTTGCACCCTCGGTTTGGGTGAGATGTGCCGCTTTGGACACCTTCCTTCTGAATCTCGCCCAGGCGTAGGGACAACGATGAAGCAACACAGAGACGCTTGCTACGTCACAGCCCATTACGCCCCTAATGTGATGGGGAACGCGTCGTGTTTTGTGTATTTAGTGATATATTTTTGGAAGACACGGGTATTGTTTCACAAGTGCCAGTTTAAAAGCACGTACAGATACTTCGACCCCCGATTGATTTTTGCGTGGGCTGAGCTTGGACACAACGTGAAAGAACTGCTGACCGCCTGAGGAGGATGACCCCGGGAGATGAGGGGGATAACCTTCACGCAGTCACCGTTGGATGGCCCCTGACCATCAGATAATGATCAGGCCTGATAAAGAGAGCCAATCGGGCAACGGGCTGGATTCAGGTGCAGTTGCAAAGCCTTGCTGGATCATACTACTCCCCCGGGGTGGGGTTCTTTAACAAAGCCTTGCTGGGCCATACTACTCCCCCGGGGTGGGGTTCTTTGACAAAGCCTTGCTGGGCCATACTACTCCCCCGGGGTGGGGTTCTTTGACAAAGCCTTGCTGGATCATACTACTCCCCCGGGGTGGGGTTCTTTGACAAAGCCTTGCTGGATCATACTACTCCCCCGGGGTGGGGTTCTTTGACAAAGCCTTGCTGGGCCCATTAATTGTACGTCATGTTTGATGTCCAAATCTGCCGAGTCCCAGTCCTTGCCGGTCAGGTTCGAGGTGCGTTGGCAAAGCCCTGCTGTGCCACAGTACCTACAGGTTGAGATTGTGGTACATTGACAAGGTTCTGCTAGCTCCCTGTAAGTGCAGGCGAGGATTGAGGCGCGTTGACAATGCCCTGCTGAGCCCCAGTACTCACAGGACACATCTGAAGATGTAGGTGCACTGACAGCTCTGCTGGATCCCGCTACTTACAGGGCGGGGGTGAGGAGCTTTGACAAAACTGTGCTGGTCTTAGTGCTTGCATTTAAGGGCAGGATTACATAAAGGTGGCATTTTGCGCCATGTTACATGCTATAAAATGCGGGGTTTTTTCAACTCAGAAACACAAGCTACCAGGGCTATATGTAGCAGTGTCCTATGTGTGTCCTATGTGTGTTAGCACCACCGGGCCAGGGCATTATAAGAGGGAGATAACGGACAGTGAGGGATGTGGGTGGCCCCAGTTCTGGAACAGCAGGTGGCGCTCATGTGCGGACCCAAGTGCACTGAGAGTTCTGGAAACAAAACTGAAGTAGCAGGTGGTGAGCCAGCTCAGACCTCTACTGAACCCCATTTCCCTACCAGATCAGTAGGGGGCGTGGCATGTCAAGACTGAAGTATCCCTGCAGAGATGAGTATGGCTTCCAGTACTGGACGAACAGAGAATGTTGCAGATCAGAATTATGGTGCACTGAGACGGCGGTGGGGTTCCTAGTGTAGTAGTATCCAGGATGGGACTGGCATACAGGGAAGTCTGGCCGTGCCAGGTCTGCTGGTCTGACATATAAGTTTGTGGGCCAGTTATGGGATATATATGGGCCTGTTTTATGGTCTGGTTAAAGATTTACTGCTAACTCCCCTGATATTACCATGAACATTTCCTGCAACAAGCACAAATGCATGAATTCTCCCTTTTCTTGCAAAACACATAATCAGCGTGTCTTTACAAATTTCAAAATTGTCCCGGTTTACAAATATGGGACACTTTTTTAAAGATGTCTGATTCGCTATTGAGGGCACTTTTATTTCAGTGCCTGGACCTATTTTCTGTCATAATCTGCCCCGATTATTATCGGCGAGTACTGCCGCCAAGGTTTAAGGAGAGTTAGGGAAGTGAGGTAAAGCGAAAAAAATCCAGCCACAAAATAAATATTACCAATTAAAATGAGCTCGAACAGAATACAACAGATCTCTTATGCTCCGCTCAGTTGTTTTATGGTTTTTCGGACCTTGATGGGACGAATAGTTAAGTCATCCGTTGTGCCGAAGTGTGAGCTCCTTTCTTGTCGGTCAGACGAATTTCAGCAGCGGGAACTCAACCCACCGAGCTATTTTACTGGCATAGAGGCTGTTAGACTGGAATTACAAGTCCCGGGGTGGTCTGGGCTTTATAAGGAACTGTTATTGCCACGAGGCCAATCTCAAAATGGGAGGGTGTGTACCCGAGGCTCATAAAAAGCCTTTTTACTGCAGTCATTACCGTGTGCAGCCTTTGCCTCAGTTTCTTCCTCATTGTGGCCCTAGTGCCAGGCCAGGCTCTGTAACTTTAAGCACGATGAGACCACCAGAGGAGAGCGCCCCTCTTAAGTGAACCAGAGGGGAGGCACCCGAGCTAATCCAGTCAGGTAAATATGGAATGTGTGCTTAAGATAGAGGCCCTGGCGATAGAAGGCGCGGCCCCTCCTTCACCTGCTGGTGCCCCGGCTTCCACACAAAGGCGGCAGCCCTCTTCTAAGGCGAGGGCTAATCTCACTGCGCCCATTGACGTTGAGCGGCGAGTTAATCATTCACCGTCAGCGCCAAAGGGACGCCCGCCGGCGGCGTTTCGCCAGTTCTTGCGGTCCTCGACGAAAGGGTAAGCTATACACTTCTCCAGTGGCCACCATTTCAGGTGTAAGTAGCCCACTCGGCCCCTGACAACCTCTTGCCTCAGCCCAAGCCCTCCCACTAGGCTCGAAGCGAAACACTGTTGCTAGGAAGAGAAATGGTGGGCTGTTGGTGTCCATTCATGTAGTGCACACCAAGAACTGCATTGCTTATTGGCACGTTAATATGTCCCATAACTCTTCAGCTCGTTGTTTCGTTTTTTATACACCTCGTAATGATGAGAAGCTGAGTTAGTTCACCAAGATTTCAACGCTTATAGTGCCACCATTGGCAACACTCCCCACCCACCCAAACACATAGCATGCATGCTAAATAAATAAATACACAACACAACTTTTGTTTGGGTAAATATTGCTGCAGGTTTATTCCATACAACAGTATGCAATATGGTGGGTTATCTTACGGGCGATCCAAGGGCAGGCAACTGTAACCAACTGTGCTGCCTGCCCGCCTGATGAGCCAAGCAGCACTGGGGAGAACCCAATCAGTGCTACACCTTATGGGGTGATCCTCTTTCCGGATCACGTGACACAGTGGTCCCTTATTACTCACGCCCCTTTCAGGGCGGAGCGTAGCAAGGCAAGCCCCCGGTTGTTCAGGCCCACAACCGCCCGAAGGACTAACGGGACGCCGACGCGGTTTTCCAGGAACCTCCCATGAGGCTCCTGGGATTTGGCTCTGGCACCCCTATTGTGCCCTGCAGAGGTACCCTTCTGTACCCATATGCTTCCAGATCGCCCTGTAACTCCGCCACAGCTCTGGAGGTGGCCTCCGTCGCCGCCAGAGCCCCCCACCAATACAGCTATGGTCTTACCTGAAGCAGGTCATCTCTAGAGCCTCCTGCAAATCTAGAAGAAAGAGATCCATCCCTTCTGGTGATAAATGAACCCCATCTTTATCAAAGTATCCTTTCATCTTAGCTTGAATCATCTCATGTCTGATGAAACCCAGACCCCTCTGATCTGTGAACTTACGCATTGAACTATTATCCCTCTTCCGGGAATGTTCAACGGCCTCCTCTGACTTAGCCCCGTGCCACACTCTGCGTGGAATTATCTCAGACCACCAGAGCTCACATTGCCCCATGTATTTACTGATTTCCCCCAAGTCAGCTTTCATGGCTTGTAAGAGTGACCTCTTCCCCATGGCAATGAGGTCGTTGCCCCCTAGGTGTATGACTAAGAAATTAGGGGGGACCCCCCTTGGACTAGTCTCTGTTCCAATCTGTTCCTGAGGCTGCTCCATCTCATTCCAGGGAAACCCATCCACACAAACTGCGTTTGTGAAAATCCCCGCGTCCAATTCCGGCACGCAGCCCACTGCGCCACCCTGGAGACGAATGAGTGCCCGATCACCCATACTTGGAATCCTAGTAAAGTAAAGGACACCATTTTTACACTCTGCTTTTTAATGTTCATCGTAATCACGCATAATTCGACATTTAGCACACTCAAAGTCACTGCACACTATAATTACTATATACAAAATAGCCTTCAGGCGCGAATGTAACGCTTGTAGCAATGAGACTCCCAACGTTCCACCTCTTTTATACCCTCTGGCTCCATGCCTGCCTTGAACGCAGCTGTGGCCGCCCGATCCTGAAGGAGTGACTAGAGTATTTTTGTCAGGATGGGAAAGACCTGCCTGTGCTAAGCAAGCCCTCATTATGCGCTCTATCTGATATTTGGTCAGGGGCCCCTGGTCGGCGTGAATCAGGAAGTAGCCAGGGACGTTGGGACGCAGCGCCAAGTACTCTTTTACCTTGGCGACTGGGCAGTATCTTTGATCCCCTAGAGGCCTTAGTACCACATCGGCCCCTCTCCCAGTCTGATCAGTTTTGGACTTTCTGATATGAATGGACAGGGTACCCTTCAGGATGACGTCCTGTCTGCTTAAGGTGTCGCCTGACCTATCTGTCTTGGACCTGGCCACCAGTTCACTGATTCGAAAAGCCCCAAAGAACGCCAGACAGAAGGCCGTTGAGAAGAGTCTGGCCTCAAACTGTGAATAGGTGACCTGCTCAATCACATCCAACATGCCCTGGAGTGTGGGAAAATCAATGGGGGCCCTGTTGTCTGGGACCTTGACCTCATCCATGGCCCAACCCTTGAGGACCGCCCTGATGAGGAAGGACTTGGTTGGATCGTGCCCTCCCCTTAGTTTGGCGTCATGGCTTACTGCCATGATTCCAAGGTGTTTGACACCAAACACGACATGTTTCTAAGCAGCCGTTTTAAAGTTAGCATTTACCACGAGGTTATAATGCACTTAAGTATATATGGTTGGCTGCATAACAGACAACCCCGGGGAATAGATTCCGAAGGCTGCAGAGGGGCTCTGCTCATGCAGGGGCACCCTCTCACGTAAAACCCAGCACCCTGCCTTCAGGATTGATAAGGCCTGCCATAGGTGTGACTGATAGGTTTATATGTGCAGTGATTTAGAGTAGATATAGGTAACCTATATCTAAGTAAGGGGTGCATGCACCACCTTACACAGGCTGCAGTAGCAGACCTGTGGTGTCATTTTGAATGGTCTCTCAGGGGTGGCATAATACATGCTGCAGCCCCTGGGAGGCCTCAGGGGTACCTATGCCCTGGGTACATGGTGTACCATATACTAGGGACTGATAAGGGTACCCCAGTATCCAATCTGGAGTGTACCTAAAGTACATGCAATCAATTTATAGGAGAAAGCAGATAGACTGGGGTCCTGAATAGCAGGATCCCAGTCAGACTAGTCCAAAAACAGTGAGACATCAGCAAAAAGTGGAGGTAACTATAAGAAGCAGATCCTACTCTCCTACATCCCCCACTGCCTGAGGTGACATGGTTGCGTCCGCTGTACACAGCACAATGCAATGTGGTAGGGCCCGGGGGCCTCATGCATACACAATGACCACACGGACACACTTAGATAGTTTGTGGAACTGGCTACGGGCACGTGCGCCCGGCCCCTTTTATTGCCAGGGTCACATGTCCAGTGACGCCTGTGCTGGATGGGTGTGGGGTGAGTGTGAGCCAGCCCTCAAGGAGTGGTTGATGCTGGCAACAACTACAACAGTGATCAGACAATCAGAAGTTCACAGTTCAAACAGCAAGGGTCCATGACTTGAGCTGCACGGAGTTAGTGGCCCCGGATGCACAGCGGCCGGCACATGGAACATCGCCACGGGACGGTGACTACCTGTGCACTGAGGTAGGGTCACGAGAGCTGAGCGATGTCCAAGGTGAATGTCGCGGAGGGTTTTGGGGGACAGTGGAAGGTGATCTTCCAGGGCATGATACAGAGGGCAGTACCAAGCAGACACAGGCAATATGGAGGAGATGAAGGCTACAGACTACTTTTTGACACCAAGTCAGTATCAGCTGCATGATGATGAAGACAACCCCCAGGCCATAGACTCAGACGCCACCAAAGTTCAACCAGAGAGTGTCCATGAATTTCGGGGCACGGAGTCAGTGGCACCAGAGCTGAAAGGGGATGCAGTCTGCAATGAGGCCTGTACAATGGTATAAACTCAGCCATAAATAAATCAACACTCAGTTCCAAATGTGTGACCTACTTGACCGTAGCGTAGGCCGGAGGCAGCGGTCAGAAGGGGCCCCCAGCCACGTGTCCTTGGCTTGCGATGCACAGAGTTAGTGGCACCAGAGCAGTTGTTGGTAGTGTTCAGTCACCTCCGTAACGAGGATCCTTTTTTTCATCCGGATTGAACCGCGTCTTCCTCTTACTCCTCTCCTTGCGTACAATGATATGGACTCTGCCATTGAACAATCAAGACTCAGTTCCAAATGTGTGACCTAGTTGACCGCAGTGTAGGCCGGAGGCAGCGGTCAGTGCGGGCCAACGGCTGTTTAGGCAGCTCCTCCTGGTACTCTCACACACAACGTTGGAATGCCATGTGGCGATGATTTGTGGTTGACGGAGGTAGCAGCACCAGAGCTGAGCGTGTGTGCAGCCTGCGACTATGCCGTGCCCTGCCTGGTCCAGACTGGATTGGATTGGTGTGAGGCCTGCTGGACTGCAGTGTAGGCGGTACACAGGTGACCCTGCGGTGCTGGGCCGCAGTGTAGGCCGAAGGCAGTAGTCAGCAAGGGCCCACAGACAAGTGTCGTTGGAATGCTATGCACAAAGTTGGTGGCACCACATCGAAGAGAGTATGGTGATATAAAATCTGCCATAAACGTATGTACTCTGCCATTGTATAATCAAGACGCAGTTCCAAATGTGTGACCTACTGGACGGCAGTGTAGGCCGGAGGCAGCGGTGGATTACGTCACGGACCTGTGTCGCGGAGGCCGTGATGGTCTGAGGAGGCTGCCATGGTCGCGGGCCTTGGGCTTGGAGCTTGCACGGCATGTGGTGGGCCCTCTTTGACACACGCCGGTGTTGGCAGGTGAGCAGTGCGGCCTGGGTGCGCTGGGGCGGGCAAGACGGGTCTTGGGACCAGCGGCCTGGGGTGCAGCAGGCGCACAGGATCGCAGGCACCGCCGCTCACGGCGTCGGCCTCATGGCGGGGTGAGAGGCGCCGCCCTGGCAGACACGTTGGCCATTCCGGAAGAGAACCATGCCCAGAGTAACGGACTTTTTATTCACACCCCTACACTGGCCTGGCGTACGTCGGGCCAGCCCACTCCGCTCACGCTTACAGGGGGGGACGTAACAAGCTACATTTCCGCATTCTTCCCCACTGGCTGCGGTAACATGGTTGCGTCCACTGTCCAGTACACTGCAGACACCAGCATTGTATGTCGACATGGAAATGTCTGTGGTCTGCATACTCAAGTCTGTCCAGCACATCCACGCCACACTTGGCGTTGTGTACATTCACATACATGGGTCACTTGCCTCCTTCACACATGCCTGGTTCCCACCTCTCCCCACATTCTGCTATTGTGTGGCTGAGGTGCCATGCCGTTGATGGCTCATGTACATGGCTAGCCCAGGTTTCCGCAGATACGTTGTGCTGTCGTGTATGGTGGGTGGGCATGTTGTATGTGTGTTTATAGCGTGTGCATTCCCAGGGTTGTGAGTTGCATGATTGTGGAGTTGAGGTGTGTGGTGTGTTCATTTGGTACTTACCAACGAGCACTGCATTTCCGTAGGTGCCATCCTGGAAGCGCCGGTTGATGATGGACTGTCGGAAGATGTATGAATCATGCACACTGCCTGGGTAGTTGGCAACGACATTGGTGAAGAGTCCCCGGTGGTCCACTATTGCCTGCACATTGTTGGAATGCGTGTGCTTTCTGTTGCGGTAATTGTGTGCAGTGTCGGCAGGGGGCACACGTAGGACATGTGTGCAGTCAATTGCCCCCAACACGTGCGGGAAGCCTGCTATGGCATAGAAGCCTTGCTTGGTCTCCAGCTGTTCCTGCACATTGTGGGGGAAGTATAGGTACTGGGGTACCAAGCTGATGATGGCATCCAGGACAGGTTTAAGGAACTTGGATAGAGCTGGCTGTGAGACTCCTCCGACTCTGGCGGTTGTTGGTTGGAAGGTCCCAGAGGCCAACAGGTGCAGCACGGCCAGCAGCTTTGTCTGCGGAGGGATGTTGGTTCTCCGCTGTGATGGTACCGTCAGCCTGTGGGCAATGAGGGGCAGGATGCGGAGGATGGTTGTCCTTTTGAGCCTGTAGTGGGCAATGACTTCCTCTGGCGTTAAGTCTCCGAGGCTGGTGCGTTTTCGGAAGGTCCGGTGTCTTTGTCTGCGCTGCCTCCGTAGTAGTCCGGGTGGGGTGGTCCTGGGGGAGGGGGGGGGGGGTCCTGGCGGTGGTGGTGGTGGGTGTTGTGGCCCTCTTGGGGCTCCGAGCTGCATGATCAGTAGCTCCATGGCATCTGTTGTTCTTCTGGTGTGGCTGTGTGCTTGGCTCCCTTTTATGGTGCAGGTTGTCGTCCGACTTAGCACCAGGTAGGAGCAGGTGTTAAATCCACGCTGCTAACGCACCTTATCGCATGTTTTTGAATCTTATCGCCGATCTGGCTGGTCGTTGAGAATGTTGCGGAGTGGTGTTTTCGCGGGTTTTTGCACGGGAACGCCTACTCTGCATCTCATTAGCGTTAGTTGCCGGTGTCATGCGTGGCGATGTTTTTTGCGGCTGCTATCGCAGGAAAACTGGTGATATCGGCTGTTAGCACCAGCTTGTGAATGGTGCGATGAATTTATCACCACTTTGGCTGGGATAAAGTGCCGCTAACTCGGCGATAAGTCCTTGAGAATATGCCCCTTAGAGTATCCTCCTGGTTCGAAGAAATGGCCTCTTATCTGCAAAGGCAGTGCCAGACACTAGAATTAAACAGGAAGTCTAGCAATGCTCCAGAAAATCAACCAACAAGAAGCAGAAAAACAGGAGACCAGAAAAACGTTCTAGCTGACCAGGCCAAGCAAAAGAGTGACACATTGAGAAAAGGCACAGGAAGTGGAGTGAATACGGAGTCCATGAAGTCCAGTGAGCGAGCAATGATTCATGAAAAATTGAGACACAACTGAACTACCAATGGAACTCCTTTTATTGTGAAGAACAGGGCATGACATCATTCCATAAGGTTCAGTCATCTTGGATTGGGAAGAAACTGACAAATGAATACAAAAAATGTATATGTTTGCATGTAATAACAATACCTCTGTTACTAAGTGTTATTTACTAATACTATTGCATTCTTTAAAAAAGGCTATGGCACCGCTTTCCTACATGCGGGGTTCTAGCCAATATGCAGGAAAAACTCTCACTCCCTTTGCATGTTTGGGTCCCAATACGCGCACAGCAACAAACATGGAGCTCAGCAAGGACACTGCCACTTCCTTTTCCGGAGTTTTTATATAGCGCAAACTTGACCCGAAGGTATCAGGTATCAAAGCGCTTTACATGATCACCAGTTGCGTTACATAAGGATACATTTTTTTTGTGAGGCACGAGGAGATTATGTGATTTGCCGAGAATCACAGGATGTTGAGCGTTGTTGCCGAGACTCGAACCAGTTTCCCCATGTTTGAGGTCGACCGCCCTAGCAGTTAGGCCACATCCTCTCCCCTCTCCTCTTCCTTGCATGTTAAGGTGCTATGCTGCATGGTTCCTAAGAGGTAAGGCACTGGGGAGCAGCCTGAACGCAGTGGAGGGAGAAAGAGAGAACCCGCCATGGCAGAGCCCGCGTGTGCTGGAAAGATAAGGATCATATCCTTGTACTCTTCCTCCTCTTAGGAGCTGCTGGTCTACGGGGTTTCCTAGAAGAAAATTGTCTAATCAAATGGGAGCATGAACTTAGTCTCCTGGTTCACAGGAACGATTGTAGGGAATCAGATCCTTTCCAATCAATAATTACTGAAGTTTCCCTCTAAATTATTGGGAATTACATATTTCTCAGACTACATATAAAGGTTGAGTAACCACTAAGAAGGGGGCCCCTGGTAGTAAGTGATAGGCAGGTGGAGCAGGGGAGAGAGACCAGACCAATACAAAGAAAATACACCTGCCTATATATAGGATGTATGGCGCCCTATATAGGGTCAACAGATAAAGGGCAAAAATGGGCTAGCATAGGCACATACTTAAGATTAAATCCTACAGAAAATTATTAACACAAAATTTATCTTATAAATATATATTTTTATTGTCATTATTCAAATTCATTTGGTTTTATCAAAGATAACAAAGAAACAAAAAGGATAAATATGACACATAAGAAAAAATACCTATAAATAAGGTCCCACACAAGACTTTCAATACCAACACTCATTCAAGATTCCAAAAATACATACATACACAGGCATCACTAACAATCAAAACCATTCAAATAACAATAAAAATCCATCTATTTACAAAATATTAAAATTCCTATATAGCCGGATGATGTAGGTATAGGGGGAACTCGTGTATTCTCCCAGTTGTGGATAGTAGTAGGATCCAAATACACAAGGTTAATTCAGCGCCAACGCGTGTTTCGGTGTATGGCCCAATGCGGGCTACACCTTCATCAGGGCAGCACAGATATATAGTGTGGGACATACAGGACACACCTTAGAGTAAGTTATCCCATCAATTGGGAACGCACCATGTTAGGTCCAGCTCAACAACAGATAACTGAGGATAGGTACAGAAAATGTATTACTGGGCACTAGTAAAAGTCGAGTTGCGGGGAGAGAAGGCCTCTATTAGAGTCAACGGTCCAGAGGTCGATACATTTTTCAACAGATGTTACAGGATTTCCAATAGGATCGAGATTTAACCTCGATACATGCCGTAGCAGAGAATTTTCAAACGGCAGGCGGCGCAAGTTAGTTTGCAGATATGGTAAGGATGATATAAACAAAAGACGATAAACGCCGATCAGTAAGGAAACTCCATGGGGGGATTGCGGACACCACAGATAGCGGATGTCGCAATTAATATCAGATAGCGTCGCAGAAGGGGTTCCTAGGGCGGCATGCGGGGCAGTACACCCGCATGCCGCCCTAGGAACCCCTTCTGCGACGCTATCTGGGGGGGGATCCCAGTGATCAGATCTGAAAGCCCTCACACACCCAGAAGGGTGTCATGCTTCATCATAGGGCACTCCTCGTCGAGCCGGCGCTACAATGCTCAACAGGCCTCTCAGTGGGGGCTCTTTAGCGGAGATCTTTTGATCTAGTCATATGGTGAATGCAAGGGAGAGGGTATAGGTGTAGGATGGTGCTCAAGTGGTTAAAAGAGTCTAAGGGAGATAAAGGAAGGATTTAATATGATGGTCCCTTTGACCCAGTAAAAACAGTGGGGATATCTGTCACAATAATGTACTGAGATAGCTTGAAGCTATCATGTTTCATGCCTAGATGCCAGGAGAGGCAGTGGCTTTTCTTCAGGACCAGGTAACTGTACCTACCCTACTACTCAGGCAAGCCGACACCCTGAAGCCCGATTGCTGCCGTGTTGTCTCAATCGTTTGGCATGTCATCCTGCCTCGATACCCTGCCCACTGTGGCTTGATCTCACCCGCCGAAGCACCCAGGGGGCAGCAGGCAGTGAGTTAATGATTCAGGCATCTAAAGGGGGAAGACATAAAGAAGCGTACAGGAGCAAAGTTTGGGCTCAGGGGTGAGCAGGCTCTGGACGCTGGCAGAGAGTGCATAGGCCCAAGGCCTGTACACAGACCTAGCAAGTGCGAGCCTGGAAGCCTGTGGAAGTGGCCTAGCTAGGCCTGGGTGTGGCTGGGGGAGCCGTCTTTTGCAGTCGGAAGGTGGGCGGACTACAAGCCCCAGAGCCTGCTGCGGCAGATGCTCTACTTAAGCTCTGAAGGGCTCCCATAGCGGAGAAGACCGGGCCAAGAGCGGGCCCGCCTGAGCCCGTCAGCAGCAGGAAGAGGCGGGGCGGGACCACCCCCCTTTGGCTTGATCTTCACTAAATAGACTGGAGGCTACCTGTCCTGCTGTAATATATCATCAAGGACCAGGTCAAGGCCAAGGTACTTTTTCTCTGGGATACAGTATTCTGTGATTGTGATTGTCCCGTTTGACTGCTTCACTAGGCTGCTCATTGGCATCCCTGCTTGCTAACATTATGTTGGTATCTAGGCTGTGAAGACTTATAAATGGTGCTGAAGGGTTCTACAACAATGGGTAAAAAGAAAGGGCCTCTCATAAACCCCACTCTGCCACCCTCTGTGTACCAACCATAGAAGGTTTTCTCTTTCGGGCTGTGGGGCTGTATCTAAAGAAATAGAATTTGGTAAAAGGAGGCTGTCGCTGGACAAGGATATTTCCTGCGCTCCCCCTCATGGTTCACCCGCTTGCACCAGTGTTGAGGGGCCCTCCCATGACAGGGGTCCAATGGGGGTTTGTGATGAAGATCGAGGGGGGGGCTACCCCTGGAATGGACAGACTCATAATTCCAACTACACCGGTTATCAGTCTGAGACAGGAGTGGAAAATGAAGGCTTGTGTATCCGCCCAGCCCCCTGCAGAGTCTTTGCCGGTGGCTCGATTTATTTCCGACTCATCGGGAGAGGAGAGGGGCTCTTCACTTAGGAATGTTTCGATTAGGGATCTCGAGACATTGTTAAACAATATGTTGGACCCAATTCTGTTGAGAATTTCCCACATTGAAGATAGGGTTTCTGAATAATTTTCCCTGATGACCAAGGGGAGTGTTGGGTACGAGGCTGGTCAGGTGCAGGGCAAAGCAGAAGAGCTGCGGATGTCAGTTGATCCTATCACCCTGGGAGGGCACCATACGTCAAACCATGACCTCGGTGGCTCAGGTTCAGGCCTGCATCAAGTTGTACCAAATCCAGGGCTCGTGGGAGTATTTGGTAGCTCTTGTAGTACTGATGCCCCCCCTGTCCATTGGACGAACAAGGGTGGAGTTGGCGCTCAGCGTCTCCTATCAACCCCTGAGGTGTGTTAGATTTGTCCCCAGAAGCAACTCCTTATGTAATGGTCCTGGGGAATGTCCCCCCGTTCCAGTCCCAATGGGGAATCTTACCAGAAACTCAAGAACAAGGTGATGCACTGGCTTAGCTCACATCTTGCTTAATGGAGGGAGCTTGTGAATTCTATTATCATGACACGCTGGATAGGTAGGGACAGAAAACCCCCCCACTAAAATGATAAAAAAAAGAAAAAAAAATGATGGTCCCTTTGACCCAGTAAAAACAGTGGGGATATCTGTTGCAATAATGTACTGAGATAGCTAAAAGCTATCATGTTTCATACCTAGGTGCCAGGAGAGTCAGTGGTATTTCTTCAGGACTAGGTAACTGTACCTACCCTACTACGGATTGGAACCAAAAGATACTTGCAGGTATTCAAACCATAACAGTTCACCTGCACTTGCTGCGGTGCAGAAAGGAGGATCCAACCTGTGAAGGGGGAGAGATGGTGCGACAGCCATCAGAATAATGCCGGAATGGGCAAACTTTGAAGAATAAGGTACAGAGGAACTGGCACCGCACTGCCCATAGGTACACTAAGGGCCCAAGGTGGCTGTTTAGCACTCACTACATAGTGTATAGAGAAGTAAAACAAACATATACAGTTAAAAAAGTTCATCAATGGTATATGACACACGTAAGATAATGATTAAAACACTTGAGGAGCAGTAATGTGCGGTGAGCATGCCAAAACTGCAATTGTGAAAACACCCTGTATATTAGGAGGCTTTTAAACAGAGTAATGTAACATCAAGGCAAGGTAGGGGTAAAAAACTCACCCTTCAGTAGAGAAAAAGATATCCCCTAGGTAAGGCAGAGGGCCGCACCTTGCTGTGGGGAACCAACTGATATGAAACAATACTAAATAGTAAGTTAAATGCCCAGGGTAATAGGATGGAAAAAAGTATAGCCAGGGTGACGGGTCTTGCATTTACTCACATGAATCACTCAATGTGTTTGACGGAACCTAACCTCCTCTGCCGACCAGAAGGTTGGGAGTGTGGGCTAGGTCGTGTTTCTAAAGCATTTGGAAGAATCCCAAATTGGCCACCCTGTGAGTATAACCCTGTACAGGTGCGGGCGACCCAGTTGCTATCAGCTGCGTAGTTCAGGATGGCCGAGTAGACAATAGTTGTTCAAATGGATGCGTTGAGATAGAAGCGTTCAGCAGTGGTGGCCATCTTGGAACGGGGAGCGAGTGTGAGACCAGCATTTGCTTTCCGAGTATGCACTGGAACTGCTTGCACCTCACCCATTCCTATGGGATGTAGGGAACGTGAAACATACACAGGCCTCAGGGCAGTAGCCCAGAGGGGCTCTCCCATACTATGATTATTGATAAAGTTGCAACTAGAAGGTGAAGAAGTATGGTCACTCTTTGGTGGCCATCTTGGGGGTGGTGGGATGATGTTTAAAGGGACAATAAGTGTTCAGATAGACATGCTGAGAGTGGAGCATTTGGCAGTGGTGGCCATCTTTGAACAAAGTGGTGAGTTCCAGAACAGCACTCGCCTTGTGAATAGTGCTCTAACACCTTGCGCCTCACTGATTTTTATGGAGTGTAGGGAGTGTAAAACACATACAAGCCTCTTAGCAGTAGTCCAGAGGGGCTCTCCATGCTGGACTATTCCCACACTGTCAGCATATTCATTAATAGAGTTGCAACTATGTGGTGAAGATGTGTAGTCACTTCCTAGTGGCCATTTAGGGGTGGTAAGATGATGTTTAGAAGGGTCCTGGAAAACCATGGACTACAGTGGCTAATGATGGCCATGCCCCTGAAAAGACTTTGACAGAGGAGGGAAAATGCATCTCTTCAAGGAGATTAGTGGGAGTATGTGTCAATCTAATAAGACCAGGGTAGCCTTCTCTGGAGGGGATAACCAGTGGTTGAACCCCTAAATTATAAACTAATGGCTTGAAAGAGGAGGGGACCAGGGTCTCTTCTGGGACAAATTGAAGTGGTATTCAGGTGTCAGCCTCAGAAATCAGGTGAGTGTGTCTAGCAGGATGAAAGGCACATAACTAGGAGTTCCTAGTTATGTTCCTTCCATCCTAGAAACCCATGGGTTTCCAGACCATTCTAAACATCACTCCTATACACTCATACATGTTCTAGTCTTTGTAATAAAATGCTGTGGTCCACTGTATCAAAAGCTGCTGACAGGTCCAACAGCATCAGCGCCACATTGAAGGCAGAATCCAAACTAAGTTTAATGGATTCTGAGACCTCAAGGAGCTGCATTTCTGTACTATCACGTGCTCTAAAGCCCGATTGGGATGGATGTAAGAGATTATTCTCTGTCAGAAAGGTGGTGAGTTGACGATTCACCACCTTTTCCAGAACTTTTGGTGCTGCTGGCAATAAGGAGACAGGTCTAAAGTTTGCTGGTAGTTCAGGGTCCGTGTTAGCCTTCATAAGAAGGGGGACCACGCTCGCCCTTTTCCAGGATTCAGGTATAACACCTGAGTGAAGGGAACAGACAAACAACTCCTGTTAAATTGGGGCAATATTTTCCGCTATGGTCTTGAGGATGTGACCTGGACAGAAATCTTCTGTGGACCCTGATGTGCAAAGTGTGAACATCTCCCACACTTCGTCCGTCGTAGAGAGGGGAAAGCAAGTCAGCTCAACTTCAGCTGAGGGTCCTGCTAGCACATCAGGGTTCAGTAACAAATTGACATGCTGACTAGAACTCACCAACTTGCCCTGGATTTTTATGCTCTTTTCTTCGAAGAAATCACTGAGACCAACACAAAGGACCTGATTGTTATCCAGTGGTGGGGTCGTCATTTTAGGATCAAGGAAGCTGGAGCTTAAAGAGCTCCTTCCCATTATTATCGGCCTCTATAATTCTATGGGTATAGAAGGTGCTGTGGGCTTGTTTTAAGTTTTCATGATATACACTGAGGGCCATTTTATATCGTGTTTTATCTGCTTCCTGATAGTGTCGCCGTCAGACCCTCTCTAAACTTTTACAAGAGGCTCTTTCTTGGACTAAGTCCTGGGTAAACCAATTAGCTGAATGGGCCTTCATTCCCATCTGAGGAACCTTTATGAGTGCTACTGTATTATCAGCCTTCCAGAGCCATATACTTATGGCTAAGCCGTCTTCAGTGACCCTGTCCGTGTATACTGGTATAGATTCATCCAGGGCCTTCTTGAAATCAGGCAGCGAGACCTTATTCCAAGGTCTTTTCTCCTGCGTCGGAATAGGAAATCTAATATCCTTAATGCTGACCATATGCCAGGAAAAAGGGAGTAGAAAATGAACCAACCAAACCGTCAGTTCAGGAGTTTCCCAAAGTACTGCTATATGGGATAAGATGCCATTGATCACATGGCCAGCTCTATGAGTAGAGCCAGTATCTACAGGTTTGAGGTTAAGGGAAGCTAAAGCTTCCAAGAAGCGGATGGATAGAGGGTCATCCGTTTTGTCCAGATGTAGGTTGAAGTCTCAGAGGATAGTACATTTTGCATAATTAATGCATTTGGGGGCTAAAGCCTGATCTGAAGAGGCTATAAAATCCCCCGCATAACCTGGGGGGCAATAGACCAGCACCCCAGAAAAAGATTGATTGGCGCTGGGAGAGATATTGAAGTTAAGGGCTTCTCCCTCTTTCAGATCATCCAACATGAATGTCTGGCATTTAAAAGCCTTCCTATATACAATGGCGCCTCATCCTCTCTTTTTTCGTATCCTTTCCACATGTACACAGGTGTAGTTGTCAGGAATGGCAAACTGCAAATCGGGGCAGGAAGTCTCGTTCATCCATGTTTCTGTCAAAAAAGAGCATCTAAACCAGTGTCCACTAACAGATTGTAGATGTGTAACACATCTTTGTGTAATGAACGGGCATTGATCAGGGCTGCCCTAAAGCTGCCAATATTACATGTTATGCCAGACAGGTATTTAACCCTCCTGTTGAGAAGGTGAAACCTATATTTGCAGCAAGCACACAAGAGTGGGCCTGAGGGGGAAAGGGGAGCAAGATTCAAAATTTCCTCCATACCTCTCAATTCTGAAGCAGTGTACATAACTCTGGGGTGGACATCAAAGGTTACGCAGGCATAGTGGCTGGCACTAGCTGCGGTCGGGTCCTGGATTGGAGCAGACGGGCTTGCCTTGGGCGTGCCTTGGGCGTGCCAGTGGTGCATCTGTGCTGCATGCATGTTGATATAGGAGGGAAGCCTCCTCCTCACTTTTGAGCCCAAGAGCACTAGATCGCGTCCTTCAACAATGGCGTCGCTCCGTGACTCAAACCTCCCCACCTTCCGTCCCCAGTAAGGTAGTGCTGCCTGAATTACCTGCCAACACAGAATGAGATATTAAAACGCAGCAGAAAGGTGCTTTAGTGCAAGAAGGAAACAATAAAAAGCCTTCGTGAACAGTAAACGAAGTGCCTCAAAATTAAAGAATTTAACACCAAGAAATTATCAAAGTCATCACAGATTCATAACATTTTAGCATAAAAGCAGGTTTTAAAACAACCAATAAAACTACTAGGTGACACTGACTGGGGCCGCCTCTGCTGACCTGGTCTATGCCTAAGCTAGCGTATCCACGCTGCAGGCATGTTGATATAGGAGGGAAGACTCCTCCTCACTTTTGAGCCCAAGAGCACTAGAGCACGTCCTTCAACAATGGCATCGCTCCGTGACTCAAACCTCCCCACCATCCGTCCCCTGTAAGGTAGTGCTGCCTGAATTTCCTGCCCCACACAGAATGAGATATTAAAACGTGGCAGTAAGGTGCTTTAGTGCAAGAAGGAAAAAATAAAAAGCCTTCGTGACCGGTAAATGAAGTGCTTCAAAATAAAAATATTTACCACCAAGAAATTATCAAATTCATCATAGATTCCTAACATTTTAGCATAAAAGCAGTTTTTAAAACAACCTATAAATCAACTAGGTGACATTGACCGGGCCCGCCTCTCCCGACCTGGTCTATGCCTATGTTTAACCTTAAATGAGGTGGATTTTGACATGGATTGTTTCCAGTTCTTTGGTATCTTTCCTGAAGACAGCTATTGATCCACAATACTACGAGTCTTATTACAGGCCCAGGTGCCTCCAATGACACTTCTCTCCCTGATGGGCTTAGTTGGGTGACAGTCACTGCACCTCACAACCATCGCTAGCCATTCAATTAGTCCAGTCCCTCCATGCAATGATCCCCCGTATGGGTTGCCCTGTCTCCCCTTGTTTAGGAAAAGCAAGTCACTGTGCACCTCACCACTCACCACAGCCGCTGGATAATAAAAAATGATATGCCTGCAGGCGTCAGGCAAATGACTGGGTGCCTAAAGTTTGTATAACTCACGACCTTCAATAGTTGATGGGGAGATCTGTCATCGGTGGTTCTGGTGGACGAACACATATTACTGTTTCCTTGTTCCCACCAAACTCAGGGTGGGTGCTTTACCCGTGAAATGAGGGTACATATACCCACTGGCTGTTGCCAGTAGGTAGTTATAGTTAGGTCCTAATTTCCATAGGAAATACGTTTTTTGTGTTGCCAGTAACTTTGGCGCCGTTTGATGAATCTTCAAGAAATTTGCAAAATTAGTATGACACTCAGTTCAGCTGCTAGTTGAAAGTTTTGGGGTGATTCGTGAAGCAGGGGCCGAGAAAAAAGGGGATCCCAAAAGGCTTTTTCCCCATTCAATTTCCCACTGGGATTTTGAACACGACTACAGCCCAAACTGCTGGACGGAGTTACACCAAGTTTGGCAGAAAGCTAGTTCTTGGTCCAGAAAGAGACTTTTTAGGTCGAGCCTCGGCAGCGCGCATGCGTTGTCTGCAAGACTGCTGTATCTCCTATGTGGGCTTTTGGCAAGCCCATCATTGTCATTCATTATTTGTTGTGCCATTCAGAAATGTCAGAAATGTTGCCTTTTTATTGGTGCATTCATTGTAATTGTCCCTCCTTTGGGTGTTTGGTTCCCTCCCAGACATTTTCACTAAGTAGTTTTTTTTTGTCCCCATCGCAATGGGTTCATGCTTTCTTCTGGCACAGCGTGCAATGGCCCCTCCTCCTGCCTGTGTATCGCAGCCTCAGGGTTCCTTCTGGTTGTCCATCTGTTCATTCTAAACAGCTGTGAACACTCGCTCCGTCCTTCCTGCTAGTTTTGTTTCTCTTGGGGATGTCACATTTGTAATTTTGTTTTTGTTTGCTATATTTTTTACAGGCATCCTGGAAACCATTTTTTTTATGTTGCAGTTTTTTATATAGCGCAAACTCGACCGAAGATACTGGAGAACTTTACAAGGGCACCAGTTACGTTACACAAGGACGCATTCATTTTTGGTAGGCACAGGGATTTTTAGTGATTTGCCCAGAATCACAGGATGTTGAGCCAATGCCAAGACTCAATTTTGGTTCCCCAGCTCCAAAGTCAGCAGCTCTGGCCATTACGCCACATCCTCCCCCTGCACTCTCCTATTAACAGCGCATCACTTTTTTTTAAAGCTGCTTTCCTTAGAAAATTGCTGTATTCCCTTATAATACATGAAATGGAGGGTTCTGGGAGGAGGTATTAGCTCACCTTCCAAGCGCTTCTTCGTCTTCACAGACCAGGCCCACAGGACTGTAAAAGTCTAAATATTCTACTTCTTAGAGCTCGGATGCCGTAACAGGGGGCATTTGTGTTTTTTTTCTCTGCATAGCTACGGTACTAGCCCCAAAGAGAGTCGTTCCTAATTTGACCACTCGCTCTCCACTTCCTCCTGTGCCGCGGCTTCCGATGCACAGCACTTCCAAGGGCGAACTAGGTCTGCAAGCCCCAGCAGGCCTCAGGGATTTAAATCACCGTCCCTCAGGTCTCGTCAGCCGTGGGCGCTGCACCAGACTTGGCGGCTTAGTCACCAGCGGCCAGGTGTGCAGCAGTCATCAGTGCAGCAGGTACAACAGCACCAGGTACATGGACCTACTTCACCATAAACACTAACCAGTGGAAATAGGGGGGCATTTTCTCTGCTTGCATTAGGGCTCTTGTCTCCTGCTTGTCCCACTGCCTTTGGAACAAGGGATGTCAAGCTGCTTTGTCAAGTGTGAACAGTTCATACAGCCCCTATTGTCCCCTTTGCTTTCCGGTACTTGCTGTTTTGCTTTTCTCCCTGTTAAACGCAATACTGACTACAAGTTCAACAAAACAAAGGTAAAACCAGGGCACTCACAGGGGACAACTAGGGATCCGGGAACACTAAGGGGCCAATTACAAGGTGGGGGGAATTGCTTCCTCCCGACGACATCTCGTTAACGGGACGGACCGACCTCCGGTCGGCGGTCCTGACCACCTGAGTTGGATGCGACCGAACACTGTTCGGTCGCATTCTGACATTTCCCTATGGGAGCATGTGTTACGGCCGTAAACCGGCCGTAGTACATGCTCCCATAGGGAAATGGGAGGTGGTGTTAATCCCTGCACCCCGTGGCTGGCACCTCAAGGTGCCTGCCATGGGGTGCAGGGATTAACACGGGGGCACCATAGCTGCCCTCTGAGCCCCCAACTGGAGGCCATGCACACAAGGGGGCTCTGCTAGGGGCCCCTGAACATGCTTTCCGACAGGGTTTCCATGTCGGAAAGGCCGGCATGGCAACCCTGCCGGAAACTGTGCATCGTAATCCCAAGGGCAGAAAGGCCGCCCTTTGGAATTATGGGCCGGCCTCCGACTCTGAGTTCTAGACTGGCTAGGGTGTGGCTCCTGGTTTGGGGATTGTTATTGGAGAGGGTGAGTTTTTCTGTCAGGCATGCAGGCATTTCTGCCATGACTTCCTTATCTGTAATGCAGCTGGGTCAGCAGCCGCAGCCAGTGCAGTCCTTAGTTTAGGAGTTCTCCGACGACATGTGCCATGCCCTTTCATAAGTCATGCAACAGCAAGGGAGAGGGTTTGCAATAATGCCAGAAATTGGTCCTTTTTACTCACACACCGCTCACGGAAAAGATTTTTGGAGCACTGGCAAAATTAGGTTTTGCTGTTTGGGCACTCGTCCCCCTCTAACCCTCATCGATCACCCCATTTTTCTGAGACCATTTGGTATAGTCTTTCATCCTCCTTCTGCATCTTTTGGTAATGCACAAAGACAGTTGCTTATTGCACTCTAATGTCACGCTGACCAATACCCTTAAATATGAAATGCCTAAGATCCACCTAGGCCAGGACCTGTGCTTGCATGGTTCTTTAAAAATTTGCATCCAGGAGACAAGATCTAAACTTGTCCAGAAGAAGGGACAGCTAAAAGCTTATCCCTTTTTGCATGTGAGTTTCCATTGCAAGTGTCTTCACCGCTCCTGTTGCCAGGCAGATCCAGACATTTACCACATAACCTACATGCATTTGCACCTCATGTAGTATGCTATTTATTATCCATGTTCAGTGTGGGAAGTGGGCATGGCTCTCGAGAGGCAGAGTCTCTTGTGAGTCATAAGGGCCCTCCTTTCACACAGCATTGGCAGTGAATGCTGTTTTACACATGGTACAGATGCATGTGTGGTTTCTGGGCAAGCAAGGATCCAAGGCAGTAAAAGAATTGTACTGTGAAACAGAGCACAGAGTTAAATACATGTCTGACAAAGAAGTCTATAGGTGGCAACTAGCGGTTTATGGATTTAAAAACAAAACAAAACAAAAAAACCACACTGGATAAATGTTTGCTTCTTACTTGTTTTACATGTGGCCACACTAAGAAAGGATTGATGGACTGATTTGGTTAGCTTACATGACATCTTTAGAAGGTAAGTAACTTAATGATGTTTGAGTTTTTTTGCAACATTGCTTTTTTTGCGATTGTTGTTTGGCAAAGATGTGCAATTTCTCATGTTTGTTAGGACCAACTCAGCTAAAATGGCAAATTTATGATCATTAGGTCTCTGATCTATCAAGAAGTCGTGGCCAACCTTTAGAACAATATCCAAGAAACAATAGTGTGCTCTAAAACTGGGGAAACAAAAAAGGAAAGGAACAAAATGAACATATAAATTAAAAGAACAAAAATAAATAAACAAAAATAGCTACTTAAAAAAGGAAGAATAACAGGATGTATGTATGTGACATTTTCCTTAGCTTTAAAGAAACATAAATTATTAAATCAAATAAACAGGCAACGGGGGTGCCCCGTGAAATCAATAAAAATAGAAAGCATACCTAATTCATAAAAACTATTAAGCCATTCGCCCATTACTAAATATCAAATTTGATTGTGGCAGTTCCACAGCAACACCAAGTTTTGAAAGGCCTAGGGCTGAACACATGGCATTATATGGTAACAATACTGGAGAAAACTATTTTCTAATATTGCTTCCAATTTTTTAATACTTTTAACATCCTATCTAGACACATCTTATGGAGTGCAAGAGTGAGGGCAAAAAGAAGCCTGAGGCGTTTTGACCATATTCTGGCCTTTCTCAAGGAAAATATACAGTTGCCCTAGCAACACACTTTAAAATGTAAATTATGGGGGAATAACTTATTTGAAAGAAAAAAATTAGAAACTAATGGAATAAGGGTAAGCCAATAGGTTCAACAGAAAATTCCTCAAAAAATGATATATGATGTAATGGTGAAAATTAATATCTACCCATAACTTTTCAACATGCTGCACAGCAGCCATGCTGCTCAACAACATAGCTCTGGCTAAACACTTAAAAGGTCCCAAAGGCAAGACCTATTGGCTATGCCAATACTTGTTGTTAATTGGTGTAAATTTGTTCTTTAGTTTTTGAGATATTAAAGGAAAAACAAATGTGTATATCTAGGGATGCAGACTCTCCACGGATTAATGCTCCACCAGCAAGGCCCTGATTGGCTGGCCGCAACCTGAGAGAAAAGTTGCAGCCACCCTTTTATGTATCGGGAAATGGTCCCGGGGGCTAAAATGTAGGCTGCAATTTATATGAAGGGGTCAGTATTTTTTTTGCCACGTGCAAGATACGCGGCCCCACTGCGGGGCTTAACATGGCCCCTTGTGTAAATATATATATATATATTCACTCTCACACACCTAGTCACGGTCCCACACAGACACTCACACAGCTACTCACAGACACTCACACACCCAGGCACAGTCCCCCACAGACACTCACATACTCACAGACCCTCGCAGATGCTCTCATACCCACTCACAGACCCATGCAGGTGTTCTCACACCCACTTGCAGACCTACTCAGACACTCTCACACCTGCTCACAGACCCATATGGACACTCTCACACCTACTCACAGACCTATTCAGACACTCTCACACACCCAGTCACAGTCCCACACAGACACTCACTCACAGACCCATGCAGGTGCTCTCACAACCCACTCACAGACCTACTCAGACACTCTCACACACACACATAGGCCCATGCAGGCACTCTCACACTGACTCACAGACCTACTCAGACACTCTCACAGCCTCTCACAAACCCACACAGACACTGTCAAATCCTCTCACAGACACTCTCACACCCTCTCACAGACTCACACAGACAATCACACACCCACTCACAGACCCTTGGAGACACTCACACACCTAATCACAGTCCCACACAGACACTCACATACTTACTCACAGACACACGCGGGCTCTCTCACACCCACTCACAGACCCACGCAGGTGTTCTCACACCCACTTACGGAACTACTCAGACACTCTCACACCCACTCACAGACCCATGGAGACACTCTCACACCCACTCACATAGCCCTGCCAAGTACCACACACCAGGGGTTAGATTAGCACATTTTTGTTTGGTGGTTAACTTCTCTGCACTAAAATGTTTAGTCACGCATTTATAGAGCCTGCTGACACCACTGCCGCACTGAGGCAAACTAGCGAGAGGGGAGCAAAGCCCGAAGCACTCAAGAAAGCTGAGCAGCACGGACCACGCAATGCAAGTTTGGCAAAGTGCACTTTATGATTGCACATTGTGCAGTGATGTGCTGGCTGGTACAGACTTGAAAATCAGATCAATGGCAATGGGTCGCACTGGCCTGGGGGCTTAGCTGCGCTGGCTGCATATTGATCATTCACAGCTCCTGCTGAGACTCACTCAGCCTGGGCCGGGTGCAGAGGCATCACATGGCTGTCCATTTGCTGACAGGAAGTCACACTAGTGGGGCGGCAGTTATGTTTCTTTGCTGCACCATTGCCAGCCGGTGTGCCACCAGTTTGCTGCCTCATCATCATGCTGGACCACTGGGAGAGCAGACGAGGTCGCACAGTCATCACTGCAGGAGCTGGATCGGATCTCAAAAGATCTGACTGTCTCCGGTGCCATGCTGCAAGAATGAGAGCATAGTCGTCGGCTGATCAGGTATAATTCACGACTACTACTAACATGATGTTGATTTTAATAGAACATTAATAATCTAATATCATTTTAGCTGCCAGGCTGAGCCTGCAAGTTACGAAGAACTGCGGGCTGGACTCAGCTGAGCTGACTGTATTGTCAGGCACCAGGAAAGCCCTGTAATTAATTACCCTGTACTGTTTCTCTCAGCCCGCAGAACCAGGTTTTCGTTGAGCGGATAATCAATTTATTGTTCGGCAATACTCGTTTCAGAGTGTCCGCTTGAATTACATTTTTAACTATGTTGAAAACAGTTACTGACCCACCATCGAATTTCCTTTAACCGTAACAAACTGAGTAGACTATACCCACTGGGCACAAAAAATGAGGGGTTATGGTTTTCCACTATAAAATAAGTGAATCACTTGTTTCCGATGTTTGATTTTGTGTGTTTAAGATTTCCTAATGCCAAAAATGCTTGCTGTTCATTGCTCGCAAAGCAGGCAGTTTAAGGCAAAGAAACGAAGGCGCGTTTCTTTTCTTCCTCAGCCTGACGTCACGAACAGCTGTGTCCCTTGTAATAATGCTCATCATTCACGCACACTCAATCTAAAGGCTCTGCACTCTGAAGTTCATTTGATCTCTGCAGCATGTGCTTAAACACACTAGGCCACCAATTCCAGTCAGTTTACGCACTCAATTTGTATTTCTGACTGAGACTGGGAGTTCACTTGTTTCATGCAGAACATCGATGCATATTCACAAAACTGTATTTTATGAGCTGTGAGTTACTGCTTTTTACCAGGTTAGTGCCCTTCCTTTTCTAGTGTTTCACAGCAGTTTTAAGATCTTCTTAGAGTTTCTTGTTGCGCAAATGGGTGTAATTTCTGATATTTATATGTTTCCCTTGTCTTCATTGCTTGATTTTGCTTGCGAGAAAGTATTACTCATAGTCGTTGAATTACATTGGAGTTATGAAAATGTTACACATAAGCAATCTGAAACATTGACAGCTATGCTCACAGACTCATACAGATACTCTGACACCCTCTCACAGACCCACACAGACACTGTCACACCCTCACAGACTCACACAGACACTCACACACCCACTCACAGACCCACACAGACACTCACACACGCAGTCATAGATCCAGTGCGGACCCGCGAATCCACAGGGAAGTTACACGGGGGCAGTGCTGAGCGTTGCAGAGGATTTGTGGATTTGTGGAAAGAAAAACAGCCAAATTGGGCTTCTTCACAGGAAACATGGAAAGGGTTAAAGCTATACTGACCATTTTAAGTGGCATACCAAAAATGAAAGATGATAGAATCCTGTGATTTGTTAACTAGAGCAGCAGATTAGCAAGGCACTTCCGATCTCATTACAGACAGAAAGTTAAAACTCGTCCTCTCCCCGTGCATGCTGCATACGGCTGATAGAGTAAGGTGACACCAGACAACATCGCGACTAAAAATATGATCTAATCAGAAGGCAGACGGATGCAATACGACTTGAATTGTGAGACAAGTCCGATTACTTCCGATCACGTGACGGATCACGTGACGGGCGAGTGAGCGGAGCCTCGGAGCGGAGCCTCGGAGCGCCGACTGATCGGTTGATTTGACCAGGTTTGACCGGCGGCAGAGCGGCAGAGAAGAAGGGTGATCGCAGTGGGGAGCTACGGAGCGGCGGTGGAGGAGAGACGGAGAGATGGAGAGACGGTGAGGTTGCTGGTAGAAGGGTGGTAGTAGGCTCGGACCAGAACCAGGGCTCGGCTAGGGCTTGGTATTGAACGCTACGGGAGCGGCTAGTCATCTCCCTCACCCCTTAGCCCCCCCGGCCTCCCAGCCTCCCCCCCTCCCCCTGCGCCCGGCATCACCTCCTGCAAAACAATTGCAGCGGTCACGCACCGCACCACTGACCGCACAACCCGGACAACGCCACAATCCATCGAAAGGGCAAGCGCGGCTGCCCTTTAGCAGGCGGCCGCACTAAGTGAGCGCCCCTGGCTATTTGCGGAGGCGGCCTGTTAGATCAGGTCCGGCCTGCTGTCTGCAATAGCCTTGTGAGCCCCGCTTGCCAAATTCCATACCTGCACCCACGCTTGCTCCCGCTTCAGCCATCTAACAGCTCTGCTGCTCTCAGCTCGCAGCCCATAGCGATAAACACCGCTGCAACTATGCAATATTAAACGGACTCAAAACCGACACGAATTATTGATTCGAATTACCCCAGCTTCTCCCACTTTTCATCTCACATGCAGCGGAGCGGAGCAGCCCACTTATCCCCTCTTGTTTGCTACATCGTTGCCACACCTAAGCTCACTTTGTGCTGACTTATAGATGGAGCTTTAGCCTCGCTCTAGCCTCTAGCCTTAGAGCACCCATTTATATCGGAGCCTGTGCACAATTAGGGAATAATAAGGGAAATTAAAAGTGCCTCCTGCCTTCAGCCGATTCAGCACCCGAGTTTTCTTTACTCAAATCCATCAAATCCGGCAACAGGCAGGTTAACCAATCTAGCAAACACCCTTTGTAATATCAACAGTTTTTTTTTTCAAGCCCAGTGAGTTTACCAAGCGTGGAGTTTTTTTTGTTTTTTTTCAAGTTAAATTTGGTCAAATTTTCTGGAAGCCGGCGGTACCCCTCCCCTCAGCAAGAGTTCCTCAAGCATGAGATCGGGGCGGGTGAGGAAAGCACCAATAAAGTCCACACAAAAAAAAAAACGCAAAAGAAAAGGCCCCCCCCAATAGTCTGGAAGTATCGACAGAACCCCCTAGGCAATCTCAATTCCAATCACCTGCAAACCCACATATAGTCTCCGATCTTGACTTAGGACACGAATTTGAACCTCGGCAGCCCTCAGTGCAAGAACAACCCACTAAAATTCACCTGTCGCATCCTGCTGCAGGGGGGATGGCTACAGCGCAGGAACATAGGAGAAACGAGGTCCCAAACCGAGGTTCAACAGCTTCCTCAAATCTAGCGACAAAACAACTTTCATTAAGGGATTATTTTAGGAACCTAGCTCCATCAGCAGCCCCGAAGAAAAACCCTAGTTCAGCGGCATCGCCTCAGGTTTTTCCCTCCACAAAAGCAGTCGCAACCCCGACCCAAATTTTTATTCAGCCTATGATCCATGCGGCTGCCAACGAAGGTGAAATCTGTTCTCAGCTATGTCCCATAGCAGCGATGGAACTACATAACTCGGACACTCCAGTAGCCCCAGAAGGCAACCGATCGTTTCAAGCCTCAGGACTGTCCCCTTTGGTCCAACAGTTAGCTCAAACAGAACAGGTTCCAACCCAGGTTTCCACTTTCAAAGACGCTAGTTTGCCAACCGTCCAGCCTGCACAGACTTCAATTCAGTTTTCCCCATTAACATCAAAACTTTCATTTGCATCTCCATTTGACAGTTCAAAAACGAGCGTCAGCGTTATGATCCCTCAAGTAGTGTCCCATTTTCATCCTCAACTTAAAAATCCTGACCCAGAAAGTCAATCAGAAACGGCCGACCTAGGTGATTATACGGGTAATCAAGAGGGGTCGGGAGAGAATATTATCCTTACCCCCTAGATCTCTCGTTCTTTTCAAATGAACAGCAAAAATCCGTCGTCCATGAAATTTCATCAACAACTGACCACAACGACCTTTGGTCCCAGCTATTGCAGACTCTTCAAACCTCGGTTGCCGCTTTAACTTATCATTCTGATAAAATGGACCTGCAGGTGCACCTTTTGAACACGCTAGCGGTGTATACCGCCGGAATAGACCAAAAACTAGAGGCACTTAATCTGCTCATCATAAAAGCCCAATCCCAAGCCAAATTGGTCCAATCGGTATGCTGCTGCTCCCCATTATCGAGTCATTATCATCCCTTCCACAATTTCTTTCTTCAGTGATAACAGAAATCAAGAAGCTACCGTCGGCAGGGTCATCAGTCCCCTCACCCTCACCTTTCAATCCAGCCGAGGGACCCACTGCTATGGAAGACCAGTCTTTGTCCATCTCCCCGCATTTTACGGTGTTAGAAGACTGTAAAGTAACCCCCACTAAAACAGTTCAACAACACAACAAACACAGGTTGTCCAAAAGGGAAAAAAAAGACTACGGAAGAGTCGGAATAAACATACAACAGAAATTAAAGCACAAAATGCTAGATCCCCCGCTATTATCAACTCAGACCAAGTACAAGAGCTGCTGCCCATTCCAGGAGCAATCCCGAACTCGAATTCAACAGTACAAGTCTTGACCCCCATAACGACCGCTTGCAACTGAATACACACCAAGAGGGACCGTTTCAAGGCCGACAGTCGTTTTTAGAGCATTCCACGCAAGTAATACCTGGATCTGGGAAATCCGCAATAGCCGCTCCTGCACTAGTTACAATGCAATTGGGAATCGAAAACCCTTTGACGCTGCCTCTAGACACCTGCCTCAGCGGCCCATCATTAGTGGAGTGCAACTATTATGCCTTGCAACGCACAGTCAATCAGCCTGTCTACCAGAATCTTCCAAACGTCTCAAGTAGTCAATCGTTGGCACCCACGAGCAAAAGATCCCTCGCTTTGCCACCAATCAATAACTACCGTGAGCCGTCTCTCTCATCGGCAGTCACACGCACGACCATGCAGGTTCTCACTGAAAATTCTACGAAAATAAAGTCTTTAATCGACGACAAAGTTCCCAAGCAGCCAATCACCAACCCAGGCACCACACTACTGCTAACCCCAGAGTATGTCTCAAGAGGCCCCCATGACATTTTAAATCGAGGAAACATATTAAGACTTTTCAGATCAATCCCGGACTTGAGCGCCCTGCAGCCTAATGACATAATCGCCATCGAATTTATTCCGTCATTATGAACCAAAGCGGGCGAAACAACCAAACTATCACTGGCGACCCCAGCAATTCGAGAACTGGTCCAGTCAAAAGTTGATCAATTTAAAAATTGGGGTATAACAATATCACCATTCAGCGCCCCCTGTTATCCATCAATTTTGGAAAACAATCAGGCCCAGGCTCTCAGTGCAAGCCTGATTCCTTTCTCAGTATTAAAATCAGCAAGAAGTCGCTCGCCTACAGCAACCCTGGAGCACATGACAAGCCAGCAAAACCCCGACACGGTTGACTGGTCATGGCTTCCAGGGGCCCTAGTTAGAAGCCGGAACGATTGAAATATCCTCAACCCTGGCATATCAATATGTTCCTGGAACATCAATGGCCTAGGACAAAAAATTCAATCAGCAGCCACCAGTGGTTTTCTAAAGGAGCATGATATTATCCTACTGCAGGAAACCTGGGCAGTAGACAATATACCCATCGAAGGCTATCTAGAATTTGCGTCCTTTGCAACAAGACAGTTCAAGTTTGGAAGGCCAAGTGGCGGCCTGGTAATTTATGTGTCAACCAAATTATCCCTGCGTACCAAGCAGCTAAAATTTGAGGAAGATTGGCTCAGCGGAATACTTTTGGGAAGTCGACAGATCGACAGTCAGCTGCTTCTCCTTAATGTTTACATATCTCCGCGCACCACTGAGAAAAAAATCCAAATTGGATTGTCTGACCAACATCGTGTGTAACCTGCTCAGCGAGTACGGCAGCATACCAAGTATAATCACAGGAGATTTTAACACCAACCTTTTCTGCAACCCTTTTGAGGATCCAGAGACTGCTCCCCTAATGGTTCCATTACACCTTGCCACACAGTTAATCCCCGTAGGAAACAGACCATCTAAATTGGGGAGTATGCAGTCACCCAGCTAAGCAGCGTAGGTTATACCGTACTGAACGGTCGTTTCCATATGGATATCCCACCAGCCTGGACACGATCTGACGGCCGAACTTTCTCTTTTCTGGACTTTTCCCTAGGGAGTACTGAAATTCTCCCTTTGATTGAGAGTTATTACATTGCACCACAAGGTGAAAGCGATCATCGGCCTCAAATAATAACAATTCTCGTTAAAACCCCACGTCACCAGGAGCTCGCCCACACCCATGCAGGCTGCCACACAGAGAATTTAAAACGAATGAAATGGTCAGACGACGAGGCTCCCTTCTTGATGGAAAAATACAGAGCATTGTTAATTCAACAACCAGATATTGATTTCTCTGCTATTAGCAGCTGGGCTAGCTTTATCAACCAACTATTAGAAGCAGCTCCACTCAAGAGGAGAACTGGGCAGTACGTATTTCGACCACATATTTCACCAGCAATAAAAAAACTAAAGCTTTGCAGAAATCGAGCCCTTTGGCAATCAAGGAAGAGCCCAGATAATAAAATCAAATTTTCTAACTATAAACAAGACCAAGCAGCCCTTAAGTCTGCTGTACGCAGGGAAAAACAAGAGGCCTCAGATCAATTTTGGCTGATGCTCTTCTATGAAAGTAAGAAATCAAATTCAAAGCAATTCTGGTCTCTGGTAAATAGGGGTCAGCGAGGTGGAAGTGGCTACGGCAGCGCAAGTATTAGTGCTGATGAATGGACCACTTTTTAACATCCCATTTCAATATCGCCAACAACAAAGATAACTGCCCCAACCTCCTAAGCATAAATAATGCAAAGTTATTATTACCGGAGGCTATGAATCAAACATGGCTGCGCCCCAGCTCCCCATCCATTAGTACATTCGAAGAGCCCGAAAACGTGGCCAGTGGGAACAACAGCGACTCATCTCCTGCGACAATAGTGACACCTGAAGAACTAAAACATAAGATCCTACGCTCAATAAAGAAAGCTAGGGCAGATGGTGCACCTGGGCCAAACGGTCTCCCCCAGGCAATGTTCAAATCAGAAGCCGAATTTTGGTCAGACCATCTGGCCCCTTGTTTTCTCAATGCTGGTTAAACAACGTAGTTCCTGAGTCCTGGAGAGGTGCTATCATTCACCCTATTTATAAAAGTGGGAAGAGAAATGACCCCAGCAACTATCGAATGATAGCACTCCTAGATGTAGAGTCCAAATATTACGCCAGTACCCTATTGGAAGACCAGCAGACCTGGGCAAACGAAACAAAGCGCCTCCCTTTCAATCAGACGGGTTTTGTGGCCAACTCTGGCACAATAACCAATCTACTAACATTATCCATTTTAATAGAGAAAGCAACAGTTCAACAAACCCAATTGCACTGTTGCTTTGTGGATTTTAAAGCGGCCTTCGACCGTGTACCCCGGGGCCTACTGTGGCAAAAATTAAAGGGTTGGGGCATTCCCCAATCTTTGCTACTTGCAATAGTTCAACTCCACTCCGAAACATGGATAAGAATCAAGCTGGGTGAAGGTTCCCATGTTTCTAGGAAGATCGAGACCAGAAGTGGAGTAAAACAAGGGTGCGTGCTGGCTGCACTCCTTTTTAATCTGTTCATATCGGACCTTTCGCCAATTCTTGACAGCGTTAATTGCCATCCCCCCAATTAGATGGAGTACGTATCAGTAACCTCCTATACGCCGACGATCTGGTGCTGCTTAGTCACACGAAGGTGGGCTTACAGAGGCTACTTGATGAACTGCTCCCTTACACTAAAAACAACCTCTTAGAGCTGAACTTATCAAAAACAAAAACAATTACCTTTGGGAAGCAAAGGAAGATGCGTGGAGGGTGGCATTTTAATAATTTAAAAATCGATCCAACACCTCACTACAAATACTTGGGAATATTCCTTGACACCAGAAGCTCATTTGTCAAGCAAAAAGAAGTACTGAGGACCAAAGCCCTGGCATTAGAGGCTGCTGCTACAAAACTGTCCAAAAAATTACTTGGTCCCAGTTTAACCCCAATGTTGAAAGTGATGAAGGCGAAGATAATTAACTCATTGACGTATGGCCACGAGATCATGAAGGGAACCACAAATACTCTTTTAAATAAACTAACAATCAAAATTTTTAAACGTGCATTCCACCTGCCCAAATCTGCATCGCCGGCACAAGTTCGTCTCGAACTCGGTCTATTTGACCATCACGGCGTTGAGGCTGGAGCATTTATAAAGTTTTGCAATAGACTGCGTCACGCCCGGGAGGGTTCCTTGGAGGCCAGACTCTGGCAAGAAATCCAGAAAAGTCATGCCAGTCATAAATATCGGCTTCACCTGAACCATAGTTTACAACTACTTGGTATTAAGGAATTCTGGGGAACAAACCCCCCCCAGCTAGCATTAAAAGCAGTTATCAAGAAGAGTGTTAGGTTGTGGTCCTTTCACTCGGATAGGGCAATACTGTCAAAAAGGAAACACGCTTGGGCAGTGATTACCAATTTTAAACCAGGAGCTGTATTCCTTCATTTATCAAGCACGTTCGCACTTTATTTGAAACGAAAGTTCCTGGCCCTGAGGTTGGGTGAATGGCCTTTTCTAAAGAATCTCCCAGAATGGCGCCGCCAAGACAATCATACCCAATGCAGGTTGTGCGGCTACCACACCGAAGGAATGGAACATATAGTTTGCTTATGCCCAGCAATGCTTACTTCTAGACGATTTTTACTGCGGGAAGAATGGAAAAGGCTTGGAATTCGATCATGCCGTCAAGCCATAATAGCAGCCTTTAACCCGGACAACACGAAGTTGAATATCGGGTTAACAAAATTTGTTATCAAGGCGTTAAATCTGCTGGAAGTCATCGGCGCTGCTAAGCAGCGCGACATTCCATCATTGGACACAGTAACAGTTTGTCGACCATCAATAAACTGTTGATCAGAACCCGGCCCTCGAGTCGATCATCACTGCTGAGAAATTCAGCAGAGTTTTAAGCAAAATGTTAATTGTAACTTCTATAATTTGAATTAATGTTTCTTTTAAGAATATGTTGCTTGCGTTTTTATATTGTAAGGGTTTTAATTAACCAACAATAAAGTTCTTATTACTGCTGGGTTAAAAAAAAAAAAAACTAGAGCAGCATAAGTAAGAGCACATGGTGAAGGGTAGCCATTTTTGCTGCTTTTCTACTGAGAGAGTAGGTGGTTTGCAAGAGTTCTGACTGGAGATTTGGAATGAAAACAGATGTTACAGGACATTGAAGTAAAACTGAGAGAGCAGCAAAGAGGTTTTACAGGTATTTTAATTAGGTTGTGGTATATAAAATTATATAATTAGATAGAAAATAGTGAATGTATGTAAGGTGAAAGAAAATGTGTAGTTTTTAGACACTATACTAGAAGGGTGCTTAAATGAGAATATTAACTAAAAATACAGTGAGCAGGAAAGAAGAAAGAGAAATTGGTATACTGAATGTATATTAATTTTATTATGCCAGTATAAATGAATGCATTTGGGTGGGTGTTAGCATGTCATTTATTAGTATGCAATTTGCACACGCTCACGCAGTCAGGCAGGCACTTACAGACCCAGTTACACTCCCACAAAAGCACTTTTGTACCCATCACTCATATAGCCAGACAGTAACTGCAACATTCTGTCACATACCCACAAAACCATTCACACACCCATTTACTCACCTGTACGTCCAAGTTTGAGTATTAGTTCATCCTTAGAGCCTGGGAGGACATTTGCAGAATGCAATCTGCACCACAGGAAGAGTTTTAAGAGGACTACTTCAGCACTCATGAGAAGGGAGAACCTGATTGTATTTTGTTTTAATTATTTTATTTTGTTTTATTGAAGCGTACAATAATACATTTATCATAACCAGTTAGCATAATATGTCACATTTATCCGTTGTAGCTCTGCTTTTCTTCATCAACATCAATACCTTTTTCCCAACACATCTGCTTCATCACACTCTTTCCCATACTTATAACACTTTCATTATTTTGGGTTACATTCACCATTGTGTGTTCCGTAATATAGCTACTGCAGTCCTATGCGCAGATAGGCTCACCCCTCCCCTTGCCAGAGTGCACTAATCAATATTACCATCTCAGTTTACTCTGCCTGATCTGTTACACCATTCTCTACTCCTGTTTCTTTGCTTATCAGGTACGCTTGATTTGGCCCCAGTAGTATTTAGGTCGACTTTTTGGAGGCAATAGCTCATTGAATACCCCCGACTGTGTGTTCCAGTACAGTAAGTCAGTGTGCCAATCTTCTGTCTTTGGGATTGGACCCTTCCCCCATCGTAAAGCCACCCGTCTTTTGGCTAGCAGCAAGCTGATGGCCACCAGAGGTCTGCTGGGTTTTTCAATCTCCAAGTCATATCCCAATAGTGCTAATTTCGGGTCCGGCTCTATAGCAGTTCCTGTGATAGTACTTAGTTCCTGAAATATTTGAACCCAATACTCATTTATCCCTGGACGTAGCCAGCCCAGATGTAAGAATCCCGCTTTGTCTTCCCGGCACCCCCCCATCGTGAGTCCTCATGCAGCCCGTACCTGTGCAGCTTCTCTGGGGTATTGTAAACTCGGTGCAGATATTTAAAATGTATAAGCCTGTGCCGCCCGTTTAGGGAGATCGATTTAGTCTTGGCACAGCAGTATTGCCAGTCTTTATCATTTATAGGCTCCCCTAAATCACGCTGCCATTCTATCCGCACCCTCAGCATTAGCGGCTTGCGTGCCTCCTGCGTGCTTGTATAGAATTTCGTGATTAGTTTACATGGCGTTTCTGACTGTATCATCGTAGAGAGTGCCCCCACCTCTTGCGGCTCCTGTAACTCTCCCCCTAGGAGTTCCTGCCATGTGTGCCTAGCTCTGTGATAATGGTATTTATCTAGCAGTGACATATGGGGTGCCTCTCCTGAATTCCCTCCAGACTTTCAAGCGCCCCTTCAATGAAGAAATCACCCAAAGTGTTTATCCCTACAGTGCGTAATGCCTTTCTTGCCCCTCCTTCCTGTCCCAAAATGAACCATAGGCACCAGTGTAGTGGGATATGTGGGGAGTACAGCAACGCTCCATTCTGTCTGTTCAGGAGTGCGTGCCATGCCTGTGCCGTAGTTGTTAAGGAGTCAAAGACTCCCTGCTGCCGGGGTGGATTATGAAACAATGTCTGCTGCAAAGTGGTTGGGTTCGCTGCCTCTCTCTCCAGGTGCAGGTAGGGTGTGTCATGTGTTCTGTGAATCCAATAGTGGGCAAAGGTGCTCTGGGCTGCCCTATAATACATCTCCAGATGAGGGGCGTTGAGGCCTCCCGAATCATACGGTAAAGTTAGTGATTCCCACTTAACTCTCAGTTGCTTTCCCGCCCAAGCCATCCTCACTAACAGAGTGCGTAGTCGTTTGAACACAGTCTGTGTGAGTGATATTGGAATGTTTTGAAAAAGAAATAAAAGTCTGGGCAACACCACCATTTTCATTACTGCTATGCGGCCTGTTGGACTTGGCCCTTTTTGGCCGGTTCACCTCTAAACTTTTTGCCTTGTGTGTCAGTAGTTTTAAGTCTCTGGGCACTTTAGCACTGTGGGCCAGTGTAAAGTGCGTGCGCGCTGAGTGCGTGTGGTGAGATTGTCCTGCCCTCCCATAGGAATGCATGGGGGATATGTGTGTCCATGGTAATTCCTGGTGTGAGAGGAGTGCAGGGGCGAGTTTAGTATGTGCGAACTCGTGAGAATAAATGCTGCGCAATGGTGTGCGCAGATTTATTGTGACTGGTGTAGAAATGCCACTTTTAGAAGTTGGCATTTATGTGTGCTCTGTGTCTGCCTGCCTGATGTGAATTGCATGTCTGGCTTGTGAGTGACAGGGGCTGGGAGGTGTGTGTGGCTCCTGGAGGGGCAGGGTGAGTCAGCGCAGTGGTGAATAGAGAGATATGCATCTAGATGGGAGGGAGGAGTTGCACCTGGGGCCTGAATAGGGCTGTGCCTTCCCTCCACAATGCTGGCTCCACCCCCTGTGGTGCGTCTGATGTCCCTAGCCTGTCCTGTGAAAGGAGAGAGGAGCTGAGCAAAACAAAGTGCTCCAAAGCTCCCCCAAACCAGTTGCGTCTGGTTTTTCCCCAGCCCTGCACCTTTACACAAAGGGAAAAGGGTGTATAAAAGAAGGGGCTGTGACCCCATGAAAAGGTTCTTGTTCCTGGACTCGAATCTGCCAGGGGCGTGCTGCTGCTGGGGCCCAGGGGGGCTGCCAGGAGGGCTTGCCTCCCTGGGCCCTGCCTTGCCCCTGGACCTTGAAGACCTCTTTGCTGGGAGCTTCCTTTGCTCCATCTCTTTGCCTGCAGGACGTGGGCTTCATCTAGCGCCTGGAAGCGCTATCCTTTGATTGCCCAGCTGAGGAGGAGTGGGGGCTGCGCAGCGCGTTTGCTGCAGCCCCCTTGGAGAGGGAATCCCGACCGGAGGGATTCCCCCGTGATGGCTGCCGAGCGGGAGCCCACCCCGCTTATTAATTTTAATTGGGAGGGAGCCTACCCCTCATGGTACGCCGGTGCTGTTATTTAATAGCGGGTGCCCACCCCGCTTTATATTTTTTATTGAACGGGTGCCCACCCCGCATCGCCGCAGCCGAGAAGAAAAACGTTGCCGGGCCGCTGCCAAGTGCGACCCGGAAGACAGGCACAGTTGCCTGGTTGTAGGCGGGGCATAGCGGCCGGCTGACCAATCGCAGCGCAGCCGAGAAAGGAAGTGAAGGAGCCTCGCGGGCTCCATCCCAAAGTCCCGGTCCCAGGAGGGGGCCCGGGCGAAGAGGAGTCCGATACCGGTAGTGATGCGGGGCTCCCATGAGCTGTGGGGAGCCCCGGCAGCAGAAGAAGTAGCGGAAGGTGTCCGGAGCCTCGCGGGCTCCACATGGAAGTCCCGGATCCCAGGAGGGGGCCCCGGGTGAAGAGGGGTGCAGCCGACGCCAGCGAGGCTCTCAGGAGTGAGAGAGCCCCGCCTGCCGTCCTCGGTGCCCGGAGTAAAGAGGAGACGGGGAGAAGTGGTGCCGGCCCAGAGTCCACCGAAGGAGAGAGACCGGAGGAGTCCGGCCCCGGTGAGTAAGGGCTCATTGTTGTTGGTGCCTGGTCGAGGCACCGAGTCGGTGCCACTGTTCTGAGCGGACCCGCCGTTGCGGCCGCTCCAACGCCTGGGGGGCATCTCTGGGCGCAGTTTGGTGGTGCCAGTGAAGGCACCGTGTTTAGCTTTCTTGAGCGGCCCCGTCTGGCAGCGGGCCGCTCCAACGCGGGGCATGATGGTTTTTGAGCCCCATGTGGCTCCAACGATGGGCATAATTATTTTAAAAGGGCCCAGAGGGGCCCATGCTCTCCCCCCCTTTTGAGTGGCCATTTTCCCTACAGCTGCCCCGCTTGCTGGAGGGCAGCTGCAACGTCGAGGGGATGATTCCAGGCCAGAGATCCCAGTGGGGGTCCCCAGATCGGAGCACATTGTCGGTGCTCGTGCTCCTGCCTGTGGGCACATGTGTTTGCAGGGCACAGTCGGTGCCAGTGCCCTTATTTTGATATTTACAGCTGCGCAGCACTTGGTGCCAGCTGCAGCGTTTAGGCCACAGTGCTTTGGGGGCCTGCTTAGAGGTAGGAGTGGAACGCACTCCTTGGCCCCCTATCTTTCCCAGCTGCCCAGCAAGTAGTGGGCAGCTGCTACGTTTAGGTTTGCGCAGTTGCGCACCCTTGACTTGCGCTGCGTTGGCAGCGCGCCCTGACTCTTGGACATAGGGCATTTGAGCCCCTCTTGATATGGCCAGTTGGCCAGGGGGACAGTTAGATTTATAGGGCGCCAGGCCCTAATGTGAAAATGTGGTGCTAGGGAATGTAATCATGTAGTATGATTTATGCACCCCGTATTATACCTCTAATGTACTGTTATGATTATGAGGTTCTGCATAATGTTTTTATGCTTGTGATTTTATTATTACCTAATGCGTTTAGGTTGTGAGTTATTCTCTACTGCGCTTTACGCCCTAATGTGAGTTATACTTAGGAGGTTAGGGTCTAATGGGTTTAGACTTATGAGAGGATTGCATAATGTATTTATGCTGGTGAGGTTGGCGCAGAATGTAATTCGCGCCTGATGTGATACTGTGCATAATGTAGTTTATGTTACAGGCTGATGCTAAGTACAGTGGTTACCAGTGATTACTGGTTGTACGTTCATGATGTGCTCTACATTTATTATAAGTACTACCTATACTAAGTTCGCTTTGTGCTGGTTCTGACAGTGGTCCAGTTGGCCCTGTCAGGTGTAAATAATTCCCTTGTAAATATGACCCGTGCCAGGTGGCACGATGTATATTATGTGAGTACTATTCTAATGTGTTTTATGATAATACAAAGGCTATTTTTATATATAACCTTGTGTGGAGTTCCTTTTTGTGGTGTGCCTAGTATGTTGTTGCTGTGGGTGTGTTGCGCAAACGCTTTACACATTGCCTCCGGGATAAGCCTGACTGCTCGTGCCAAGCTACCAAGGGGGTGAGCAGGGGTTATCTTTGGCGTGTAACTCCCTTGCCCTGACTAGAGTGGTGGTCTCTGCCTCGCTTTGGCGTAAGCCTTAGCCAACCAGAGATCCCATTTCTAACACGACCTATCAACGATAGTGGGAGCCTCATCCATCTTTCCACATCATCACTCAGTTTTTGTATTGCTGTCCCATAGTTTTCTAATAGCACTACAGACGGGTCTGTATGCATGCGAATCCCCAAGTAGCGCACCGCCTCTGTTGTCCACATAAGCGGATACGCTAACGTCGGGGCCTCCGGGACAGGGGTAAGCGGGAAAATGATTGACTTATCCCAATTTATTTTCAAGCCAGATAATGCACCGAACTGAACCACCTCACTAAGTACTGGGGTAAGATTAGTGTTTGGGTTATTTACATACAAAAGGGTATCGTCTGCATAAGTTGATATAATTAGCCTATAACCCGGGAAACGAAGTCCTCTGTGACTGTGATACTCCCGTAAAGCACATGCCAGTGGTTCAGCCACCACCGCATACAATAGTGGGGACAGGGGGCAGCCCTGTCTAGTGCCTCTGGAAACTCCAAAGGTGTCTGAGACCATCTGCCCGACATGCACTCGGGCGGTCAGTGCTGTGTATAGTGTTGCAATCAGTCTCATTAAGATTTCCCCTACTCCTATTTTACGGAGTACTGCGAACATAAACCTCCATTCCACCGAGTCAAAGGCTTCTTGGCATCTAAGAATACCACAGCAGCCTTGACTTCTGGGTTCAGACGTTGCATGACTCCGAATAATGTGCGTATATTAGAGGATAGATTCCGGCTCGGGACGAAGCCAGCCTGCTCCGGACCTATAATTCCTGGCAGCAGGAGCACCAATCTGTTTGCCAGAATTTTTGTGTAAATTTTGGCATCTACATTAAGTAGGGATAACGGTCTATAAGATGAACACTGTGTCGAGGTTTTACCTGGCTTGAGCACTGTGACTATAACAGCTTCCCTCATGGAGGGGGGCATTACCCCGTTTTCAGCCATCTCCTCAAATAACGTTTTAAGATGCGGAGCTAGCAATTCTTGGAATGACTTGTAAAATGCAACTGTCAGCCCGTCGGAGCCAGGTGCTTTTTCAGCTGGCATACTCTTCAATGCTGCATAGTTTTCAGTCAGCGTTAGGGGCGCTATTAGGTGCTCCCTGTGCTCAAGGGCTAGCCATGGCATTTTAAGGTATGTTAGGTAGTCAGCCACAGCATCCTCGTGCTGTGTTTGAGAGCAGTATAACTTTTTATAGTACTTACAAAACTGTTGTACTATCTCCTCAGGGGTAGTTAGGGTGTCTCCTTCGTCATCTATAATCTCTGTTATGAGATCTGCTGTCCTTGGGGGCCTTATTATTTGAGCTAGCGTGGCTCCCGCTCTGTCTCTCTCCCCATAGACCCTCGCAGTTGCAACTTCCCCATATGCTTAATCTCGTCATTGGCTAATTCCTGGAATTCTGGCAGCTTATGTTTAATGTCAGCCCTCTTTTGCTTGCCTTCCTCTACTTGCAGAGCTCCCTCCATGGCGGCTATCTCCTTCTCCAGTGCTTGTAACCTGTTTCTAATATCGCGCAATACTCCTGCATGCTTGGAAATCGCTATTCCCCTTACGTAGACTTTAAATGCCTCCCACACTGTAGCAAATTTATCAACTGAATCTATGTTTTTTTCAAAATATTCTTCCATGGCCAGCTGTAATTTTTCTTTAAAAACTGTGTCTAATAGGGAGTATGTTGGGAACCTCCATGTGAAAGCTGGTATTCTAGGTGTCGCATATGTAAGTGTAAGTCGAACTGGGGAATGGTCTGAATATGTTCTGGGGTGGTGTTCACAACCTGACACTCTCACTTTCAGTTCATTGGATATCAGCCAATAGTCAATACGGGTATGCGTGTCATACGCAGCTGAATAATGCGTATACCCTGTCCTGTCTGTGGACCTTTGTCTCCAGATATCTGCAAGTTTCTCCCTCTGCATCATGTTCAGTATTGCATTAGCGGCCTCTGAGGGTTGCCTAGGGCATCCTTTAGACTGGTCCACTCTGGGGTCGAGTATACAGTTGAAGTCTCCTCCCCATATCTGTGGTATACCCGCCCATTGATGTACTCTAGTTTCCTCAGTATGATAGAACTGGGGATCGTCGTAATTTGGGCCGTATATTCCAATAAGTAGGAACTTCAGATCTTCTTTCCTACATTGTTCTATTACATATCTACCTCCTAGGTCCTTATACAGGCCTGTCAGTGTCACCCCAGATGGCGTCCCACCCATATCAGTACTCCTCTAGTGTGAGATGTATAGCTGGCAGCGAAGCACTGCCCCTGTAACTTACTGAGTATATGTGCTTCCCTGTCTGAGTGTAGGTGTGTTTCCTGCAGTATTGCAATATCTACTTTGTGTCTCTTAAGGTATGCTACCACCTTCCTCACCTTTCTGTTGTCATTTTAGCCCCTAATATTCCATGTGAATAATCGCAATTGCCGGCCCACTTTATCGCTTACTGTGCTCACGTCTACGTCTGTGATCTTTTCACGTTTAGAGCTGTAATATAATGCCAACTGGTTTCTGGACTCGTCACTCTCTTTTCTGTCTTTTTTAACACTAGAACAATTATTGTCCCTATGTTCCCACCCATGCAAACCAACGAAACCCAAACAGACATAGCTTTCAGTATCCTCCCTCCCCATAACACACCCTTAACACGAAACAACAAAAATGACATTGCTTTTAGTCAAGTACCCTGGGGGGCCGATGTTCCTGTCTCTTACGTATACCACCACACCCCTTCACCCACTGCAACTTAAAGTTTGTGTCCAACGCCCCTCCATACCCTTCTCGGTTTCTGTATTGCGTAGTCTCTGGTGCTGTCCAAGTTCCATCAGGTTTACACACTTCCCCGAAATAATAGATCTGTCTTACCAGGACGCTGGTGAGTATTGGTGTTTTCTGTCCCCTTGCACTCCTGATCCTGAAGGTTAGTGCCAGCGTCAACGTCGCTCAGCATTCCGTGCCGTATTTTGTACCTTGTCAGCGAGTCTCACTGTTCTTCCAGAGCTTGTGTGTTATTGTCCTCGTCCGGTGTTGCTCTCGAGGAGCCTCGTCTGCCTCTATCCCATTCCAGCTGCTTTGCGTATTTTAGTACCTTCTGATGATCTGTGAAGTAATGGGATCTACCCTCCGATTGTATCAGCAGCTTCACCGGGTATTGCATACTGTACATGATGTTGAGTTCCCGCAACTTCTTTTTTGCCGGGAGAAACTGGCGTCTCACCTCTTGGACTTGCTGCGTGAAGTCGGGGAACAACGACATCTCCATTCCTTCCATCTGGAGCGTTCCCAGCTCTCTTGATTTCCGAAAGGCTGCGTCCCAGTCTCTGTAATTTAGTAGCATCGCTATGATTGGCCTCAGGGCTGCCCCAGGTGCGGGACGTGGCGCCAGGGAGCGATGCGCTCGCTCCACCACAAACATGTTAGAGTATGTGCTCCTGTCCAGGAGCTCCACCAGTATACGCTCCACGTACTGCTCTATGTTACTGATGTTTGTCGACTCCGCTATTCCAAGAATTCTGATATTATTCCTGCGTGACCTGGCCTCTAATTCATCTGCCTTGGCTTGGAGTGTCTTAAGGAGCTTGGCCATGGCTTTATGTCCCCCCACTTTTGTTTGCATTGTATCTTCAACGTTGGACACTCTTTGTTCTATTGTGTCCAATCTATCACTGTGCTTGTGGAGACGCTCAGACATTCTGTCCATCCTGAAAGTGATGGCATCTATTTTATTATCAATGTTCGTGAGGCTCTGTTGCATGGCACGCAATATTTGCTTGATATCCGGCTCCGCTAGTGTGTCTGTTTCTTCTACCTCTGGCGATCCCTCCGCCTCCAGGGTGGCGGTGTCCCGCGAGCGAGGAGTCTTGCGCAGTTTGAATTGTAGCTTGGACTGCAGATTGTCCGTCTTGCCCATCTTGGCGTACTTTTCAGTCTCTTTATTTAGACTTTAAGTCTTGCTGCTACTAGCACCCTGGTTCTTTTCGGACAGCATTCCCTTGAAGTCTCGTAGGATCGGCGGTGCAATCCAACCGTAATTTCTTATCTAGCGTGGGGTTGGGCCTTAGGGTTACTCCCTGCTGAGTGTCTTTATTTCTTGCCAAGGCTGTTTGCTTGTTACTTGCACCCCCTTGTTGGGCCTTGCCGCAATCACTCACTCCTCTATCACTCTCGCCAGATGTCCGCTACAAGGCCTCTCGCTGTAATGGGCAGATGATGCTTTGTTGCGGCCCGCTGCGGCCTACCTGGTATGTTCTCTCAATGTCTGGGCAACTGCATACGCTGAGGTCCCCTCCAGCCTTGGGTGGTCTCCTCCGTTGCCTGTCGTGTGGGGTGCCCCACTCCTGAACCCCTCACACATCATGGCTTGCTTGTGTCTCTGCATGCGATGTACTTCCCAGCGTGTGTTCAGGATATCTTCGCCTGCTACTCTCCGGACGCCAGCGGCCGCCTCCTTACTGGGCGCTGCGGCTCCACGCGCGTGTTTGCTGGTAGGCCGCACTTTTGGTTTCAGCCCCAGCGGTTCTTCTTAAATTGTTCTTTCCGGGATTTCCCACTGCCCCAGTCTAATTGGGCTCATTATCTACGCTCTCCCGTACGAAGTGGGCATATGGCACCAGGATTATGCAGGATTGTCTTGTGGGTCTCGGGAGCACTTCTAACAAGCCGCCATCTTCGAGCCCGGCAAGCTCTGCCCCCAATCCTTATTGTAGATGACCTTAGAATCAGGGCCCCTAAGGGTAGTGCCTCAGAGAAGGAGAAAAAGGAGCAGAGAAATGACTGGGCATAGGTTCCAGAGGAGAAAGGGGATTCCACAGAGAGAGAGTTCCCTATTGGATTCAATACAGGAAGTTTTGTCTGCTCCCAAACTCAGTCCCCTGAGGAGCTTAAGGACAGACAGGCTGAGAGGGACCTGAGGGTGCAGCCAGCCCAGCTGGCTGCATAGGAGAAAAAAGCTGAGGCTGAGAGGGCCTTGGAAGAGAAAACGGTCTTGTTGGCTCATGAAGTGACTATCAAGAAGGTGGAATTGAAGGCCAAATAGCTATTAGAGTCTATCAAAAATGGTGGGAGTAAAACTACTGTGTCTAATGCAGAAGAAAGATTCCATATACCCAGAGACTTGGTGCCTGACTGTAAGGAGGGGGTGATATAGACAGGTTGTTTCAGGCATATGAAGTAGCTCTAGAGGTACAGAGGATCTCTGAGGAGGACTGAGGAGCTGGCTGTTGGAGTTATATTTCTGGTAATGGAAGGGACTCCCTACTGGCCCTAGAGACGGGGAAGAGGTTGAGGTATAACATCATGAAGGAGGCCCTTGTCAGTAAGAATGAATTCACCCCAGAGGAGTGCAGGGTGAAAAACAGAGGCAGTCAGAAACTGTCTCACCAGTCCTGGGATGATTTTGTGGGGCTCTTTTGAAATGTTTGTAAAAAGTATTGCTGTTTCTTTAAAAAGGTTTTTCTTACAGTTTTATATATATATATTTTTTTCAAAGACAACTGGGAAGAAGAAACTGGCTTCAGACTGGGAAAATCATGAAGGCTCAACAGGGAGCTGGGAAAAGAATTAAATATTTCTACGAACAGTACTTTCCACATCTATGTGATTAAAAACACGGTACTTGCTGCTTAATCCTTTTTCCACAGTGTTGTTTGGAATGCTACATGTAATATACTGTTCTATGAAAGAAAGTACAAACTCATTTGTGTCTGTTCCAAATTTAGGTGCATCTTTTATCCAGAACATCATGTGAATGTGACGAGCACCTCTTGCTTGGTGCTCTTAATGCACAAATAAATCAGTAATTTCTCAAAGAAGTGGACAATATAATTTCAAATCTGTGTTTAAAGTACAGGCAAAAATTTGACAGGTGCATGCAGCAAAATTCTACTGGTGTCTTGAATTTTATATATTTAATGTTACAGTTTGTTTGTGTGAAAAAGTCATGTAAATCATCCCATATATGTTCTGCACAGCGCAGAGTTAGAAACCAAGTTATTCTTTTTTGTGCAATCTTTATGATTGTTTATTTTCCACTGTTCATTTAAGATTCTTTCAACAGTATATCACTTTTGGTGTATGAGTACAGAAGCTGAGAACAGTAAACAAAATGAAAACACACCCACAGAGGATATCATTATGGTGACAAGCATGTGGCATTTCGCACAGTGAGTAAGCATCTCACTTAAAATTTTGAAGGTAGGTGGGATTAAAATGACTGCAGATGATGGTGGTTCTCCCAAGGGTGTTGTACAGGTGGACTATCCTACCGTAGATCATTTAGTTGTGGCCTCTTTCTGGAATTGTTTTTAAGTGCTTCCAGATGGAAGTTGTCCAATGTAAATATTTTTTGTGGTGCCCCTGGATAGCTGCTTGCTGCATGTATTTCAGTACAGATATTTATCTGTAACCTTTTTTCCCTTAATGGTATTGTAAAATGCTTCAAAACATTACTTTGTTTTGTGCCTCCTGGAGGTACTTGTGGACAAAAGTGTATTTGTGAATAGCTAAATAAGTTATGTTATGTTTATTTGTTAATTGTTTGGTTTAAATTGTTTTGTAATGTGTTATTAAAATGTATTTGTAAAGTTATAAAAATGTATATTAGTAATTTAACTTATGGATCACAAACACTCTCATACAGGTTCTCATACATGAACTTGTATACCCATAGAGTCATTTACACAGGTACTTACACACCCATGCATACACTCATACAGCCACTCAAAATCGCATAGTCAGTCACACACCCATTTAGATATGCAAACTGTTACTTAGATAGACTCATATACCCATACAGCCATTCACACACCCTCATACAGTCACTCACTCACCAAGCCACACACCAATTCAGCGACTCATATACCCACTTATACACTGATACACCCACTCACACACCCAAAAACATACACCAACACAGCTACACACTTACCCAGTCATACACTGATAAAACCACATGCAAATTGACACATCCATGCACAGACCAATGTAGCCACTGACAGACCCAGGCACTCACTGATACAGCCACTGAGAGACCCAGGCTCACACTCATACACCGTCTGACACACCCATGGATACAGTGATACAGCCACTGACATCCCCAGACACACAGGGATACACACAGGCACAAACCTATACAGCCAGTGATACACCCAGTCACATATCGATACAGCCACGTAGACATTCAGCAAAACACTGATACAGCTACTCAAACACCCAAACACATACTGATACAACCAGTGGCACACTCAACCACACACTACTACAGACACTAACACACCAAGACAAACATTAATGTATCCAATAAGACACCCATGCACACACTGACACACCCAGGCATACACTGATGCATAGACTGACACACCTAGGAATATAGCAATGAAAACACTGACATACTCAGCCAAACACTAATGCATCTAATAACAACATTTAGGCATACACTGACGCACACACTGACACACACAGGCATACACTGATGCATACACTGACACACCCAGGTATACACCGAAGCAGACATTGACATACCCAGAGCCCCGAGAACGAAAGTTGCTTAGATAACAGTAATTCCCTTTAGGTAGTAAAATCCTAAAAACGTTCCAGAACCAAGTATTTTGGAACAATGCTCGGTTTTCAAGCAAAAATGTTAGGTAAATGTGATAGTCTTGAGGGCTATGATAGGCCCGTAATTATCCAGTTCCAAAGTAACGGCATCGTCTGGTGTTCTGTTAGTGTGGACGTGGGTTTTCGCTTGAAAACCGAGCATTGTTCCTAAATACTTGGTTTTGGAATGTTTTTAGGATTTTACTACCTATAGGGAATTACTGTTATCTAAGCAACTTTCGTCCTTGGGGCTCCGAGGAACGCATGTAAAATTTTTATGACATGTACTGGTGAACCCTTTTGCTTCGTCGGATCTTTTTGAGCCTTGAAAAAGTCGTCAAACGACGAAAACGTGTCAGCTGTATTCATCTTTGGACTACAATTGAGGTTACTTTACCTTGAAAATTAAAGCGTTTGGAACTACAGACCTAAAACGGTGTCTTATATTTGGACTTTGATGAATGTGTGAAAAAGTATTTGTTTCTTTGCGGATAAACATATGGACCTGTCAGGTTGACGGATCAAGAAGAATTTTTTATTATGTGGTGCTCTGGACATATTATTAAAGTCACTGACATAATAAAAACACAGAGTTAGCTCATTGTTTAACCAGTTGGTGGTTCTAACAAGAACCTTTGTTTTCTAAAAGGGTTTTTTAACACTTTTTAAACTTTTTTTCTTAACAAAAAATGAACAGGGCAGTAAAAGGGTGAGGATGGGGAAATGCAAAGAACCAACTCACTTCAGTCTTCAAAAACATTACTGACCCTCGGTCAGTGATCAGCTCTTCCCCCGCAGCTCCGCTCCTCTGCGCTCGGCCACACGGTCCCTCACAGGCAGGGTTCGAGACCTCTCCCTGCGGGGTACTGCATTTTCTTTTCTTTTCTTTTTTTTCTCATTGTATTTTATTCTTCTTGGCTCCTTATTGTATTTGGCTCCCTCATTTGTATTTCTTCCTTGGCCCCTTGGTTGTTCTGCCCCGCTCCCCCCATAGCCCGTAACGCTGCCACTGTGTTATTTTCCTGCCCCAACCCGCCCAGCTCCCGCCTCCCAGCCGCACGCCCCTCCCCTTCTTAAATGGCAACCGCTGCGGGGAGCGCGAGCTAGACCCCTGACCCTTGGTCAGTGATCAGCTCTTCCCCCGTAGCTCCGCTCCTCTGCACTCAGCCACACGGTCCCTCACAGGCAGGGTTCGAGACCTCTCCCTGCTGGGTCCCGCATTTTATTTTCTTTTTTTTCTCATTGTATTTTATTCTTCTTGGCTCCTCATTGTATTTGGCTCCCTCATTTGTATTTCTTCCTTGGCTCCTTGGTTGTTCTGCCCCGCTCCCCCCATAGCCCGTAATGCTGCCGCTGCGTTATTTTCCTGCCCCAACCCGCCCCGCTCCCGCCTCCCAGCCGCACGCCCCTCCCCCCTCCCCTTCTTAAATGGCAACCGCTGCGGGTAGCGCGAGCTAGACCCCTGACACTCGGTCAGTGATCAGCTCTTCCCCTGCAGCTCCGCTCCTCTGCGCTCGGCCACACGGTCCCTCACAGGCAGGGTTCGAGACCTCTCCCTGCTGGGTCCCGCATTTTATTTTATTTTATTTTTTTTTCTCATTGTATTTTATTCTTCTTGGCTCCTCATTGTATTTGGCTCCCTCATTTGTATTTCTTCCTTGGCTCCTTGGTTGTTCTGCCCCGCTCCCCCCATAGCCCGTAACGTTGCCACTGCGTTATTTTCCAACCCCAACCCGCCCCGCTCCCGCCTCCCAGCCGCACGCCCCTCCCCTTCTTAAATGGCGACCGCTGTGCGGTCGCGCCGCTGGTGCGCCGAAGGCGCGCCTAAGTCAAGCCCATCTGCGCCCGTCCGCACCTGGACCGCGCCCAGCGCCAGACCCCCTGGTCCTCGCAAGAACCACGACATCTGACTACGCTACGACGCCGGCTTCCTCCACAGACTCAACACCGGCCGATCATCAAATTGCTTCCAGGCCAGCCCGATACGCACCCAGGGACCCTTCACCTGCCATAGCTGCAGCTTCACCAACCGCCGAACACCCGCACGCCATACCCCACCCGTCAGAGCAGAACGCAACCACCTCAGATGCATACTACTCAACACCCGCTCCGTCCACAAGCACGCCGCCAAACTCTGGGACCTACTCGACTCAACCTCCCCGGACGTCGCCTTCCTAACAGAGACATGGATGAACCCCTCCTCGGCACCCGACATTGCCATAGCCATCCCAGATGGATACAAGATCACCAGAAGGGACCGCACCAACAGACCAGGAGGAGGAATCGCCATCGTCTACAGGAATACCCTCAGAATCTCGACCTGCACGTCAGACACCTCCAGCACCGCCGAGCACCTGCACTTCCAGATCCACACGGACCCCAACACCACCCTCAGAGGAACACGTGTTTACAGACCCCCCGGACCCCGGCCACAGTTCATCGACGCCATCTCCGACTTCGTCAGCACGCACGCTCTTGCGTCCACAGACTACATCCTCCTCGGAGACCTGAATTTCCACCTCAAGAACGCCGACGACAGCAACTCCGTTGCTCTGCTCGATAACCTCGCCAACCTCGGACTCAAACAGCTCGTCACGACCCCTACCCACACCGCCGGACACACGCTCGACCCCATCCTCTCAGCCAGCAACCACGTCACCTTCAGCCACACCACCGAACTCCACTGGACCGACCACCGCTGCGTCCACTTCACCTTCAAGAAACCCACCGCGCACCACCACCCGCTTCGGATCCCCTACCGCAGCTGGAACAAGGTCACGGAAGACCAACTCATCACCGCCCTCGCCCGAGACCCACCGACAACCACCGACACCAACACAGCCGCCAGCCACCTTAGGCAATGGATCGACGTCTGCGCCAACACTCTCGCCCGATCAAAAAACCCTCTAACAGACGCACCGACAGAAAGGCCAGCTGGTTCACCACCGACCTCCAGGATTCCAAGCAGACTTGCCAGAGACTCGAGAAGAAGTGGCGCCACGAAAAGACACTGGAAAACCACGCAGCCCTAAAGAACGCCAGCCGCAAGCACCACCAACTCATCCGAGCCACCAAAAGGTCCTCCTTCAAGGAACACATCGACAACAACGCACACAACAGCAAAGAGCTCTTCAACATCGTGAAGGAGCTCTCCAACCCCAGCTCCAGCTCCAACGACATCCCTCCGTCGCAAGACCTATGCGACTCCCTAGCCACCTTCTTTCACCGCAAGATTGCAGACATCCACGACAGCTTCAACACCCAGACCCTCCCCACAGCTGCCAACACTGCAGACTCACCGCCCGCCAGCATCACCAACCACCTGCTCTCCTGGACCCACGTTAACGACGACGACACCATCAAGACCATGAACACCATCCACTCCGGCTCACCATCCGACCCCTGCTCTCACCACATCTACAACAAAGCAAACCGCATCATCGCACCCCAACTTCGGAAGATCATTAACAGCTCCTTCGAGACCGCCACCTTCCCGGAAAGCTGGAAGCACGCCGAGATCAACGCCCTACTCAAGAAACCCACAGCGGACCCAAAGGACCTCAAGAACTTCCGGCCCATCTCCCTTCTTCCATTCCCGGCAAAAGTCATCGAAAAGATCGTCAACAGGCAACTGACCCACTTCCTCGAGGAGAACAACATCCTGGACCCGTCCCAATCCGGATTCCGCAGCAATCACAGCACCGAAACCGCCCTCATCGCTGCCACAGACGACATCAGGGCCCTACTGGACAATGGCGAAACCGCGGCCCTCATCCTCCTGGACCTCTCTGCCGCCTTCGACACCGTCTGGCACCACACCCTGCGCACACGCCTACACGACGCAGGAATACGCGACAAAGCCCTGGACTGGATCACCTCCTTCCTCACCGACAGAACCCAGAGGGTCCGCCTCCCCCTTTCTGTTCCGAAGCCACCAAGATCATCTGCGGCGTGCCCCAAGGATCATCCCTCAGCCCTACCCTTTTCAACGTCAACATGGCACCGCTCGCCAACATCGTCCACTCGCACAACCTCAACATCGTCTCCTACGCCGACGACACTCAACTGATCCTCCACTTACCAATAACCCCACCACCGCCAAAACCAACCTCAACGAAGGAATGAAGGCCGTCAACAGCTGGATGCAGACCAGCCGCCTGAAACTCAACTCAGACAAGACAGAGGGCCTCATCCTCGGATCCGCGCCCTCCGCCTGGGACGACTCTTGGTGGCCGGCCGCCCTGGGAGCCGCTCCCACACCCACCAACCACGCACACAACCTGGGGTTCATCCTGGATTCATCGCTCTCAATGACCCAGCAAGTCAACGCCGTCTCCTCCTCCTGCTTCAACACCCTCCGCATGCTCCGCAAGATCTACAGATGGATCCCCACCGGAACCAGAAAGACGGTCACACAGGCCCTCGTCAGCAGCAGACTGGACTACGGCAACGCCCTCTATGCTGGGACCACGATCAAACTCCAGAAGAGGCTCCAACGCATACAAAACGCCTCCGCACGCCTCATCCTCGACATTCCTCGCCACACCCACATCACTGCCCACCTGAAAGACCTGCACTGGCTCCCAGTCAAGAAGAGGATCACCTTCAAGCTCCTCACCCACGCCCACAAAGCACTACACAACACCGGACCAGCATACCTCAACAAGCGTCTCACCTTCTACACCCCGAACCGCCAGCTTCGCTCCGCCGACCTCGCCCTCGCCAACGTCCCACGCATCCACAGGACCTCCACCAGCGGCAGATCCTTCTCCTACCTCGCTGCCAAGACATGGAACACCCGCCCCACACAGCTGCGACAGACCCAGGACCTGCAGACCTTCAGGAGACTTCTCAAGACCTGGCTGTTCGAGCAGTAGCTGCACCCCCACCCCCGATCAGCGCCTTGAGACCCTCACGGGTGATTAGCGCGCTCTACAAATAATTGATTAATTGATTGATTGATTGATTGGTAACTGGAAGCACGAAAAAAGAAAAAACTAAAACTAACAGCGATGCTTTTTCACTGTGTTCAAGTATGCAGCCACAGAGGATATCGGTCGTGATCTGATCATCCCCAGTGACTTAGGCACCGTTCAGGCTAGCTACAGTACGGACTGTGTCAGGTTTATTTTAGCACGTAGACTGTGAACTAGCATTTTCATGCTTATATTGGCCCCCAAGTAGAAATTATGTTTCAAGTATAGGATAGCATACTCTGCTCTGTCTAGATCTAGTCTCTTAAGTTGTGTTCTTGCCTTGTCCAGAGCTCTGATGCGTTTGTGTATAGTTGCTAGTTCTTTGTCTTTGTCCTCTAGTTGTGTCTGTTTGTTCCGACATAGTCAGTTGTCATTTGCAAATATTGCAATCAACTCTCCCTAATCACAGTTCTAAAAGCCTCCCATAGGGGGCCATCTCCTCCTCCCCAGTGACATTGTTCTGGAAATAGTCCAGTAGAGCTGCAGTGTGTGCCTCAACATGGGTGGGGTGATGAATGATTTTGTCGTGCAGCCTCCAAGATCTTGTGGTCCCCCTCTTCCCATCCACTCTAAGTGTCAAGGATATCGGGGTGTGATCGGACATTGCCATGGGGTCTATACACATGCTTTGGACTAGTGATTGTAAGGATACTATGCCTACAAAGTAATCTATGCATGCATAAGTTTTATGAGCTGCCGAGTAAAATGTATATTCTCCCCTTGAGTCATGTTTGTCCCCTCTTGGAGCCAGCCCCTTTCAGTCCATATCTTTGGCCTGATTGATCCATGTTGTTGTTCATAACTAAGTAGAGATCGCTGCCCACCAAAATGACACCATCCGGAGTCTGAAGGACCCCAGATAGGGCCTTGAAGAGGAACATTTTTTGGTGCTCATTGAGGGCATAGACAATCGCTGAGTGTGAGGTCTTGGTCACCTATCATTGTGGTCTGCCAGCAGATGCCCGCAATGCTCTGCGATTTTGCTTGTTACCTGCCCCTAGAACTTCAAGGATAAAAGTATTGCCACTCCCTCCCTTTTTGCAGGTCCTGCAGACCAATATAACCATCTGGGTTTCATTCTATGCTAGTTCTTCGATAGAAGATGTGTCTTTTATAGTAGGCATGTCTCCCCCAGCCTGTTTGAGCGTGGACAGGATCGCTGACCTCTTGGTTGGGTGATTTAATCCTCGAACATCGAGACTGATTATTTTAACCTTGATGGTGGTGACAGTCAGGTCACCTCAAATCCCTCACTGTCGTGGCAGCTCGTGTGGGGCAATGTGTCAGCCATGTCAGGTGATGTTGTGTTTTTGCCATGCTCAACGGCTGTTCAGGTGGCAGGGTGGGCAAAGAGGGTGAGCCTGAAGCAACCTATACTTGTTATGTAACTTATAACAAAAACAACAAAAAAACATCTTTAAACAAGTCCCAAAACTGTAGAAGTGTGCTGAGTGTGTCCTCTGAGCTCTGCCCGAACTAGAGTGTGGCATATTGGTGTGTTAATCATCCACTCCCCCACCCTCCAACAGCCTTACTTGATCGATTAAGGTGTCTCTGACTTTCTCCTCCTTTTGCGCAGTCTCTCTCAGTTGTTAAGCAGCTCCGTCAGACAACATCGAGTCTCTTCCGATACCTTATCAAGAGCCGCTCATCTTTCTAGAGCAATTGTGCTGGGGTCTGGTCATGATCTCTTCAATGTTCTTTGCCACCTCTGCCATTTTTCTTTGCAGCCCATCGGAGCTCCCCCAGCTCTCCTAGGCGACCCCCATGATCCATCTTTGGAAAATCCAGGACCCTGCATGCTTCAGGGAGTGCCCTGATCTGATGCAACTGTACTTACCATTGGAATATTATGTGGAATGGGTGCCCTCAGATGTACGATACTCCCTTGCTCCTCAGAAAGTCAGTAATAGGACGGAAATCTCAGCAAACCCGGAGGGTGATTGCGGAGAGATCCTGGAACAAAGCTGTCTTGTTTCCTCAAACCTGAAGTGGTTGCATGTCTCTTGCCTAACTGAGGAACTCCTTCTTCATCTGAAAGTCATGGTCACAGGTCAAGATATCTGGGAGTCTGGTGTTGTTTCCTACCACGTGGCCCACTGTGAACACTGTCTAGTTGAACACGAAGTCCAGGATGTCTGAGTTTTGGCACCCATCAGAGCCCCACGAATCCTAATATTGTTGCAGTGGTAGCACTTCTCCAAGTCCTCAGTGTGTGCCTGGTGTTCCGCCTGTTGTTCTTGTAGGAGGTGTTCGAGCTTCTCTCCTTTTGCTGTCTCAGTATCCTTGAGGGTGCATACTCTCTCCCCCCTGGGTATTTAGTCTTGTCTCACTTCTCGTAGTTCTGACGTGAGGTCTTGCTTCACTGTTTCGAGATCCATTCATAGTGCATCAAAAAGGGACTCCATGTACGCACTTGTGAGCACTGTCTGGTCCCCGCTCTGGACTTCATGGAGTGGGCTCGTTGTGACTGCGCTCCTTCCTTCGCTCATGTATTAGTTGATCTCACCAACATGTTTCTGACACGTTGGTCTTTCATACCCTTTTTGGAGACAATGTTATGAGGATGAGTCCACTGATATCAGTTTCCCAGGCCCCTTTGCTATTCACTTAAGGTGGTTCAGTGCTTTGGTGTGCAGTCCACTATAAAGTCGTTTTATGATCTGGGCATGCTCAGGATCTCCAGAGACTGTTGTATGTTAATGTTGTAAGGGAAACGTGTTGTTTGCCTTGGACTTCTCCTCCTGGTGTTTCCCGAAGCAGATCAGGACACATGCGGCGCATCTCGCTGTTGTCTTCCCCACAGTACAGTAACAGTCTCTGTGTGGGGCGCAATTCTGGTCTCCGCACATAGTTTGGCTACAGTGTTAGTCTTCCGGTCACATTGGGACCTAAAGACTTCTCCACCTCCTGTGTTATAATGCCCCTCAAGCCTTGTGAGTGTGTGGGGCATAATGGCTCATGCTTGATGGTGCTACGGGCTGTCCATGTGCCCCGCAAGTTGCACTTTCCCTTCTCATGACTGGTGCTGCTGTGCCTCGAAGGTCTCCTCTTGTCATGATGCTCCAGTGCAACTCATGGTAATAGGGGCCCCAGCCCCATGCAATGGCCATCGGAGCCTTCCCGGCTCTCGCCCACCGCCTTTGTGCACACTAGGGGGAGTGGGAGTTCGGTCCCCACTTCTGCTGTGAACTCAGTAGGTGAGTTCCCTGAGAACTCCCACAGGGCTGGACTCACGATGCAGCCACCATCCAAATGCAGCTCTGCCGCGCTTGGCCTCTGTCTGTTGGTTGTTGCAGGCCCTGCACTATCCTTTCTTTGGGCCAGGAAGCTGCTGCGCACCCTGATAGGCAGGAGTCCAGGCCACCACCTTTGCTGTGGGTTCAGTGGAAGAATCCTCTCCCTTGTGTCATTAGCAGGGCTGCGCACGAATCACAGCTGCCATCTTGAGTGCAATGCAGCCTGCACTCGGATGCCTTCTTGCTCTTTACTGCTGACTCGGACCCGAGACTGCCCTCACTTCAAGTCAGGGGCCTCTCTGTGTCTTCTGTCACATTCTCCAGGGCTTATAACCTGGTTCCGGGCCCCACAATGTCCGCTGTTGAGCCATTGGGTGAGTGGAGGAGTGTGAGGCATGTCCTATGCGTCTGCCATCTTGACCACTACCCCCGTATTTTTATCCTTCAATAGACACCGCAACAAGAAAAATCCACGGGAGGATTCAGAGGTATGAATTTTTAAAGAAACAATAAATCACAGATTTACAATTAGTGCATTAAATAATTGGAATCTACCACAATACACAGTTTAATGTAACCCACAACATATAACTCCAAAATTGCTAAAAGAGCACTTTTGTGGTGACCAACTCCTGCTAGGAGTCCACTCAATGGGACCAATAAGGTTGAGTAAAACATTTACCTTGAGGTCAAATCAGTCTCCAGTCCAGTTCTAGGTTCTATGAGTGAACCGCCATAGACTTTAATGGAATGGTACTGATGCAAGGGATGCAGGATGCTGAAGATGCTCAATTATGCTGGGGGTCTTCTTTGGAACACCCTTCGATCCATAAACACGGTGGGATGGCTTTGATCAAAGGGTTTGATGCCCCTTGGCCTTAGCCGGGTGTGTGAGGGCCCCAAATCCCAAAGTGGGAGACACCCTGTCTCCACCACAGGGTAAGGGTGTTAGACCGACCAGGATTCTTCCTCTTCTTCTCTCTCTAAAAGGAACTGCATACCATAGTTGCTTGTATCTCAGTGATATTGCATGTTTCCGTAATTTAAGAACCTGCCAAATAAAAGTGGCCAATGCAGAACATATCAGAGGACTATGTCATTTTTTTAAAGAAAAACAAAGCAGGTCTACACTGTCTACATTTAAAACCTTTAAGAAGGGGGAGTAAAACATTTCTTCTAGGGATATCAGAGAACATGCAAAAGAACATAATGTGCACAGGAAACTGGGAGGACACCCGATCACAGGGCAGGGGCTCAGTCCCGCTAAAGTAAACAATTAGCAGGGTGACCAATCATGAACGGTAGGAGATTAAAATGGAATCTGGTCAGCACATAGCAGTGTTGTACATTCTGAATTGAAGATCAATAGGAAAGAAGGCCTTCTTGAGTATGCACAAAGTTGTAAGCAATTACCGATGGCTGGACCTTATCCTTCACCAGCCATTTCAACTGGGTCTTATTCATAAACAGGTGCTTTAAAGTGACCTTATTAATACTCAGACATGATTCCGGTACCCTTAATAACTCAGGGCGCCCAATCTCTTCACAGATGGACTTAACGTATGGAAGCCAGGGTACATCAAGGGCAGCATGAAGTTGAAGGCAGCCCTTCAAAATCAGCTTATTTAAAACTGGATTCTCCCTTCTCCAAATAGAGTGCCACAATAAGAGGGGTGCCAGATTGATTGTTATCCTTAATATATGGGGCACAGAGTTCATCAGGGGTTTTAGCATTGGAGCAGCTGCGAGGGACTGACAATAGATTTTTCAAAAATGTGTTTTCTACCCGCTGAATTCCTTGTACATCCACCATACCTCAAATACCTGCTGGTAAGTGGCAATTGATACACATTTACCAGCACATATTTTTAATAGCTCCCTGATCGTATTAGAACCCAATTTTTGAAAAAAAAAGTCTTTGAATACCATACCATTAGCAATCATAAGTTTCCACTTATCTTTATTATCAAATAAGATTCTGAGATACAAGAAAGAAGTAGTCTCATAAACTTTGATGCTATTAATAAGATGGACTTGTGTTTTCTTTGGCCTTGCCCCCCCCAGATCATTGTGAAAGTTTTGCTTTCATTCACTTGTAAGTCAAGATCATGCATAAAAGCTATGTAATCATCAATCAGCCCTTGAAGCCCTCTCCCCGTTCTGACAATTAAAACTGTGTCATCCGCATATAAAAGAATGGAGAGAGGGCGAGACCCAATGTATGGTGTATCCCATGCTCTCCTCCTTAAAACTATCTCTACTCAGTTCGTGTATAGCAAAAACAGAAAAGGGGCGAGTACATACCCTTGTCTTACGCCCCTTCTAATTTTAAAGTGCTCGGTGCATTTGCCGTTTCGCCCATAACGTACACATGCATTGGCATCCCTGTACAATTGTCTTACAAAATTAATTATGGCCTCATCTACACCTAGCTCAGCCATGATGGACCAGAGTTTTGAATGAGATACACAATCAAAGGCTGCTGATAGGTCCATAAAATACAAAAAAATAGAGCCCTTTTTAGCAGCTGTGTATTTCCTTATAAGTAATGACAAATTCAACCCTTGATCGATAGTTGCCAGTCCTTTTTAAAACCATATTGGGTGTCTGTTAAAATGTTGTTCTCAGTAGCCAAATCCTCCACTCTGTGAATTAAAATACGTCCCATCACCTTCACTGTTGAACTTAAAAAAAATATGGGCCTACCAATTTTTAGCAGTGATTTATCACCCTTTTAAGAAAGTGGGATTATCACAGAGCTGTTCCAGGTGGGGGGTGGACCTACCTTCGAAATGACATTAAAAATATTAGCAAGCAGTGGTGCCCAGGGATTTTGAGGATCACAAAATACATCAAGTGGGACCCCATCTGGGCCTGGGGCCTTGCCCCTACTGCTTTCCTTTAGGGCCCTCTACACTAGCCCTATGTGAAAACTCAAAGGGTTAATCTTCCCTGAGGCACTCCCTTGATCATCTTCGGAAGGGTCCTGCTCCATATTCTGAATAGTGTATATACTGGTTGTTAGAAATGGGGGTCTCTAGTTGGCAATAGTTTGCACCGTTGACCAAGTAGGGACCCTTCTTCCTAGTCAGGGTAAGGGAGATACGCTTCTAAAATAACCCCTGCTCAACCCCTTGGTAGCATGGCACGAGAAGACAGGCTTATCTCAGAGGCAGAGTGTAAAGCATTTGTGAACACATACTGTAATACAGTGAAAACACTACAAATGGACACCACACCAGTTTAAAAAAATAAGTAATCCTTATCTAAATAAAAAAATGACCAATGCGACAAAAATCCACAATACAGTACTAAAAATATGGGGCATATTAGCAAGACCCACGTAAAAATTATCGCCGTTTTAGCGGCAGGAAATTGCCGCTAAAACGGCGATAATGGGCTTGCTAATATGCGTTATGGAATTCCAATAGAAGCCCAGGTTAGATGTGCAGGACATCTAACCTGGGCTTCTATTGGAATTCTATAACGCATATTATCAAGCCCATTATCGCCGTTTTAGCGGCAGTTTCCTGCCGCTAAAACGGCGATAATTTTAACGTGGGTCTTGCTAATATGCCCCATGATTCTTAAAAGGTAGAAACAGTTCTGTTCCAAGAAAATGTGGGATGCGACACTTTTACACAAAGTACCTTGGATGCGTCGAAAAATGCAAGCAAAAAAGGGTCGCAGGGAAGGTGATGAGTCTGTTCCTTACACTCAGGGAAAGTGATGTGTCGGTCCCTTGCTCCAGGGGAGGTGATTGGTTGGTTCCTTACTGCTGCGCAGGGGAGGTGATGCATCGGTTCCTTACCAGAGAGGAGGTGATGCATCTGTTTCTTACTGCGTGGGGAGTGATGCATCGTTTTTTTACTGCGTCCCCCAACGATGCGACCGACTTGACGCTTGATGCGATGCTTGACGATCCGGTACGATGCAATTCGTGAAGACCCGGGATGTGCTGCGATGATTTCAGCCGCGTCCCCTCGATGCGCCGGTTCTTCTACAACAGGGCCAGCGTCAGAACCGGTGCAGTGATCTCGGACGTCAGAGATTGGTGCACAGGATTCATCGCACGGCAGACACTTTAGCCGCGAGCAGGCGCTGCGTCGATTCTTCGGCGGCGATGCCTTGGAAAATTCTTCTTGCACTGTTGCGATGTGTCGGAAATAGACGTTGCATCGATTTTTACAGTTCTTGCAGTTTTCAGTCCCAAACAACCTCTGTAGGTCCAGAACACTGGCAGGCACCATTTAGCAGGTCAGAACTCCCAGCAAAGGAGTTCAGGTGGGACTGGGGGTGAAGTCTTTGTGTCCCTGAGACTTCAGAACAGGAGGCAAGCTCTATTTCCAGCCCTTGGAGATCTTCCTCAAGCAAGGGACACCACACACAGCACAGTCCTTCTCCTTTCCTTGGCAGAAAGTAGCCACTGCATGCAACCACAGACAGCAAACAGCACAGGGGCAGTATTCCTCCTCAGTTTCTCTAGCTCTTCTCCTTGGCAAAGGTTCCTCTTGATTCCCAGAAGTGATCTAAATGTCTGGGGTCAGGGCCCCTCTTTTTATAATACAAAATCCTTTGTTCTCTGTGGCAGAGAAGCTCTTTGCCCAGCCAACACCAGTTCTGTCCTCTCTGGTGCAGCTTCCTGGCAGGAGGTGGAGACATAGCATTGTCTAAGGCAGAGCAGGCCTATTCAGGTGTGAAAGAAATCTCCTCCCCCTACTCTGAATGCAGCCCAGATCCATTCAGCCCAGCCCTGACTCACCCTGGAAAGGCAGGGCACACTTAACCCCCCAGTTGCTGTCCGAACAGAACGCACATCCCCAGCCCCTGTCACTCCACAGCCAGACAGTCAATACACAACCTAGCAGAGGCTCACTGGATGGTTAGGAAAGAAAATACCTACTTTCTAAAAGTGGTATTTTCAAACCCAGAATGTAAAACTCACCCTCACTAAAAGATGCATCTTAACATTCTGAGTTCAGGCATATCAAGCTTTATTTTCCTATCTTGTTCCCATGGGCAGTTATGCTTATAAGATATTATCAACAAGCTCCCCATTCTATCCTATGGGACAGATAGCCTTACAATAGTGAAAACGAAATTGGCAGTATTTCACTATCAGGACATGTGACTCACATCAGGGCACGTCCTACCTTTCACATACACTGCACCCTGTCCACAAGGGTACCTTGGGCCTACCTTAGGGATGACTCACATGTAAGAAAAGGGAAGGTTAGGGCCTGGCAAGTCGGTGCACTTGCCAAGTCGACATGGCAGTACCAAACTGCGTACCAAACAGAGGGGACAGAGGGGCAAGTTTAATGAGGTCCAGCATACATGCCCCACAAAGACAGTGAGCAAAGAGGGTATGAAGTTCCTCAGGGTCTGAGTAGAAGAACGTGGGAGTGCAGGTGGAAGTGACACCAAAGATTGGTCGTCTTACCTGGAATAGAAAACAAGGGGGGAAAATTCCCTTGTCGGAACTAGGGCTCTCACACACCTAGCAAGCTAGGTGTCATGCTTCATCATATGAGCCTGCCCCTCGTCAGGTCGGCGCTGCAATACCTGACGGGCACCCAGTACGGGGCTCTTTGGCGGGGGTCTTTTGTTCCTGCCGTTGGGTGCAGTGGGGGTGAGGGGCCTAGTGTGTGTAGATGTGCAGTGCGTGGATTAAAACAGGTCAGTTAGTCCTAGTAGTGTTTTATTCTGGGAGGTAAACTGCCTGAGTAAAAACAGGTGAGAGTGGCAGTGAACTAGATGAATGTTTCTAGCTGTATATGCTCTACTCTCTAAAGGTCAACATGTTTCGTGCTCTATGCGTCAGGAGGATCAAGACACTTCATCAGGACCAAAATAACTATCTATACAACATGATAAGTGAAAAGCCTACATACCATGTTATCAGGTAGGTACCCTAAATGTGGGGACAAAAGATACGCATTTACGATTATTTACTCAGCATCACGTTCAAAATACTCAGACAAGGTGTGTAGGTGTATTAGTGCATATACACCCATGCTCTACACCGTGCTTATGGTTTAGTGAACAAAGGAAAAATTCATGCGACAATCGTATAATGGAAATCCCAGCTATACATGATAAGCACATGATAATAAAAACATTAAAAACGGAGGACACTCAATATGAGAAACTTATTTAGTAAAAACGGATATGCTAGAACACGGCTCACCAAAGTTGCTGACTAAGGTTGCCTGCAACGGAGTCCGGCGGTCATTATGGACAACAATGTGTGTCCTAGGGGATAAGGTAGGGAAACAGGAGGCTGAATGTAGTCATAAGATGAACCAACTCTGTCAATGTGAGACACAAGGGGGGGGCTCTGGCGGCAGAAACATACAAGGGGCAATCAACAGTAATGGGGTGCCCAGGGTCCGCTACCAGCTCCCATGTCCTGTGGAGGCGATCATTGGCCCGTGCAACCCGTATAGTGGCGGTCCCGGGGCAGTAGCTGCTCACGGTGGTGTGCATGCTGACAGACCAGTACCGAGTATGGGTCACCATGGTATCCACCCGGCAGGGATACCACCAACCAGGGATGGGCGGAACGGGTTGGATGCCCCCAAGGGGGAATGGGAGGGTGGGAGGCGTCAACTCAGAGCGTCCCCGATAAAGTCACTTACCCACATGCTAGTTAGGGAGTCGAGGCGATCTGGGTAGAGAAAGATCCACTTACCCACGCTCGGTGAACGCTCGTTTCCTGACCTACCCTGCCGCCGGAACCGGGATGGTGAAGTAAGACTGGTCCGGAGGGTAAAAATACTCCTGGTCAATTCAAAGCCCGCAAGTCTTCCCGCGGTTCAGGGGAGATCTCGCGAGACTCTGGGCCATGGTGGAAGGTCTGGTGGGATGCTTGTGAATGAAGCGGCCATCTTGGAGAGGTACCTAAAAGGTGTATATCAATGTTGTACATAGATCAAGTATCATCAGTGTCTCATCGCAGTATTAGTAGTGGCCGCCTACGAGGTTGGCAATCAGAGGCAGAAGCCTTGTAAGCGATGGGATGTGTCAATATAATGTTGTCAGAAATACTCTTGGTCAGACCAAAGCCCGCGAGTCATCCCGCGGTTCATGGGAAATCTCACGGGACTGGGGGCCATGGTGGAAAATCTGATGGGATGCTGGTGAATGGAGCGGCCATCTTGGAAAAGTACCTGAAATAAGTCCCTGAAAGGTGTATGTCAATGTCGTACATAGTTCTAGTGTCAGTGTCTCATCGCAGTATTAGTAGTGGTCGCCTACGAGGTTGACAATAAGAGGCAGAAATCGTGTGAGCGATGGTACGTGGTGATATAATAAATGCTGCGTGAAGCGAGCTTGCCAAGGGTGTACTGGTGTCAGTTGGGGTTGACAACGTCTAGGTTGTGCCAAGGTCAGTCAAACAATGTGGGACAGACGAAGGCGTAGACTGATGGTTCAAGGATGATGTGTCAGTGGGGACCGCATACCCATAGGTGTAAGAAGGTCGATCATATCCGTTAGTCCTAGTATCAAGAGGCACACCACTGATAGGCAATGGTCAGTGCCACAGAGCAGATGTTATCGGATAATGTACTCATTTACAAAGAACTCGGGGTATGGATACAGTTAAATCAGTGAGCCCCATGGGATGTCATCATTGAGCCCTACACGGTGTGTAGAGAGTCTGTGGACCCATCTCTGTTCAATCCTGAAAAGCGTTGGTTGTAAAATCTGGTGGTGGGCTTCCAGGATCACCCACTGGAGGGAGTCAGGGTGATGTTTGGTGTCTTTAAAATGCGTGTACAGTCTGGTTGTGACCCTTTGACATCTAATGTTGCTTTTGTGTTCAGTTATCCTGGTCTTGACTGTACGCATTGTCATGCCTATGTATCTCAGGCCGCAGGGACAGGTTACCATATAAATGCATTGTGTCGTGTTGCAATTTGTATGGCGGGTAAGGGTCCACTTGAAACTAGCGGAGAAACAGATCTCCATGGTCACTTTAGTCTGCTTGCACACTGCGCAAGAACCACACGGATGATGCCCTGTTACTGGAGGAAGTCCCCACAGGGTCTGCTGTGTGGTTTGTCTGATTTGTTTAGGTCTAGTGTGTATCAGAATATCCTTGAGATTCCGTGTCCGTTTGTATGCAAACCTTGGCCTAGGGATGCATAGGTCACCTGTACCTAAGATAGCCCAATGTTTTAAGATGATTTTCTTAATGCGGGCTGAATCTGGGGTGAATGATGTGACACACGTTAGGGTGTCTGTCGTGGGTTTGGGGTGTCCCTCGAGGAGGGCCTCCCTAGGGTTGTTCCTAGCCCGTTTCATGGAGTCCCTGATTCTGCGTTCTGGGTAACCTCTTGCCCTGAGATTGGCAGCCAGAGTACTGGCTTCTGTTTTGTAATCAGAGGTCTTAGTACAGTTACGCCTGATGCGTAAGAACTGCCCGAAGGGGAGGTTGTCTCTCAGCGCTCTAGGATGGTGACTGTTATATAGCAATAAGCTGTTGCGGTCAGTGGGTTTTCTATAAAGTGTAGTGCTGAGTGACCCGCCCGTCAGTAGGATTTTCAGGTCTAGGAAAGGGATATCGGTCTCCGAGATGGTGTGAGTAAATGTTAGAAATTCATTTTGATCATTAACCCAAGTGACAAACTCCTCACATGTAGAGCGATCCCCTCTCCAGAAAATGAGGATATCGTCTATGAAACGTCTCCACAGTTTCAAGTTATAGAGATATGGGTTGTTAGTGTTGTGGATGATGTCTCTTTCAAAAGCTGCCATATACAAGCAGGCTAAACTGGGGGCAAAGGTACTGCCCATCGAAGTCCCCTGGCTTTGATGGTATAGCTGTTTCTTGTATTCAAAGAAATTTTCAGTCAAAGCCAGGGTGCGCATTCCATGATGAACGATACAGGGGTGGGTGAGGTCCACTCCAGTTCGTTTAGCGCGGTTTCTATGACTGATAGTGTGGCTCTCTGGGGTCTGTTTGTGTATAGAGCCTCCACGTCAAGAGTGACAAGCAGGTCTATTTCGTTGGCGTTGTCTGTCTCCTCAATAATCCTGAGTATGTCTGTGGTGTCCCGGACATAAGAGGGGGTCTGTCTCACAATGGGTTGGAGAAAGTAGTCGCAAAATTTAGAGAGGGGTTCCAATATTGAGTCAATACCAGAGACTATTGGGCGGCCTGGAACCGGCGTAGTACCCTTATGAATTTTGGGTAAGGTGTAAAAGTATGGTACTGATGCAGCGCGTACAATAAAAACTATCCTCCTCCTAGGTTACTTATAGGTCATCCAGGGGCAAACTATATTTCTCATATCCACATGACGATGGGGCCCATAAACATCGTCTAACACACACGCACACTCCTGGATTTCCTTTACACCTTTGTGAAATTCTGTACTCCTAGGAGAAGCATGAGAACTAAATGGAGAACACCATTTTATGTACCGCTGGAAGAGCCAGGATATCTTATTACCTTATTTTGTCCCTTTCTTTTAGTTATTTCTTAAGATATTCCTGCTTATTGTTTGTCGATGAATCATTCATTTAAGAAATTAGTTAATAGTGATTAAGACCAGCTGAATCACAATAACCAATTACTTATGTCACAATCATTTAGGAAAATAACCACTGAGTCATTTTGTGTTTAAAGAATCTTAAATTTTATATAATTTAAAAAGCATGAAAAGAATTTTAATACTTTATTCAATTATTCATTCTTAAATTCACAATTTTTATTAAGCATAATCAATTTATTGCAGAAAGGAAAATTTGTCATGAAGCCAAAACCCTAATTACCTGCCTAGCTTCCTAATTTAGCCTAATGATTTCTAACCTAAGTTAGGAATTAGAAATAGCCTGATTCTCATACTCAACTGTAAAATAAAGACAGCAACAGCAACTTCAGCTCGTCAGCATCAGCTACCTGCAACCCGTCTCCTCTAACAGTCTTTCAGCATCTCCCGCTCAGTAAGGGATCGATCAGGACCACCCAGCACTGGAAGCCACCAATACGACTCTTCAACTCCTCTCCTGACTGTGCCTGCAACCACGACTGACATCAACTGACCCCTCCCACTAAGAGTAGGCCCTCTTATACCCTAATTCTAACTTTGCTAACTAACTGTTGCAACATTAATATCACGCTTTTCTTTCATTGGTCCATGCATGTCAGCTTATTCATTCTTTAATCAAGTTCTCTTGGATTCAAGGGTCCTTGGATCATTTCCTTTCCCATACGCTTAAACATTTCCATCCGATTCGATCAGTTCATTTGTAACTTTTTCGACACATTCGAGAACTCCGCAGTCATTGTCCTTTCTCTTAGACTTGTTTCCCACGGGCTCTCTGCTGATCATCATGGCACACTATCAGTTCAATTAGGTCACACCAGCCTTGACCATTTCTTGCATCCTAGCCTCTCAGAAACATCACGAGGTTGAGCTTTCTCCAATTTCATCCCGTGTCATGTGTTCCCTTGCGCCTGCGCACATCTTCCCATTGGCGGCCATTTTATCTCGCCACTCGGTTATACTTTAGAAGCACTAATTTGAGGCAAACAAAACATAATTAAAATAGAGAAAAATATCCCTTTCGTTTCCCTCCCGTCTACGTACCCCAATTAGTTGTTACCTAGCAGAAAGCAACATTTAAGCTGTTCCTTACTTACCATCACTATTTGTTTTTGCAACGACACGTTTTATTTCTATGAAGCCCAATAACATGCATTTATTTTTATTAGTACGCATTTATTTTTACGTTATAATTTAGACACACGGACATTTATTAATAGATTATTTAGCACACACATTGGCATATTACCATTCCCACACATACAGTGTTGATTAATACATTTAAACGAACATTTTATTAATAATTTATAAAATTTGTTAGGGGTTAAATTTTTTTATTTTCCTGCTCCATCAATCCCCCTTTGGTGATTTTTAAATCACCACATAAAACCCAAGTCATACTTCTTTTCAGGCAGCATGTCTTTCATCCTTTGCTTTCTGTTATTTATACATCTGTTTCTTCTTCATCTTGCCTTTTAGTCTCTTTGTACATGCTTTCTTTCATTTTCTCCAACTCAATTTCACCCATTTCTCTCTCTCTTTCTCTCATTAATCTGTTATTTCTTCTTATCTTATTCTGTCTTACTTTTCTCTTTATACATGTTATTACTATTTTCAATATCATGGCTAACAATATTACTATTGTTGCTACTATTATAACTTTCCCTATCACTAGTCTACTCATCCTAGTTAACCAATTCGCTACTGAGGAAAACCCTCTACCAAGTTTTCCCAAAACACTTTCAACCTCCAGTGGAACTAATTCTTTGTGCAAACTTGTAATATTTGTAATATACTTCTGTATATTTTCACTGTTATCAGGAATGTAAGTACAACAATGTTGGACTTTCAACATTCCACAGACTCCACCCTCTTTTGCAAAAAGAATATCAAGGGCAAGCCGATTTTGCATCACCATAGCTCTCATGGCAACCATTTCGGTATTTACCATTAAGAACCCTCCCGCAGTATCTGTAGACAAACGATCTACTACTGTGGATAACTTCTGAATTTTAAATGCATTCAAAGATATTCCCACTGCTGGTATCAATGCTCCAAAAATATCACCTACAATTTCTGAAAAACTTTCCCTCTTTCTACGTGTAAATCTATTAATCATCTTGTATGTTCCCTTTTCTTCTCTGTCCATGTGAAAATTTTTGGGAAAGACCAGGCCTACATAGCAAGTTCCATACCAATGGTCCGGTAACCTGTAATAAGCTCTATTCCCACAAATATAATAGATACCTGGAAATATTGGGTCCTTTCCACCTTTGAATCCCCAACCTCCCAGAATTTGATAATTGTCATGGCAGATACTGGAACCTACAAAGTAATTGTCATAGACTGTCTTATTTCTCCTAATGCACAACTTTCCTGTTTGCGGCCAGTCTAATGTCATTGCTGCATTTATCTTTTTCCCTTCATGATTTCCTTCCTCAAACGTCCATAAGCGTTTTCCTTCCTCTTTTATTGCTTCTTTTTGAAATTTCATTCTTCTTTCTTCAACCATTTCTAAAAATACTTTTTCTTCTTTCTTTAACTCACAGGTAAGGTTGTTACTAATTATTTCTTCTAACGTTAATTTTCTATGTTCTAAAAAGAATTCTCCTAAAACTTTTGCTGGTTTTACTTTGTTAAGTTCTGGTACTACTGGAATGTTTGCAAAAATCTTATCTATATCAGTATAATAAGATTCTAATCTACCTGTTTTATAAAATAAGCTCGCTATTACACTACATGTTATTCCATAAGTCAGAGGTAGGTGATGATAAGTCACACCTTCTGATACTGATGCAGGCAATTGCATACAAACATAACAATCTCTTACATCCATTGTTTCTACGTACTCATACAACAACTTTGTAAAAACATTCTTTTAAAAATCTGTTACTGACCTATCCTTATGCAACTCTGCACTACTTCTTAAAATAACTGGTTCTTTAATACTAGTTTCTTTTTCTAGTTTAGTATCATTTTTTGCTTCTATCACAGCTACACTAATAGGGATTGTGATTGCTAAAACTATCCATATGGTCATTAATAACCCTGTACAAAAGCAGCACATTTTGCACCATCTCTTTATAAATTCACATTTATCTCTTCTATCCCTATTATTTTCCATTTTTCTTTTTCTATTTGTTAAGTTTCAGAAAATTGTGTCACTACACCTCAGAAATGACTTAGATGCCACTCTGCTTTCAAAAGTCTTTGCTTGGTACTTTCTTTTAATTCTCTCCAGAATTCTTTCGTTGTCACATCCGGTGATTTGTCACATCCAGTAAAATTGTCATGTCCGGCAGAAGCACTATAAGTTTTCACTTCAGTTTTGTTGCATCTCACCTTTGCCCATCCGACTTCTCAGTCTCTGGTTTCCGTGAGTGTTTTCTTCTTCTTCTTTGTAATCAGTTAGTGCAATATACAGCCACTCAGGTGACTTAAATTTTGAATTCACTTTCTTTGTCCTTTTGGACTTTTGTAATCTTTTTCCACTGGGTTTTTCTTGTCCCTTTTGACTTGTTACTTCATTTACTTGTTCAGCACCTTCGTCTTCCGCTCTTATTATTCTATATCTCAATTTTCTTACATAGCTGTTGGGCCAATTATCTCCTTTTCTTGGCCTTTTGGCTTCACCTTCTCTTTCTTCTCTTTCTGATTTCCAATTTCTTTTTCTTGATTCAGTCTTTGCTTTTTCCTCTCCTCCACTTTCTTCTGTTTCTGTTTCAACTGTCTCACTATTGTCTCTTATTTTGAAACTTATAATCTCGTCATCTCCTACTGGTGGATCTGTCTTCTCCTTTTGGTTTTCCCTTATTACTGTCCCTCCTCGGTGTTTTTCCGATTTGGTGTTTTCCTCCTTTTCTGTTTCTAAATTTCCCTGTTCTTCTATTTCTCTATCTGTCCCTATTGCTCCTCGGGGTTCTTCTCGATTTTCTAATCTTTTGTGTACTTCTTTCCCTACTTCATCTATTAATATTGTTTCTGAAGGAGTTCCACCATAACTTGTACCTGGTTGTTCATCTAACTCAATTTCTTGCTCAGTTTCTTCTCTAATTGGTTTATAACCCCAAGTTCTCTTTCGGAATTCTTCCCAGTTTGCAGCTGAATCATCAGATCCTGAAGTTGTGTCAGATATTTCCAGATGTCGACTTACAGGTCGATCTTCAAGTTCTGGAATTTCTGAATTTCTTTCTTCTTCTTTTTCTTGTTCCTCTTCTTCTCTAGAGGTGTTTGCCGTTGGGGTTTCCAGATGTCGACTTTCAGGTCGATCTTCAAGTTCTGGCACCCTTTCCTTTATCTTTGTTGTCCCAGCCGTTAAACTTTTATCCCACACTTCCAGACGCCGACTCACATGTCGATCTGTAGGTTCTGGAACTCTGATTGTGTGGCTGGCATGAACCCAGTTCTTCACTCCTGCACACTTGACGGCAGTCGTTGTCACTAGGATTACCTGTCTTGGCTCGTCCCAACGCGGAACTAGACAGTTTCTTCTCCTGTGGACTTTTATGCGGACCCAGTCTCCTGGATTCAAGTCGTGAGCTGGTTTTCTTTCAAGAGTGGTCGCATCCGGTCCAACCTGATGAAACACAGAACGCACCACATCAGCCAGTCCCTTGCAATAATCCAGTACTAGATCATCAGTTATAGTTAATAACTTGTTGACGGGTACGTGTGCTTGTCTCATTGCTCGTCCCATAATCATCTCGTGGGGACTGAGTCCAGTTTTCTTTTCAGGGATGCTTCTGATTGTCATCAGAACAAGAGGCAGTGCATCTGGCCATTTGAGTCCTGTAGCTTGACACATTTTTCCTAACCTGTTTTTAATTGTTCCATTAATCTGCTCTACTACCCCAGAAGCCTCTGGTCTGTAAGCACAATGTAGTTTTTGTTTAATACTCAGTGCTTCACAAATCAATTGGATCAACTCATTTTGGAAATGTGTTCCTCTATCTGTCTCAACCGTGACTGGAAAACCATACCTTGGAATGAACTCTCGCAGCATAAGTTTTGCCACTGTTGTTCCATCATTCCTTCTTGTGGGGTATGCCTCCACCCAACGAGAGAACAAACAGACAACCACTAGAACATATCTTAATCTGTTACTAGGGGGCATCTCAATAAAGTCCAACTGCATTCTTGTGAATGGACCTCCTTCTCGTCCTATTGTTCCTAGACTCACTACTGTTTTTCTTCCTGGGTTAAACTGTTGACAAATAAGACATCTTTGACAAAGACTTTCAGCAATGGCTCTGAATTTTGGGTTATACCAGGTTTGTCTAAAAGTCTAATCATTGCATCTCTCCCAATATGAGCTTGTCCATGGTACATCCGTGCCATGTCTGCAATCATGCTATCAGGCATAACTGGTCTTTCATCTCTGTATACCCACACACCATTATTTTCCTGTCTTCTACATCCTGCTTTTATCCAGTAATCTTTTTCCTCATCTCTTGCTGTTTCTTGTAACTGCCTTACTTCATCCCATGTTTCGACTGTATTAGTGAAAAGCAAAGGACAAGAGACATGTTCCCTTTCTCTATTTTTGTTCAGTGACGCCATGTTTTCCGCACAATATCTAGCGATCTCATCAGCATAATTATTGCCGACCGCTATGTAGTCTTCGTTTTTCTTATGCGCCTTGCACTTCACTACAGCTATTTGTTTAGGCAACTGTATCGCCTCAAGCAGTTTTTTAACATAATCTCCATTTCTAATAGGTGTTCCTGCAGATGTCAGAAATCCTCTTTGTGACCAAATCTGTCCGAAATCGTGTACGATGCCGAAACCATATTGGCTATCGGTCACAATCGTGATTCGTACATTTTTCCCCAATTTACATGCTTGAATCAAAGCAATTAGTTCTGCAACTTGGGCAGACCTAACTCCTTTCAGACAAGACGCTTCCATCACAGTTGCCACTGTGCATACTGCGTAAGCTGCGCTTAACACTCCTTCTTTTGTGCGTAAACATGAACCATCTACAAACATGACATAATCCGATTCCTTTAACGGTTCATCTTTTATGTCAGCTCTTGGTTTTGTGCAATATTCCAGCACATTCAGACAATCATGATCTACTTCGTCTTGTTCAATTATACTCTCTTCATCTGGCAATGATGTAGAAGGATTTACATTTATGCATCTGTCTATGGTCACATTTTCAGCACTCAAGATGACTTTTTCGTACTTAGTCAGCCGACTATGTGTCATGTACTGTGTTTTTGTTTTTGTCAAAAGAATTTCTACTGAATGGGGAACATACACTCTCAGTGGATACCCCATCACTATACCTTCACTTTGTTCCAGACTTACACAAGTAGCAGCAACTGCTTTCAGACACCCAGGCAATGCTTTTGCTATAGGATCTAAAACAGCTGAAAAGTAAGCGATTGGCCTTTTCATGGTCCCGTGTTTTTGTACCAGTACTGAAAATGCACATCCATCTCTTTCACTGCAGTACAACTCAAAATCCTTCTCATAATCAGGCATGCCTAAAGCAGGGGCCTCACACAGTTTCTTTTTCAATTCTTTGAAAGATTTCATTTCTTCTTTGTTTAACTCAAAAGGGTCCTTTACATCTTTCTTTGTCAATTTTTGTAAGGGTTTTGCAATCAAAGAAAATCCACTTATCCACTGTCGACAATATCCAACCATTCCCAAAAACATTCTTACCTCTCTTTGAGTCATTGGTGCTCTCATTCCTTGAATCATTCTTACTCTTTCTGTCGCTATTTTCCGCACTCCTTTCTCAATTTTATGCCCTAAATACTGGACTTCTTTCTGACAAAACTGCAATTTTGAAGGGGACACTTTATGTCCTCTTTTCTCCAAATGGTTCAGTAAAGCAATTGTGTCACTTACACATGCTTCTTTAGTTTTCGATGCCACCAATAGGTCATCGATATACTGCACCATCACTGATTTTTCTGGCATTTTTAAATCTTCCAGAGATTTCTTTAGAATCTGATTAAAAATTGAGGGGCTTTCTGTATACCCCTGTGGAATTCGGCACCATGCCAAAATACGCTCTCCGAACCGGAATGCAAATAATGGCTGGCTATCTGGATGCAAAGGAATAGAGAAAATGCGTGACACAAATCTATCACAGTGTACCACTCAGCTTCATGTGGGATTTGATATAGAATTACTGCAGGGTTTGGCACTATTGGACAACATGGTACAACTATTTTGTTGATCTTTCTCAAATCCTATACTATTCTATATGTTCCATTTGGCTTTTTCAGTCCCATAATAGGTGAATTACATGGACTGCTCATGATTTCTTTCAGAATCCCCTGTTCAATCATCTTATTTATCACAGGAGTTATTCCTTCAATTATTTCTGGAGTTAGTTTGTACTGTGGCGTGTTTGGATAAATTATCCCTTCTTTCACTGTTACTTTTACGGGATCAACTTCTCTCATTAATCCAATGTCCTCTCCTGTAAAATCCCACACACTTTCTTTTACTGTACTTTTCAGTTCTTCTGGAAGTTTTTCTGCATCAAATGCAGGAAATAAACCATTCGTTTCAGGTTCTTGATTCATCAAAGTTACTTTATACAAAACATCTTCATCTGAAGTCTGGAAACCTATTCCATCTGGCGTACAATAAATTGTGCAATTCATTTTGCACAAAAGGTCACGACCTAAAAGATTTACAGGACTACAATCGCACACTACAAATTTATGCATTTTGCTAAAAGAACCAATTTTTACTTCCACCAATTCAGTAAGTGGGGTTTTAATCTGCTGATTGGCTACTCCTACCACTTGGATGTATTCACCTGAGAGAGGAAGGTTTGGAATTTCCACTGATCTAACAGTAGAACGGGTAGCTCCAGTATCGACAAGGAATGTTACGTTTGCACCATTCACTTCTCCATCCACAAAGGGACCAGACTGATCTACCTCTAGAGTTGCGCCAAGCACGCACTCTTTCCCTCTCCTGCGCACCGTCAGAAACTTTTATCCGGGTCATCCTCACTCTGACGCAACCAATACTGAGAAATGTTAGCTGCTCGCGGCAACTGTGTTACCTGCTCTCCTCCGTAGAATCCTGTTTCTGTACTGTATCTTTGCTGGTTAACAGTGTTGGGAAGTGGTGGTTGTGGCACCTGACTTTGTTGAACAACTACCTCATTCTGCACCTGTGGAGTTAATGATTGATGTTCCGGATTAGGTTTAGGTGGGAACTTACACTCATTTCTCCAATGCCCTAATTTTCCGCAATTATGACATGGCCATTTCTTCTTTGCCTCTTCTAGACTCACTTGACCTTTTCCTTTACCTATGTTTGGTCGCATCTTATTCTGTCCTGAATCGTTTCCATTATTATTGTCCAATTGGGCTTCTTGTTTTTCTGCCACTTTCACTTGTGCCCACATTGCCTTTTCTTTCAACTTACGCTGTTTACCCTCTATTTCATCACTACAATACTTAGCATACCTCAGCACCTCATCTACACTTCCATTCTGCCAGTTTATCATATGTTGCTTAATCATATCGCTTATTTCTTGTTTCAGGCCAAACACAAATCGGTATACAAAATGACTCATGTCCTTTTCACTCAATTCCTCATAACCACTATACTGCTTGAAAACCAATAACAATCGCTCATAATATGCATGTACAGACTCCTTACTTTCCTGTGTAGTTCTATCAATCTTAACCCAATCTGTCTCTTTGGGAGGAATCTTATTCTTCAAAAAGGTAATCACCTTGTCGTATTTCTTCATCACATCTGGTCCTGGAGCTCCTGTCTTAGGATCTCTTGGATATTCTGTAGTTGGCCAGTCAACCGTAATCTTACATTCTGACCACAGATCCGTTGGTACCACTATGTCAAACAATCCATCCAAATCTATCCACAACACTTTTGAGACCTTTACAAACCTTTCTACTTGTCGGTACCACTCAACTGGCTTCTCTCTTAACTTTGGAAAATCATTTGTAAATGACAGGATGTCCTGCCTAGTCCAGGGAACATGCACGTAACTACCACCTGGAGTTTCTCTCATAGGGTATTCTTTAACAACAGGTTCTTTTTCTGTTATCATAAAAGCCAATGAACCTTTGTCTATACTTTTCTCATTCTTCTTTGTCCATCTAACCTTCCACCTGTCCACATCACCCCATTTTCAATCGTTCCTAGAATTAATTCTTCCATATCTATTTTCAATCTGATCACATCTAATGGTTTTTCTTCTGTTTCTTTTATTTTAAAAGCTTTCATCCACTCATTTAACTCATCAGGAGTCGGACCTATGGGAGTACTATTTATTTCTGTCCAATTTCCACTCTTTTCAGGTGTCACTGTTGCAGATTCAGTTACCATAGGTATTTTTCTACCGTTACACTCATTTATTGTCAAATTTTCAGGTGGACTTGGTCTGTAAGCACTAGCCAAATTGCTTGTACCTGGACTTGTTTCCATTCTTTCCTTTTCTCTCTGAAATTGTGAACTCAAGGGAATCACCAAAGATCGTTCATCAATTTTCTGATTCTCAAAAACTGGTATTACTGGACCTATTGTTACAGGCACAGTAACTGCTTCCATATTTTTCGTTAATTCTCTAATTTTCTCAGTTAGTTCTTTTGTTGTCCTTGCCAATTCGCTTGCATTTTCGCTTTCTATTCCCTCATTTTGAGAAGTTCTCATTTGTTCTTGTGACCTATTTACCTCATTCCTCTTTTCCGGACTTTTATTTCGCATAGTCTCTATTGGTGGCGCATTTGGTGTCACCACTGTAGAACTCTGCTGATACGGAGGTGGATTTCTATTTAATATATCTTCCAGCAATTCGTCATCCGTTTCACTCTCATGCATATACTTTTCTCTCTCTATATGTTTCTTTTTCTCAGTCCGTTTTTCTTAGTCCCCTCCTCAACTGTAAAAGCTGGAAACAAACCTCCTGTCATGTTAGCACATCTCCATCGTTTTATTCTGTCCTCATGATTCATTCCCCACAATCTTCCGGGCACAAACTCATAACCTTTCATTCCTCTGAATCTTTCTCGCTCGTACATCTCATCTTCCCATTCTGTTAAAGCCTCAAACTGTGTCGGTCTAGGTCTAGGTTCCAATTTAAACATCTTTTCTCTTAAATTCCATAAAACCGCTACATTAAAAGAACCATTTTCAGGGAAAGCCAATGCTCCATCATTCTTTGTATATTTTACCCAATTGTCCAACCATATGCACGTATGATATCCATATTTCAGCATCATGTGTGAAGCTGCTGATTTCGGCGGAGGAATTACTTGTCCCTCTCTAGTCACAACCTTTTTGTCTTTCTTAAAGAAATTCTTCAATTTCAGTCGTCCATGACGTTCTCTCCCTTTCATACTCGTAATACGGCATGTTTTCTATTTGTTTTCTCTTTACTCTAATGCTGTTTCTGTGTACCGAACTTCGACCAATTACAGCGCGACTCACACTAAAGTACCAATCAGAACAATTCCCACCGTCCGCGAACCAACCAATCCTAGCGCGGCACTTTTCTACGTCACTCCTGCTCTGTGTTCACGTGACTAGCGCACTATCCAATCCTAGCGCGGCACTTTTCCACGTCACTTCTACTCTTTACCCCTCCTTTACAAAATTTATCGGCAATTTTCTTTTCACTGTTTTCTTCGTTAGTTACAACAAATAAACAATTCCATAGTCTGATTCGCTAAACAAAGTGACAGCCTTGTCCTTTTACACAAGAATCCTGTTTTTCCAGTAGGCAGCGCTTACCTCTACCCTACCACAGAATTATTTACTCTCACCGATAAAGTAGCACTTCCCTCTACCTTACCCTTCTTTCAAACAAACAATTTACTCGTTTCTCTGGGGATAAGACACATGTGGAGACTAGGCTCCTGAGAATTAAGGCCAAAGTTTCACAAGTAAACGTGATTTGCTATTTCGTTTACACACTTTTCACACAGAAATCCCTAACATAACACAACCTGCGTTATAACCAAAAATGAATTCAGACCATGTACCAAATTCCATGTGACTTCTCTTGCCACACGTGTTCCACTTCCTACATCCCAGAAGCGTGAAAACTTACATATAACATAACGCGACTCAACATAAAGTGTTAGTCATCAAAAATAATCAATAATCAATAAACAATAATCACTAAACTAATCTATAGAAAACCATAACTCTGCTACCAAAAAATCTGATGCAGCGCGTACAATAAAAACTATCCTCCTCCTAGGTTACTTATAGGTCATCCAGGGGCAAACTATATTTCTCATATCCACATGACGATGGGGCCCATAAACATCATCTAACACACACGCACACTCCTGGATTTCCTTTACACCTTTGTGAAATTCTGTACTCCTAGGAGAAGCATGAGAACTAAATGGAGAACACCATTTTATGTACCGCTGGAAGAGCCAGGATATCTTATTACCTTATTTTGTCCCTTTCTTTTAGTTATTTCTTAAGATATTCCTGCTTATTGTTTGTCGATGAATCATTCATTTAAGAAATTAGTTCATAGTGATTAAGACCAGCTGAATCACAATAACCACTTACTTATGTCACAATCATTTAGGAAAATAACCACTGAGTCATTTTGTGTTTAAAGAATCTTAAATTTTATATAATTTAAAAAGCATGAAAAGAATTTTAATACTTTATTCAATTATTCATTCTTAAATTCACAATTTTTATTAAGCATAATCAATTTATTGCAGAAAGGAAAATTTGTCATGAAGCCAAAACCCTAATTACCTGCCTAGCTTCCTAATTTAGCCTAATGATTTCTAACCTAAGTTAGGAATTAGAAATAGCCTGATTCTCATACTCAACTGTAAAATAAAGACAGCAACAGCAACTTCAGCTCGTCAGCATCAGCTACCTGCAACCCGTCTCCTCTAACAGTCTTTCAGCATCTCCCGCTCAGTAAGGGATCGATCAGGACCACCCAGCACTGGAAGCCACCAATACAACTCTTCAACTCCTCTCCTGACTGTGCCTGCAACCACGACTGACATCAACTGACCCCCTCCCACTAAGAGTAGGCCCTCTTATACCCTAATTCTAACTTTGCTAACTAACTGTTGCAACATTAATATCACGCTTTTCTTTCATTGGTCCATGCATGTCAGCTTATTCATTCTTTAATCAAGTTCTCTTGGATTCAAGGGTCCTTGGATCATTTCCTTTCCCATACGCTTAAACATTTCCATCCGATTCGATCAGTTCATTTGTAACTTCTTTCGACACATTCGAGAACTCCGCAGTCATTGTCCTTTCTCTTAGACTTGTTTCCCACGGGCTCTCTGCTGATCATCATGGCACACTATCAGTTCAATTAGGTCACACCAGCCTTAACCATTTCTTGCATCCTAGCCTCTCAGAAACATCACGAGGTTGAGCTTTCTCCAATTTCATCCCGTGTCATGTGTTCCCTTGCGCCTGCGCACATCTTCCCATTGGCGGCCATTTTATCTCGCCACTCGGTTATACTTTAGAAGCACTAATTTGAGGCAAACAAAACATAATTAAAATAGAGAAAAATATCCCTTTTGTTTCCCTCCCGTCTACGTACCCCAATTAGTTGTTACCTAGCAGAAAGCAACATTTAAGCTGTTCCTTACTTACCATCACTATTTGTTTTTGCAACGACACGTTTTATTTCTATGAAGCCCAATAACATGCATTTATTTTTATTAGTACGCATTTATTTTTACGTTATAATTTAGACACACGGACATTTATTAATAGATTATTTAGCACACACATTGGCATATTACCATTCCCACACATACAGTGTTGATTAATACATTTAAACGAACATTTTATTAATAATTTATAAAATTTGTTAGGGGTTACATTTTTTTATTTTCCCTGCTCCATCAGTACCTTCGGTTCCTTGGTTACCAAAAAGGCCGCCTCCTTCTGGTTGATCCAACCATTGGTTTCAGCCTCGAAGACCAATGTGGAGATCATGGTGGTGAGGCGGGTGGTAGGGTCCATTGTTATCGGTGTGTAGTATCTGTCGTTAAGAAGTTGACGACTGCATTCTGCATCGTAATTGACAGTACTTTGGATTACAGTGGCCCCACCCTTGTCTGCCTGCTTGATTGTGATGGTTGTGTCCTCAGCAAGACTGTTTGCTGCGTTCAATTCGGAGTTTGATAGGTTGTGGAAAGGAGTTTTGTTATGGGGAAGGGCTAGTTCCTTGAGAACAGCTTTCTCAAATGTTACAACTTCCACAGGGACCATGCTATTGTTGGGGGTAAAGGTCGAAGGGTTTCTCAGTCCTGAGTCCACCGATTCATTAAATGGGCGGTCTTGAAAAAAGGTTTTGAGCCGTACCTTTCTAAACAAGTTCTGGACCTCGCATAGGTCTCTGAATGAGTCAACCTGGGGGGTGGGAACAAAACCCAAACCTTTCTCCAACACTGTCTGCTCCTGGTCAGTTAGTGGACGGTGAGAGAGGTTTACCACTAGTGTCTCTTGCCTTGTGTTCTGCTCCTTGTCTCTATGTTGTATGTTGATTGGTCTTCCCAATGAAGCTGTTTTTGAGATCCTCTTCTGTTGCGCCCTCTTCCCCTGCCCCAGCCTCTGTCTAAAAAAGGGGGGTTGCTATTCTGGAAGAACTGAGGTGGCCCATGTTGGTATGGTGGGTACTCCCAGAATGGAGGGGGGGGGCCCTGGTAGACTTCTGGGCCCTGGTATCGCGGTGCACCATAGTACTGATTGGGGCGATGTGCCCTCCTTAAATTATTGCTACCCCAACTCCCTGCACTGGAGTCACTGTCTGTCGAGCTTCTCCTATCTGAGTTGTCGTCCGATGAATAACTTGTTTTGGCAGACGTATAGTCAGCTTTGAGGTATGGGTAGACTTTCTCTTTTTCAAATTTCTGCAAATCTTTTTGCAGTTTGGATATCTTCTGTTTCATCAAATAATCCTTGTTATCAGAAATCTCGGCATTGATTTCTGCTAGTCGAGTTTTATACGCTGTAATCTGCACAGTTGTTTTTAGTGCCCCTTCTGCAATTTGAATCCTCACTAGAAGTGCATCTGCAAGCCTTCTGGCTGTGTTAATGATTAGCACGAGCCAGTCCCTAGTGCATTCCCATGCAACTAGGGACCACTCTTTTTTGAAGGTGGCATCATCCAAAAAGAGTCTTGGGAAGTTGCTCACAATCAGGCCCGAAGGGGAAATATTAGCTCGTAAGTATTCTGTCATAAGGGCGCCATGGAGCGTTATTTTAAGCCACTCCTTTTTCAGGGTGGTTAGGGAATTCCAGTCATCCAATAATGAGCCGGAGGCAGTGGTGCCATCGGCTCCCAATAGAAATGGTGTCCTGTCCAGAATGTCTGATACTGCTTCGTCACCGAAGCTGAGGCCATGGTGGTTGTCCATGATTGTTGAGAGAATGTCAAGGTATGGGCCAATTGGGATACAAAAATTATCCCTGGTAACCTATGAAAGAGTCCCACGGGGGCAGCCCGTGCTGATTATGTACCAAACAGAGGGGACAGAGGGGCAAGTTTAATGAGGTCCAGCATACATGCCCCACAAAGACAGTGAGCAAAGAGGGTATGAAGTTCCTCAGGGTCTGAGTAGAAGAACGTGGGAGTGCAGGTGGAAGTGACACCAAAGATTGGTCGTCTCACCTGGAGTAGAAAACAAGGGGGGAAAATTCCCTTGTCGGAACTAGGGCTCTCACACACCTAGCAAGCTAGGTGTCATGCTTCATCATATGAGCCTGCCCCTCGTCAGGTCGGCGCTGCAATACCTGACGGGCACCCAGTACGGGGCTCTTTGGCGGGGATCTTTTGTTCCTGCTGTTGGGTGCAGTGGAGGTGAGGGGCCTAGTGTGTGTGGTTGCTGAAGGTTTAATAGGCTAGTAGGGGTAAAAGGTTCCCACATTGTGCAAAATCATTAGATACTAGAACTTTTTTCTTCTCCTGAGAATGACTGAGTCCATGAGTGGTGGTTCAGTCACAGGGGAAGAAGAATTTGCAAACGCTCTCAACATTACAGAGAACTGCAGACATGCAGTAACTATAAAGTTGTTAGAACACGGCGTACCAGCAACAGGTGGCTGTGTTACCTTTGTGATTGAGGCACATGAGGTGTTCGGATCAGAGGTATTCTATTCTTGGGTTCAATTCCCACCTGCAGATCTGGTGACTAAATTGTTTCACACATACATTGTAGTTGAACCACCGGAAGAATAAATTCCATACGAAGACATTGAAGTCCAGTTAACTTACCAGCAACACAGAAACTGGTTTAAAGGCACCCTCCCACACACAACATCTGTTGTGAGACTTGGTCCACTCAGCATAGAAGGAGCAACCTGGCCGGTCTTAGCGACATACACTCCACATCCAGAGATAGATACACTACCAGTTGATGAACTCCGTACAATATATAAAGACATAGTCAGGCTATACAGATACATTGTCCAGTTCGTCATGCGAACATTAACAGTCCAACCTGCGAGACATGCTCCAGTTGGTCCACATCAGCCCACACCTACAATTAACCCACAGACACTAAAATCAAAATTCCGTTCTGGATAGCACAAAACATTGCACAGCTGGAAGCAGTATTTCCCCATACGGGTCCCCAGGAAAAACATAGAATGCTAACCATTTGCTTACCAATGGGGATGGTTCCCTCAAATGAGGATTGTATCACTTGGGGAACAATCTTTGCTGCTGTATACATAAGAATACACGGTACCCGTTCTATAGCAGTCGTTCCAGAGGTATTGAAACAGATACAAAATGAGTACGGGGCAGGACCTGCCCTGGACTTGGGAATGAAACTGATGGGTAACTTTGCCCAAGTCTCTGCAATCATGCTGAGCAACGTAAAAGGGGAGGAAGCAGCAGTGACTATACACCACCGCCTAAGGGAATTAACTCCTATATATAAGGAGCGGGAATGACCAAAAATTATTGAAGAAACCTATGCTGCATTAGGTAGAGATAGTTTAGGAGCCAAACCAGGGAAGCCACAAATGGCGGGTAGTCCCGACAAGGATAACTCAAAGCAAGGACCCACTTCTTCTAAAAAAGAAATGAGAAAATAAAAACTCTAAAAATGACAATTCAGAGAAGAATTCACGATCAAGGGGTGGGTCTCCCCAACGGGAGTCCTCTGAAAATAGGTATAGCCTTAGGAATCGTGATAACATTAGGAAACCTGACAGGTATCAGGATACTGATACACGTTCCTTTCGTTCCTTTCAGAGTTCATCAAAAAACTCGGAGAGGGATGGGCGATCAGAACAAAAGCAGGAAGATCGACCAAAAACAAAAAGGGAATCACATCAAAATTTAGATTATATTATCAAACAGGAAGAGCAACCTAAAACAAAATCTCAATTCAAAAAGAAGAAAGTATCTGGCTTGAAAACTAGACATGCCCATGTTACTGAGGACTCAGCTTCTGAATGGGGAATGGGCTCTGACGATGCTAGACAGCGTGGCAGAAGTAACAATAGCTCGCCAGAACCTGAATGATTTTCTGGTGATAGCAGCATTGAATGAACATATCACGGTGGAAACACCTGATACAAGAGTTAGTGTCCCACATCGATTACACGAAATTACACTCCAAATAGAGGGGGACATCTCAAGAAAGGTTAATGGTCTCTTTTGGGAGAACTTAGCATATGGCTATGACATACTGCTAGCAGAAAAAGATTGACCGCCTGAATTTGTGATGGATTGCCCAAGAGGGGAAAGGATCATTTTGCCTGCTTTCTTCGACCTTGTTCCAGGATCTTTAAAACATTCATACGCGCAGGAGTGGGCGCTAGCGCTAGCTCCGGCATTATACCGCAACCATGTAGGGTGGGACGTGGACTCTACTCAACACGAAATCCCATTAAAAATTACTCCAAATCCACAGAGACAGTACCCTATAAAAAACAATGCAAAAGGACAGGTCAAAGAAATCTTAGACCAACTTGAATACCAAGGTGTGATTGAGACTTGCACCTCCCCCATAAACAATTCTTTGTTTCCCGAAATAAAACCTGACAATACATATCGTCTAGTTTTAGATTACTGACAATTAAACACATGCACGCGAACATTTGCAGTTCAAAATGCACATAGTGCCGCATTAATGAACAACATTGTGAGGAAAAAATACAAAATGACATTAGATATCTCGAATGGATTCTTCTGCCAAAATATAGCTCCAGATAGCAGATATTTGACAGCATTTTCTGCCCTCGGCAGTCAGCATCACTTTCGTTGTTTGCCCAAGGGCTATAAGAACAGCCCAGGGCTATTCTCGGCAAGAGTGTCAGAATTATTACAAACATGTGACGAGGAGGCGGTGTCCTATGTAGATGACATTTATCTAGCGGACGATGAAATGCTTGAACACTTGTGCAGGATGAACAACATAATTGTGGGATTCCCTAATCTGGGCTACAAATTTAATTTCAAGAAATCTAAAATTGCCCATCTCAATGTCCTATTTGTGGGATATGAGCTCTCAAGTGAAGGCAATAGCCTGGCAGCCAACTTTTTAGAAAAGTGAGCGCTGCTTCAGCCTCCAAAGACTCTGAAGGGTTTGCAATCCATTTTAGAATTTCAAAATTTTGGCAGAACATACATTCTGGATTACGCAGAAAGAGTAAAACCTTTCTACGACTTACTCAGACCTGATTTCACACCACATCAGTGTACACAGCAACACACAGATACTCTCTGTTCAGTTCAGGCTGACATGATAGCATCAAAACATTTGTCACAAATGTGAATACTACCAACTTGGTGATCCGGGTAGTCCCGGGTTTATCAGGATATACATATATCACTTTCAATGAAGGTGAGACAGTCCCAATTGCATACAAATCACATTTATACACAAATGCTGAAATACCATTTGCAGCGACAGAAAAAATACTGACAACAGTACAGACTGCTGTAGTGAGAGAAAGAGCACTAGCACAGGGGAAACGCATTATTGTTGTAACCCCGGTACCGACTTTGGAAGTGGTTACCAAAGCGAGTATTCCAAATGCAAAAGCACTGCATCCATGATGGATACAATGGGCTAATCCTCTCACTGCAACAGATGTAGATTACAAGTACGATTCTACATTGAAAACACAAGTGTTCCTGCAGTCTCACGAATGAAATCTTGCCTCTAGAAAAATATGAGTACATCATTTACACTGATAGTTCTGCTGAGCCTGCCATTGGACGTAAACAACAGTATAGCGCAGCATGTGCTATAGTGAAGGAACGTATGCTGGTCGGTAAGTTCCATCCCAGCAATACGACTACACAATCTCTAGGAGATTGTACCACACCGCTGGCAGAGCTGAAAGCCCTGATACTAGCACTACAATATACGGATCGGGAATTCCCCACACTGATAGTGTGCGATTCGTTTTACTGTGTGCAGTCTTATAATGAATATCTTCATTACTGGGGCCAGAATGGGTTAAGAGATTTCAGGGTTGCACAATTAAACATAAATTGTTATGGGAACAAGTGGCAAAGCTGAAAGCATACCTGCCACAGGCTCAAGTTATTCACACCTTGAGTCATCAGCGTGTTGGCGTACACGTTGAAGGGAATTCACTGGCTGATGAAGCTGCAAGGCGACAGTGCGAACTGCTGCCGTTGCTGCAATCACTCGTTCTAGCACGAGGATAGACGGAGACATACTGATAGCTGTCAACGCCTCAAAGAATGGCTCTGCCATTCTGAAAGGCTTTCCACTCAAATATTCCTATAAATTAGATGTGCAAAACACACCGTATGCTCAAATTCCAGGAGTGGGGGACAGAGTTACACCAAACATGGATCGCAGATTAGGTTTAATACTAGCTGCACACGAGGGTCTGGGCTCAGCACACGCAGGATTCACTGCTACAATTTCATTACTGAAGCGACGATTCTGGTGGCCAAGTTTGTCTAAACAAACAAAGGCATATGTCTTAAAGTGCGACATCTGCCAGCAGATGAAAGGTTCCACCGTAGCACGGCCACCACAAACATCATTACTCATTTCAGACAGACTTCTCGCTTGTGTCTATTTTGATCACTGCGGCCCCTTAAATTCAGACGGGGCTTACAAGTACATCTTGGTGGTAGTGGAGTCATGCTCTAGATTTCTATGGGTTTGGCCTCAGTGCTCGGCTGGCGCTCAAACTGTTGTAAAGGATTTGCGAGTCTTCATCGGGACATACGCAATTGGCACGTTACATTCCGACCATGGCCCTGCGTTTAGCTCATGGGCTTACAAGGAAGCCATGGAAAATATGGGCGTGGCCTTGCGGTACTCCTCCCCCTACCATCCCGAGGGAAATTCAGTGGTGGAGAGGAAAAACCGGGACCTAAAGCAATCCTTAACAGCAAGGGTATTAGGTGCTGGCGGTAGTTGGGTCAATCACCTATATGGGGTCCAGAGGGCACTAAACAACATGCCAAGAAAATCCTTGGGAGGACGTACTCCCTATGAGATCCTGTTTGGGACAAGAATGTGGGTAACTGACCTCGACTGTGCCACCACAGTGGTGGATGTAGAACCATTTGAATTGAATGATCAATTGGCTGTTTTACAGGAACTCAAGGAATTCCGGACATTACAAAGCAACGTCCAAGTAAAACGCACCGCCACTCGGGATGTGAAACCGGTTCCGGCAAGACCTGTCTGGGTCCTGAAGACTGGAGACCTGGTCAGAGAAAAGATCTTGGACAAGACGGAGTTTGGGCCATCCTACAGAACACCTGTACCTGTCCTGGAGGTTCAAGGAACAAGAACAGCACTTCTTTTGCCTCTTGCCGGCAAAAAAGAAAGAAGATTCGTCTCCATTGATCTGATCAAACCACACTATGTGGCCGATTCTCAACAGTAGGCCACGTGGAGTCCTGAGTAGATGCAGATCTCCTCTCGCTACTATACAGGAAGTTCAGATGGAAAGACTAATAACGTTTCAAGACTCCACTGCGCAAGATCAGTATCAAATAACAGAGTACGAATTACACCTGTTAAAACTGAACAACATCCAAATGCACCTGAAACCCAAATTGCAATTTGGCCCAACGATGAAATCTACATCAACGTGTATTCACAAGAAGCACCTGCCAGTTCTACAAACACTGCAAAGCTACCAAAGATAGATCGAACTCCGTCTGGCTACTTCATCAACTTCAATTACTTTTCTTCGGATCCAAGTGAACCTGAGCAAACGCCACCCATTTCTAAAAAAGAACAATTTCGACAATTCTATCTCTGGCTGAAAAAGACTTACCTGGTGTCCCATGGTTGCATCTTTGGTTTGCATTAGGGATCCTGTTCCTGTTAATTTGGATTCGTATAGTAACTGTCTTTTTCCTTCTACTGAATTGACATTACCTTCCACAACGCTCTGCAGTACAACCTGTGAACTTGGTCTTGAAACCACATACGTCATCACATCGTGAACAGAGAGACCTGTCCCTAGTGAACATTACAGCAGTTCCAGGACCTGATGGTATAGTTTGGGATAGGGTTTCATATGATGTATTTGGTCCTACTGAACATTTGAAAATTCCACAAGTATTTAAAATTTCATTGAATGATTTCATTACCCCGAGTACACTCTCTGATAATTGGAACATTGAGACTGTAAATACTATGCTGTCAGATTTAGAACAATCTGCTGCATTTTCTTACAGGGAATTGTACGAAGATACACCTGACTACGACAGTATGTATTGTTACCAGCATTATGGTCACCACTTTTTGCACAAAGCAAGCGTTCACGCACTGTAGACACTTACCATCAATGGGAACATTGCCTGACACCGCCAAAAGGTAGTTCTGCCACATTCGCTCAGAAATTTGCATACTTTTCAGGGTTCAATACAGCAGACCCAATGTCATACTATTATAAGCTAGTACAGACTAATGCAACTGCGCAGAAAATGATGCTGACAAACACCAAACTTAAATATTCAGCACCCTTTATCTCCCAACTGTCTATACAAGGTTTCGACTATTGGAAGGACACGATAGACACAAAATCCATCTGAGGACGGAAGATTGGCAGGTTCAGGGATCTGAAGCCTTATTTAGAGTTTGCCTCATTCTATTACAGATAATATTCCTGAACAGAACAGTGCAACAGACTACCTGCTACGGGTTTGCAAAAATTAAAGACCTGAAAACACCAAGCATCCCCTCGCCCATACCTATTGAAGGTATATCAAATGACACACTGATAAGTGAGGAGGTACTGGGTACAATGATACAGAATGGTACATACAATTCATCAGCTCCCAAATGGAAGGGTTGGTTGGTTTGGCCTATCAACACAAATAGGTGTCAGTCAAGATTCAAGGGTACTACCAGAGGGTTTAGTATCCATAGGCCTGACCCGCGCTATGTACACACAGATGACCCAGGGGTAGTGACTTCTTATAGTGTTGGGAAGTTGGGCCTGGAATGGCTGAAAACCTCAACACTATTACAGGTGAAACAACACTTGTCCCCTCTACCAGACAATATGGATCTTAGGGATTTCTTGCTAGGTCCCAAGAAACTGCGTAAAAGACGCTTCTTATATGCCATCTACAATGAACTGTGGAAAGTCTCCCAACAGGATGCTACTGAGAGATTACGTGAGATTGATAGAATTACCCTAGAAAAGGCATTGGCTGTGGTAGACAACGGTATGCCCACACTTTCTTAACGCATTTATTCACTGAGCAACATTGTGTCCTCAGCAATTGACATAATGGAACAAGTTTTGTCTATTCTACAACAAGGGCAATCTCAATTGCGCTCCATTTTGCTTTTAAGCTGGACGCTCCAATTACTGCGTTCTGGCAACGTGCCATGGCTATACATTAACAGCACAAATTTGTTTTTGGCTTATAATCTGACCTATAGACAATTGACCATGGCATGCAGAGATGCAAAGTACACCATGCTGCTCATTGAAAAATTAGAGAAGTTACCTTTTACAGTAGCAGGGTCACCATCTACGGAATGGTTAATTCATGGCTATATCACGCTGCCAATCACGACATTCTAGTTCCAATACTGCCTTAGATACATCCAAGCAGGCAGGTAGGAAGCGTTGGGTGAAGGGTACATACAGGAAACTTGGGCATTACCATACAGATATAGATGTAGAAATAAGGACACTGAAGTTTTCTTAAGTGAGAGGGCTTTAAGTGGTTGTTTAGTGTGTAAGGAGGTCTCGCTTCACGGAGCGTGTAATGCTTCGCAAGCAAACTTATCTTGCTACTTGAAAGGCTCGCCGGCTGCAGTGATTCATCCAGTTTTCGAGTTGCTCTCAAATGGGTGTTATTTATTGCTGAATGATCAAGGCTGTTTCTGGATGGCGCCAGGCATCGCATATCTAGTCACAATAAACCTCAGGGTTGTTTGGTGTAAGCAAATATTGTTTCCCCCGGCTCGCACAGTTAGGGAGGCACCAGTGTGGACTTTATTGAATGTTTCCAGTATAAGGTTTGATTTGCTGAGCAGACTGAAAGCCATTTTGTTTCAACAAAATGTGGCCTTAACTTCAGCTCGAGAGACTTTTGATCTCCAGGTTGCAAGGTCTTCAGCAGAGATACAGGCCCTGGTCTGTACGAACGTCCCGATCCATTGCGGAGAAATGGTTCATCGTATCTTTAACATGTCTGATACGAGTGGGATCGTACACTTATTTAAGAGTCTTGGATCAGGTCTCTTAACCACCTTTCAGACCATCTTTGGAGTAATTCCAGCTTTTATACACTCTGTAATTGGAAGCGTTTTTGGAGGGCTTCCTTTGGTCCTGATATCAGTGGCAGGCATCCTGATTTTAATCCTATTGATTCGCAATGGATGTCTCAATCCCTCAAGACATGGAGAGAACACTGCTGGAACGACATTGTTGTGAGCGTATGGTATTTTACCTGGGTACGCCTTGGCTTCGAGAGCTGAGTGAGCATTGGTTCCTGTCTTTCAGACCGGTCTGGCTAGACTGTGTCCTGCCTGTGTTCCGTTGCCTCTTCTGCAGATTTGGCTGTGTGTTGGATCTGTGTCTGACACTTCCATCGGTTGCGCCGCCGGACATAGAAGTGCTCCTAGAGCTCTTGCAGGCCCACGTGCAGTGTTCCACAGCGTATTCCCACGTTTATGACGGCATTCTTGGAGCCTCCACAGGATGCTTCAGCTCCTGTTGGAAGGGAAGTCGGCTCTGCTCCTGAGGTACAGGCATCGGTCCCAGGCATGCAGGCATCTAATTCTTCCACTGCGGTTGCTGTGGGAACCAGAGATGACCATCTTTGCTCACTCAACATCATATTGGAAGTACTGGAGGGATTGCCACCTGCGGATGCAATGTTCAGCGATGTTGAGTCTTCGGCACAGGATTCATAAACAATCTGGTCTTTCCTGTGCTGGGAACTATTCAGCATGTTTTAAACATCTACAAAATTGAAGGTCGTAACTGACTATGTTTTATTTTTCTTCTTCTCTGCTCTAACTGAGCATAGTGGTTTTCAAGGTGCTCAGTGTAATAATAACCACATATACAAGTTTAAAGGACCTTTTGAATGCTTTTAGGGAAAAATGACTTTTCTTTTATGGACATTTTTACAGGCTTTTAAAGTGCTTTTAGTATTTTAATTATAAATTATTTTTATGCTTTTACTGGCCCTAGCTTTATCATTATCTAGCTGACCCTGTTGACCTTTTGATGAGGAGTGGGTGTCATGTCCTTTAGGCTAGTCCTGTCAGGTATACCTCTATTTTCATACATTGTCCTATCCACACGACAACAACGATTCCAAACAGGTGACCTTTTACCTAGTAGCTTGCTCCTGTCTCTTCGACACCAGGCTCTTAGTATTCTATCATAATCCATGTACCTGACATACATAAACATGTCCCCAGACACGGCATAATTATTCTGTATAAGAGTTACCACTTTTTTCCATCCTTGGCCAACAGCTCGCTGTGCGTGATCACATTTGTTTGGAAAAACATTTATGATTGTTTTCAAAACATATTGATTCTAGAGGAAACCCTGGAGTGACCACTCTAGTATATAAGACCCGGAATTCCCCCTGCAAATTAGAGGAGAATTCCTTCCAAGCTGACACGGGGTCCTGCATGCTGAATCTTCGACACTCAGCGGTCTGACATCCCTTGCGGGGTGTCATACTCAGAGAAGAGACGGGGTCCTTCATTCTCTACCATCAGGTGAGGGGGCTGGTTCTTCCCTAGGGGTTTCTTGGCTACATACATACATATGCACATATACATACTACACCTACATATCTAAGCTAGGTATATTTAGGTAAATTACGTAGGGCACACATTACAGGAGTATGCAAATGCTACTGTTTTATCTGAACTGTATATGTTCATCTTCTTAGCACTATGGTAGAAATGTATCTACTGTTTACCATATTAGCACTTGCGATTTCTTTCGTATGCTTCTGTCTCCTGATTGTCGCAGCACATATGCTTTACACAAGACTGTCGCTGGACCAATAAATACTTATTGAAAACGTTCTAATCGCCATCTCGTGTATTTCCTAATAACAAGTAAGCACGAGTGACTGAGCCAAAAATACTGTACTCTTTTCCGCGATCCCTGAGGGATCAGGGTTGTCATGTTCAGTGGTTGCCAGAAACTACCTACACCACTGTAGAATACAGGGGGATGGTAGTGGCACTGTAGAGCTTGCTGGTCTAGCGGCTGACATATCCTGTGGGGGTGTCCGGAAGCCGTTTGGACACCAAGCCCTCAGTTTAGGTCATCCAAAATGCGCAGGTCCTGGGGATTCCTAGGAACTACACAACAGTCTTGCTGCGCAGGAGGGACAAGTGCCAATTGGTCTGCTACATAAAGCATCACTCTCTGGTCAGCTTCTGGCCAATTGCCTGGCTGATGAAGGGTGTTACCCAGAAACCGGTCCCAGGATGCTTGTTTCCAGTTCAGGGAAGACCTGGCTTGGCAGTTCGGGCTGGACTGTTCCCATGAGGCACAGGGTCAAGACTGATTTGCATATAGCTGGGTCTGAACTGAGGTGGCGAAGTGAGCTAAAGAATGATGATGGATTCAACCTAGATCTGTGACTGGGGGTGAGTGTCTGAAAAGTTTCAGCCCTCCGTCCATCATCTCCGTGTGTTTGCTTTGTTCGCCCTAAGTTGGCAGGGTATGCCCAGACGTGGGTCCCTTGCTCACTTTGCCACTGGATTCAAGCTAGCCTGGCCGATGAAGGGTGTTACCCAGAAACCGGTCCCAGGATACTTGTTTCCGGTTCAGGGAAGACCTGGCTTGGCAGTTCGGGCTGGACTGTTCCCATGAGGCACAGGGTCAAGACTGATTTGCATATAGCTGGTTCTGAACTGAGGTGGCAAAGTGAGCTAAAGAATGATGATGGATTCAACCCAGATCTGTGACTGGGGGTGAGTGTCTGAAAAGTTTCAGCGCTCCGTCCATCATCTCCTTGTGTTTGCTTAGTAAAAAGGTCTTTACCATGCTTCAGAAACTTTTCCTCGGTATCACATATCGTGCAATCAGGATTTACATCAAGCCTGCCCGTGTTACCAACTTTCTCTCGTGGGCCAATTTCTTAGGCGGAACAACGTGGGACCCCTTCAATTTCATCTTCTTTTTTGGGGGAGAGCCCGGAGCCTGAGTGGGGGAGATTGAGAGTACTTGATCTTGGGAGCAGTTAGGTGGTGTCTGGCCAAAGCTAGAGCCGGTGTTACCAACAGGCCTTCACCCGTTATTCCCTTTGCTGATGTAACCGGGGGTTCAGGGTGATGGTCAACTAACACAGTAACCGATTTTATGGTGGCCTCCAGCTTTGCCTCAGTACTACTGATCTCTTTATTTACCACTCCCATTGCTCTGGTTAGGAATTTTCCCAAAGAACCAACTCCCCCATTATCAGGTGCTGTATACTTTCTCTTGCCTGTAGTTACTGGATAACCTTAGGCTAAGGCTGAAGACCTTAATGCATGCCTTCACATGGGCTGGAACTCCCAACAGCATGTGTTTTCTTCGTACCAAAGAACAATGAATACCTGCAGAACTGCACACTTACTTCAGTTGCACCAGTGGAACCACGCTCATCAACAAGGGAACAGTTTTCTGGGAGGGATCATAGTAAATTTCCAGGCCGTTTGAAAAACCAAGAGGTGTGGCCCAGCCTCTCCCAATCGATGGCGGGTGCAGGAAGTTCAGCGCCACTGAGGAAAGACTGCGCTTTTATGCATGTTGTCCAGCGCCTCCCCTCACAGCAGTAGCTGGGAGCTGACAACTGCACCCTGGGAAAGCGAGTCCCACCAGGGTTAAGTAGCAAAGTTCAGTGCCCCCCACACTGAAAAAGTGGCCTGCGCCGTGGAGGTAGGGCAGCGTTTTTATGCACATTGTCCAGCGCCTTCCCTCACAGCAGCAGCTGAGAACTGACAGTGGCACCCTAGGACAGCGACTCCTACCAGGGTTCAGCAGCAAAGTTCAGTGGCCCCCACACAGAAAACACATACTACTTATTCCTTCAGGAGGGCAACCACACAGTCCAAATTATATAAGGGATAAAGTACCCCCTGCCATACATTATAAGGATGTTTGCCAGTCACAGAGGAGTTCCAAAACCATATAGAGAAATTAGGCCGAAGGCCAAGTTCTTTCATAAGTTTATGTAACTCTGAGGGGATACTTTACTGTCAGGGGGTACTTTACCCCCTATAATACATGGTCACACCATCATCTTTCCCACAAACCACATAAAACCTTGGTGCACAGCTTTTTTATATGAAAGAGTGAGCATGTTTGCAAACATCAAATATTGAAATAAAACCTTTAGTGCAAAATTAAACACATCAAAAAACTGTTAGATATTTGTTGCAAACAGATATTAGAAACAGTTCAATACTACGCAGTTTTAAAAAAAAGCTGCAGTAGCTCAGAATGTGTAGAAGCATGCAGAAAGAGTCTAGCTTTTTCCTTTCTAAGGAGTGGAAAAAATGAACATATTCTCTCTGCTTGTCATTATAAGCTCTTAAAATAGAGCAGAAGATAGAAAAGCAGCCTTCTGTTTTCATTGCTTTAAACAGCTGCTTAAATTATGCTCCATGATCTGACCTGCCTTTCACCTCGGCTGCTGGCAGAATGGCCTTGTGACATCAGAACTTGACCGTAATAACTTATAATTGAGTTCTTGCTTCTTTTCATTACAATCAGCGACTAAGAGCGTCATAAGTCGCTAATTATAAAGAAATTATAGATGTGCATTTATAGAAGGATTATAGAATCCCATGTATTATAATCCACTTACTTACATTGAGAACCATTCTACTTATAACCTATTAAGGAGCATAGTTACCAAAATGTCATGCAGTGCAGCAAGTCACCTTGCTACTCTGGGTGACATAGAAAGTGCTACGCAAATAAATGATGGACCGAATGCTGAATAAATCATAAATTCACACCCAGTCAAGAGATCTGAGATAAATCCATCATTCTTTTGCTCACCATGCCACCCCAGTTTAGACCCAGCCATATGCAAATCAGTATTGATCTTGCTTCTCAAGGGAACACTCCGGCCAAACTGCCAAGCCAGGTCCTCCCCGGACTGGAAACTAGCATCCTGGGACATGTTTCAGGGTATTAACCCTCATCAGCCAGGCTAGCTTGAATCCAGTGGCACAGTGAGCAAGGGACCCACGCCTGGGCATACCCTTACCACTTAGGGCGAAAAGTGCTACGCAAGCAAATGATAGACAGAATGCTGAATAAATCATATATTCGCACCCAGTCAAGAGATCTGGGTTAAATCCATTGTTCTTTTGCTCACCATGCCACCCCAGTTTAGACCCAGCAATATGCAAATCAGTCTTGACCCTGCTCCTCATAGGAACAGTCCAGCCCGAACTGCCAAGCCAGGTTTTTCCTGGACAGGAAACAAGCATCCTGGGACTGGTCTCAGGGTATTACCCCTCATCAGCCAGATTAGCTTGAATCCAGTGGCAAAGTGAGCAAGGGACCCATGTCTGGGCATACCCATCCCACTTAGGGCAAAAAGTGCTACGCAAATAAGTGATGGACAGAATGTTGAATAAAACATACATTTATCCCCAGTCAAGTAATCCGGGTTAAATCCATTGTTCTTTTGCTCACCATGCCACCCCAGTTTAGACCCAGCCATATGCTCTACTCCTCTCGGGAACAGTCCAGCCTGAACTGCCAAGCCAGATCCTCCCTGGACCCGAAACAAGCATCCTGGGACCGGTTTCGGGATATTACCCCTCATCAGTCAGGCTAGCTTGAATCCAGTGGCATGGTGAGCAAGGGACCCACATCTGGGTATGCCCATCCCACTTAGGGCAAAAAGTGCTGTGCAAACAAATGATGGATGGAACGCTGAATAAAATCATACATTCACCCCCAGTGACATGGAAAGGGCAGGAATACGTCGTAATTAACATAATACGGTGCATTCCTGTCACACCCAGTGCTAGCCACAATGTGCTGCCTAGCGCCACTGCAGGCACCCTTGCACCATGATGCAAGGGCGCCTGTGTTGTAAGCACGATTGTTTTTGTGCAGGAAGGGACACCTTCTTTTTTTTTTTTATTACAGAGTTTTATATAGCGCGAACTTGACCCGAGGGTATCGGGTATCAGAGCGCTTTACACGAGCACCAGTTGATTTACATGAGGACACATTCATTTTTGTTAGGCACAGGGAGATTAAGTGACTTGCCCAGAATCACAGGATGTTGCGCGTCCTTGCCGAGACTCAAACCCAGTTCCCCAGCTTCGAGGTCGATCGCCCTAGTCGTTAGGCCAACTCCTCCCCCCTGCACAAAAACAATCCCGAGGCATTTTCCTCTTCTATATCAATCAATCAATCAATCACGGCATTTATAGAGCGCGCTACTCACCCGGGAGGGTCTCAAGGCGCTGGGGAGGGGGTAAGTTACTGCTCGAACAGCCAGGTCTTGAGCTGCTTCCTGAAGGAGAGATGGTCCTGGGTTCGCCGAAGGTGAGTGGGGAGGGAGTTCCAGGTCTTGGCTGCCAGGTAGGAGAAGGATCTTCCTCCGGCGGTTGTTCTGCGGATGCGTGGTACGGTGGCGAGGGCATGGCTGGTTGATCGTAGCTGGCGGGTGGGCGTGTAGAAGGTCATGCGGTCGTTGAGGTACTTTGGGCCCAGGTCGTGGAGGGCCTTGTGTGCGTGGGTGAGGAGTCTGAACGTGATTCTCTTGCTGACGGGGAGCCAGTGCAGGTCTTTCAGGTGTCCGGTGATGTGGCTGTGTTGGGGGATGTCCAGGATGAGTCGTGCGGAGGCGTTCTGGATGCGCTGGAGTCTTTTTTGAAGTTTGGCTGTGGTTCCGGCGTAGAGGGTGTTCCCATAGTCCAGTCGGCTGGTGACGAGTGCCTGGGTGACGGTCTTCCTGGTTTCAGTGGGGATCCATCTGAAGATCTTGCGGAGCATGCGCAGGGTGTTGAAGCACGAAGATGAGACGGCGTTGACTTGTCTGGTCATCGACAGGGAGGAGTCCAGGATGAAGCCCAGGTTTCGTGCGTGGTCCGTTGGCTTGGGCGCGGTGCCCAGGGCCGGGGGCCACCAGGAGTCGTCCCAGGCGGAGGGTGATGAGCCTCCGCCTGGGACTGCGGAATGGAGAAATTAAGATATTTCTTCTAGTTACGCCTTCCCAGGGAAGGCGTAGCCTTCGGACGCATTTCCAGGTCTACCAGTATTGCTAAATCTTGGAGTGGATCAGAATCCATGGGTGGATTCGTGGCAAAACCCATGCTCCACCCATGGATCGCCTTGCCAGGGCAGAGTAACGCAACGCAGCGATTTGGGCTGTGTTGCGTTACTCTGGATTTTTCAATCCACTCAGGGCCATGCAATGTAGCCTTGCGTGGCTTGATAAATCAAACTTAGGGGTTGTGTCGCTTTTTCACCCCATTGCATGGCACAAAAGCGACACAACCCTATGATAAATATGCCCCTACATACTTTTACCTGCTGCCTCCCCTTCATTTTTAGTTTGCTTTGCCAATGCTTTTTTCCTGCTGCTTTCAACAAGTTGGTGTTTGTCCCTCTCGCGCCCTGTGGATGTGCAGCTCCTGTCACGCCCCCTCACAGAGATGGGCGTTGCATTCGGCTTGCAGGTGGCAAACTGCCTTACCCACATGGCTCAGATGCCTGGGTGCACTCACCATGTTTTCCTGTTGCCTCCAAATTTAGCATTGCAGCGTCTTGGCCTGTGGAGATGGTGAAACAACAGTTTCTCGCATGTCCTCTGCCCTTCCTTCTTCTGCCTCTCCCTCTCACCTTGCAGTCCTTTCCTTTGCCATGTCTCTTTCCTCAGGCTGTCTTGTCCTGTGGCGCACCACTAACTTCATCTTTATCTCGTTCCAGCGGTCTGCTGTCCTCTTCCCTGTCACTACCCTATCCTCTTTTCCTGTCTCGTATTTTTTTTTGTATCTCTCTCCCTTTCTTTTCTATCTGCCTGGCCTTTCTCCTGTACTTTTCCAGTGTGTGTTTCCCTCCCTTCCTCTCTCTTCTCTGCCTTAGACTGTCCTTCTCTCCTACCCTCAACCCCTCACTCTGCCTCTCAGTTCCACTTACACTCCGCCGCCTCTTCTATTAGCCCATCTCTCTTCTTCATTCCATTTTTCTCACAGCCGGATTCCCTCCCTTCCTTTCTTGCTTACTGTTTGTTGGTCTTCTTTTTGCATTATTTACGGTTTAATGTTCTCTTGCCGTTTTCTGGAATTACCCGTTTTCCATATCTCTTTTCATCCGTCTCTTTCTTCTTTACTTCTCTTCTTATTCACCCTCCTTGTCTCTCTTTCCATCCTACCCCCTTCTTCCCTGTCACCGAATGAGACCCCATACTCTACTATTTCTCTTTCGAGTCTTGGCCCAAAAACCTGCCTTCTTCACTCTGTCTCGCTAAACGTTAGTCTCCTACCCTGGACCAGATTTTTCCTATTACTCTCCTCTTGTTCACTTTCATTGCTACATCCTGTTTCTCTCTCTAGCTCAACCTTCTTCACTCAGTCTCAATCCTATAAACCCAATTCTCATGTTAATGCTCAGAAGTTGCTCTTCTCCCTCCTCGTTCTCAGAGGGTTCACACTGTCTCTTCCTGGCCCGTGGCACACCCACATCGCCCCCACACTCTGCCCTCTATGTCAGAGTCTCTCTCTCCCCTCTCCCTTCTGCCCCTCACCTTCCTTATTCTCACTGTCTCCCTACTATAGGCCTGTCAGGGTCTCTGAATCCATGGGCGCCTCACACCTTGGGAGGAAGCTGGCAGAGACCACAGGAACATCTTTATTTACGGAGACGGGAGAATTTTTCGCACCCTGCCCATGAAAGCCCGGCACAAAGAGCTCAGTGTGCGGACGCCATGTCTGGAGAGACTGCCGGACCTGGGAAACCACACAAACGGCCTATTTCATAATATAGGGAGATACATATGCGCTCATATATATTTATATAAACATGTAGAAAATCCGATTGAGGCATGGCGCGAGCCCCGGAGCCGACTAATGAAGACAGCGGATGTTTTCAAGGAAGTCGGTCCAGGATGTTAAAATAAGTCGTGCGCACGCACCCAGTAGCGAGAGCGAAAAATGCGCCCGCTTTTAAGAAATATATTCCATACCTTGCAGACAGTGCATGGGAGTCTTGATTTTCTGTAACTTGTCTCGGCGTTAGGGAGCTACAGTGGCAACCAGATAACTGTTTCTCTGCTCTCTGAGGGGCTTGGCAATTGATTTGTCCATGGGTGTGACGTATGTGTAGTGTGTAAAAGGGAGATAATGTGAATGTGCCTACAAACAATACTGCTCTTGTGTATATGTATGGACTTTACCATTTTTTGTTACATAACAAACAGATTCATAAACGATCTAACAGCTCCGCTACAGTCCCAATCCAATTAGGACCTCCCCTTATTTGAGGAGTAGTCTGTCCTCTCGTGTTACCTAGCTGTGTTGCCAACTCTCTGCGACCTTCTGCTGGTCTCATGTTTCATCTCCAGCCCTTGCGCCTCATACACAGCACAGCCACCACTCCTCCGCAGTCGGGCTGGACTGTTCCCATGAGGCATAGGGTCAAGAATGATTTGCATATGGCCAGGTCTAAACTGGGGTGGCATGGTGAGCAAAAGAATGATGGATTTAACCCAGATCTCTTGACTGGGGGTGAATGTTTTGATTTGTTCTGCATTCCGTCCATCAATTGTGTGTCTTTTGATTTCTCGCCCTAAGTGCGCCAGGTATGCCCAGATGTGGGTCCTGGGCTCACTGTGCCACTGGAATCAAGCTATCCTGGCTGATGAGGGGTGAAACCCCGAAACCGGTCCTAGGATGCTTGTTTCCGGTCCAGGGAGGACCTGGCTTGGCAGTTCGGGCTGGACTGTTCCCATGAGGCACAGGGTCAAGACTGATTTGCATATGGCCAGGTCTAAACTGGGGTGGCATGGTGAGCAAAAGAATGATGGATTTAACCCTAGATCTCTTGACTGGGGGTGAATGTTTTGATTTGTTCTGCATTCCGTCCATCAATTGTGTGTCTTTTGCTTTCTCTAAGTGCGCCAGGTATGCCCAGACGTGGGTCCTGGGCTCACTGTGCCACTGGAATCAAGCTATCCTGGCTGATGAGGGGTGGTTTCCGGTCCAGGGAGGACCTGGCTTTGCAGTTCGGGCTGGACTGTTCCCATGAGGCACAGGGTCAAGACTGATTTGCATATGGCCAGGTCTAAACTGTGGTGGCATGGTGAGCAAAAGAATGATGGATTTAACACAGATCTCTTTACTGGGGGTGAATGTTTTGATTTGTTCTGCATTCCGTCCATCAATTGTGGACACAAGCCCCGCCCCCAGCAATGGAGTCTCGGCGTTCTAGAGTGACGGCGTTGTAAGCGCGGAGGTCCGGTCGGCGGCCCCTGCGAAAGCACGAAAAGCACAGAGCTTATGTTGGCAGCCCCCTGCGGTTGAAACGCGGCGTTTTGGATCTCGCGGCGACATCATTTTCGTTTTCCTTCCCGAACTGGCAGTCGGGCGGCAAGAGATGCAAGAGATGCTGCTGACGGAAGGTTAATGGTGGAGAGGCTGCAGGCGGTCGACAGCAGGCTGAAAAGGTTGTAGAGGCGCAGGCTGCAGGTGGAGGAGGGTGAAGAGGTGCAGCGTCTGAATTTCGCCGCAGCTGTCGGCTTCTTTCCCCGGACTGGCATCGTATCAACAGGAGATGTTGGTGGCAGGCGGCTGAAGCGTGAATGGTGTAGAGAGCCAAGTAACAGGGAAAACACGCCTGGGAAAACGCCTGGAGCTTTTACGGAGGCAGGCTGCAGGCTAAGGAGACCGGAGAGGTGAAAGGTGAAGGAGGTGCAGAGCCCGAGGCTGGAGCCTGGAGCCTGGAGGATGATGTGAAAATCAAGATTTAAAGCATGGCCTGCTGGTTTCAATTTCAGCACTGAATTCTGTAGCCTCATAATAGAAAGCACTTCCCTGAGTTGACGTCCTGCCGAGAAACCCCCCAAAAAACACGAAAAGGCCGGGAGAGCAGAGACATTGTGCAGCCCGTAGCCAGCGGAGGTGGTCAGACCCAGCACCTGTGTCACAACGCCAGAGCCACTGATGCAGCCCGGCGGGTCTCCGGAGACTGAACGGACCCTTCTGAATCGGATGGCGGCGGATTGGGTGCACGCCGTAACCCAGTGGCGCAGATAATAGTGAAGAAAGCTGGGGCCTCAAGCAGCCTGGTACGACGTTCCTCCAGCAAGCCCGTGGAAACTAAACGCCGTGAGGGGAACTGCTTGTGAGGCACTCACCAGCTCCGCAGCAGCCGAACGCGGCGCCGTGAGGGGAAACGGCCGAAGCAGACTGAAGGGGGACTGCAAGTTCCAAGCACCCTTGCGCACACTTCCCGCGCCCGGAGGCACGTTAAGAACAGCGGCGGCTTCCCGCAGCGCGGGACGCGCGCGGGTGTGCCCGGGCCAAGGGCGGGCCCGTCTGCGCCCATCAGAGGCCGGAGGAGGCTGGGCTGGGCCACCCTTCTAAGCTCCTGGATCTGAGGTCTGAGGTCTGTTTTACTTAAGTTGTGACTTGTTTGGGTGTTCTGGTTTCAGACCAATACTTGTGAACAATCTGGGCTAAAATGAGTAAGCGAAGAGCAAACAATGGCAAGGGGGCCGCAGGGACTTTGGACGCTTTCCTACAGAGGGCGGAATCAGTGCTCATAAACGAAATCAAACTCACTGAGCGGAGGCTGTCACTAGAGTCGATCCCGCCTCCTACAAGACTTTCTATGACACCCGTGCTCACCGAACCATGTATGTTGATTAATACTGATGCATCTTCTTCCCGGCCTGGTCCCACTCAAGATGGTATAGAAGATCCCTTAGCAAATATTGTGCTCTCGTCACCCTCTGAGTCAGAATTTAGCCCCACTAGGCCTACAGTTACCAGAAGAGGGCAAAAAAGCAAGCCCAGGATAGCCCCCACTGTAGTGCCCCTGCCTAAAAAAAGGAAGGCCAGGACTACCCGGAAGCAGAGCAAATCCGGGCAGAGACTAAATGGAAAGGCTGCGGAAACCTCACACAGCCCTAGTGTGCGTAGCGAGGACCAAATGATTGCCCTTAACTCTAACGAGCTGAATAATTCTCCAGACAGTTTGCAAGTCGGGAACTTCTGGGGCAGACTTGAAACTATGATGACAACCCTTCTGGAACCTATTCAGCTAAAAATATCTGCCGTTGAAGCTAGGCTAGCTAAGGTGGAGGAACATATCAGTCATATACACTTACCTGTACCATCATATAGCTCCTGCGTCCCAAATAATAGAGAGGTTGACATAGGGGCTGGCAATTCTAGTAGAACCACTAACGAGCAGCTACAGGGTAGGAACACTGCCAAATGCATCCCCACCGAAACAAGAAAAACAGTCACCCAGGCCCTCGTCACCAGCAGGCTGGACTACGGAAACGCCCTCTACGCAGGAACTACGGCTAAGCTCCTGAGACGGCTGCAACGCATCCAGAACGCCTCTGCACGTCTTATCCTCGACATCCCCCGATGCAGCCACATCACACCCCACCTGAGAGACCTGCACTGGCTCCCTGTCAACAAGAGGATAACCTTCAAGCTCCTCACCCACGCACACAAAGCACTCCACAACTCCGGACCAGCCTACCTCAACAGACGACTCAGCTTCTACACCCCCCACCCGCCAGCTCCGCTCGACCAGCCTCGCCCTCGCCACAGTCCCCCGCATCCGGAAAACGACCGCCGGCGGCAGATCCTTCTCCCACCTCGCCGCCAAGACCTGGAACACCCTCCCCACCAACCTCCGACAGACCCAAGACCTACTGGCCTTCAGAAGACTCCTCAAGACCTGGCTCTTCGATCAGTAGCAGCACCACCCCCCTCTTCCCCCAGCGCCTTGAGACCCTCGCGGGTAGGTAGTGCGCTTTATAAGTGACATGATTGAAATGCAAAGACTCATGTGTAGCAAACATCTCAGCTCGCACTAGACAGCCTCCCCCTCACAAAGAAACTCCTGTAGAACATCCTAGTAATTCTTCTGATGCAGTGAGCGGAGTTCCGACTCCTAGGTCGTCAGGTCAGCTTAAAGATAGTGATAGAGGCATTGCCCCTAGGGACTACTCTGAGTCCCCTAACCCCCCTACATCTACTCTAAATTTGTCTCCAGATGTCACCCCATATACAGTGGTCCTGGCAAATGTTCCTCCTTTACCCCACAATACTTTCGAACATTGGGCAGCGTTAAAAAACACGTCACTTCACTATTTGGGTCTAAAAACAGGTCTAGGCACTCCTCTTTTTTCTGAATTTAAAATGGCCCGTAGAATAGGATGGGTTGGCCCCTCAAAGAAGACTCTCCAAGGGGATTGTGTCGTGTTAGCTTTTAGCTCACCTCCTTTGGTGCGCACAATCCTGGAGAGGAGAAACTATGGGCCCCCCAATCCTAGTGACATACACATCTTACCCCTAGGCTATTTCTACAAACCACCGAATACCTTTGAACTCCGAGGTACTACCTCTTTGGGAGGCCTCTCGAGGAGTTTTAGGGACCCCAGATTCCCAATCCCAGTGTTTAACCGCTTTGATGCTCTGCGCTCACTGGAGGATATAGATTGACTGTACACGGGAATTCGAGTACCTGCAACTTCCGTAGTGGAAGGGCCTAGTATGGGGCGATTTCTTAGCCCTCCCAGCGAGGACTCAATCGACCTGTCCTCTAGTCGCCCCAAGTCTTGTGATAGTCTAGTGGTTGAAATAGAGTTAGAAGGGAAGATGAGATCATCTTATGATCTTGTGGATTTCCCAAATACTTCTCTACCCTCTAATAACATTCCAGAGGACGCAATCAAGACAGATACAGTTAAAAATCCAGTGAGTAGTACATCTGACCTCTACAAAGTTCTTTCCTGGAACATTGCCGGTATATCCTCTAAGCTAAATAATCCTCTATTGGGAGAATTGATTAGGCAGTTTGAGATCCTGTGCTTTCAGGAGACCTGGATTAAGGAGGCGGTTCACCTGAACGGTTTTAGGACTTACCATACGCCAGCAGTTAGCAGTCTGAGTGGTAGGGCTAAGGGCGGTCTTTGCATATATATATCGAGTATTATTAACTCTAAAAAGATAACATTGTATGCACACAATAAGTATTACCAACTAGTTAAACTGGACCTAGACTCTAGGCATTCGATTGTAGTTATTAACTTATATAATAATATTCCCTCTGATAATGTGAGAGCTGTGATTTATAACATGTTAAAAACATTAAAAAATGTAGGTAGTAGTAAAGATTCAATGCTGATTTTTGCCGGTGATTTTAACTGTACCTTATGTGCGAATGCCGGGGATAAACTATGCGAAGCGCTAAACAATGAAGGGGCATGTGTATCCCATTTCCGACATTCAGCTTTGGGGAAACAATTTAATGAGCTTATTTTCACCCTTGACTTGGGATTCGCTAAGGAAATGTGCCAAACCCCGCCCCCATGCCCCGCACATTCAATGGTAGGGGGCTTTGCTCCACTATTGATTATGTTCTAGTCTCTAACAGCCACACACACATTCTCCATTCTTTCTATGTGTCTGAAAATGCCCTTAGCGATCATTTCCCTCTTTGCCTAGCATTCTCTTTACCGTCCAATATAATTTCAAGATCGGAAAAGATCAATCACTTGCCAGGTAATCTAGCTATAAAGAGCACCAATGGGTATTCCTTGCGTTGGACCATGGTAGATCAAGATGCTCTGGTTAAATCAGTGCTGGGCAAAACTAAACTAGCGGTAGAGACGTGCCTGAGTGATATAGCCACCCCAGAAGTTATTCTAACTTCATTTCAGGCCGTCTCGAACGCCGTTAGAGTTTTTAACCAAACGCAGTAACACCAAGGGCCCCAATAAAGGATGGTTTGACTCCAGTTGCACCCAAGCCTATTCCCATTTAAAAAAGGTATTACATAAAACCCCAAGAAATAACACTGAAGTAAAGTCGGCCAGAGATGCATACAAACTAGCAATCAGGGATAGGAAAGCCACTATTAAGAAGGAGTTGTGGGATGCATTACTCACTGCAACAGTACTTAATGACAGCGCGGTCTTTTGGAAAGTCGTCAGGGCCCCTTTCCTGACTAGAGAGGATAGCCCATCACTTGAAATAGCAATAACTGAGGAGCAATGGATCAATCATTTCATCAAGGTTTATCAGGGCACGGGAAACCATATCTTGACGGATTGTCCCACCCAGGATGTTTGCAATTTGAATTTCCTCTCCCAAGCAAAAGCACTAATGTTTACTTTGGATGAAGTAGAGAGGGCTCTGTCTGTTAGCAAGGGTGGCAAGGCACCTGGTCCCGATGGGATACCAATAGACTTGTTTAAATCTAACACTACTCTATGGGGACCTCTCTTGACGCAAGTTCTAAATGCTAGCTGTGAAGCTGACTTCCCACCTACTTGGGTAGAATCAACTATTGTCCCCATTTTTAAAAAGGGGGATAGACAGGACCCGACATGCTATAGGCCCATCTCTTTACTAGATGCCATAACAAAAGTAGCAGGCAGAATAATTCTGGAACGCCTTCAGGCGTGGGCGGAGGAGAACTCTGTCCTGTCGGACCTGCAATATGGCTTTCGAGCCGGCGTAGGCACTGTCGAGCAAGGTTTGAACCTGTCTCTTTTAGTTGGTAAATACACCAGGGCTAAGGTGGGGAATCTATTTTTAGCTTTTGTTGACAAACTTTGGTCAATTTTAGAAATGATGGGGGTTGATTCACAGATTATTTATTTTCTTAAACGTTTTTATAGTGATGCTAATGCACGAGTGCGCTGTGGTATGCAAGGTGAACGTTCGGCTCCCTTCCCAATCAAAAGCGGAGTCAGGCAAGGTTGTGTCCTTGCTCCGTTTCTTTTTAACTTGTATATAAATGGTCTGGGAGATGCCCTTTTAAAAGATAATCATGACTTCCCCCAAGTGGCGGGACGACCCATCCCAGCCCTTTTATACGCAGATGATGCGGTACTGATGTCCCGTACCAACATAGGGCTGCAGAGGGTATTGGATAGCTTTTCCAAATTTATGAACGAGCTAGGCCTAAGAATTAATTCCTCTAAGACCTTCATAATGCGCTGTGGTTCTAGCATCAAAAAACCTAAAAATATGTTTGTGTCAGGACAAAAGATCGGAGTCACTAAGAAATTTTCATACTTGGGCATTCTTTTGCACACAATGACTCCTGGTCACAGGCGGTGTCGGCAAAAAACTGGCACTACTGCGCACTACATCTGCCCTTAGAGCTTTTGCGATTAAACTAGGCAAAAGACCACCGGAGGCGCTCATCAAAATATATAGAGCTAAATATGTCTCAGCGGCAATCTATGGAACTGGGGTCTGGGGACCAGTTGATTTGCTTCCCATTCAAAGAGTAGAAAACTCCTTTTTAAAATACATCTTATCTGTCCCGAACGGCACTTCCGCGAGTATTTGTCACGCGGAGCTGGGTCTCTCCTTTGTTTCAGATCTAATAAAACTTGAGCCTGTGCTGTTATGGCACAGACTCTGGACAAAGGAAGAGACAAAACTAAACAGAGATATCGTTATGGACGTTTTGAAACTGGATAGGGCCCTGAAGATCCCATGGATAAGCTATGTCCGAAGGTTTTTTCAAGATCTTGACCATCCAGAGTATTTCACCTACCCCAGTACCATCAGGGAAATAACTAGGAAGGAATTAAAAGCAAAGGGCTTGTCTCTACTAGACTCCACCAGGTTATCAACTGAAATTGCAAAACCTACAGTCCTGCATAACCAGTTGATTTTAATTACTTTTAATATTCAACCATACCTTACCTTGGCCCTGAGTGATTTTGACAGGTTCCTTTTAATTCGCTTCCGCCTGGGAATATTTTATAGATTAGTCACTCTGCCCAAAGTAAATGACTGGTCCCAAGTTTTACAGTTGTGCCCTTTTTTTAAAATCTCCAAGCAGACCTCGATTCATGTCATTCTCTTTTGTAAATTTTATTCCAGTGCCAGGAGAACGAGTATAGTCCCTGTGTTAAAACGGTTTGGGCTTCGCCAATGTCGACCTGCTCTTCTGGCACTACAACAACTAGACAATGTACATACTGTTTTTAGAATGGTAACTTTCTTGAAAAATGTTCTGTGCCTAAGAAAACAATTGTCTCTGTTTTAAATGTTTCTTTTTAAATCTCAGGAAAGCCTGTGAAGTTTAATAATGTTTTTACCTTTTTGTTTTAACGTATTTTATATGAATTGTAACGTGTATGAAATACTGCTATTGTGCTTTTATGGTTGTTTGCTTACAATCGAATAAAGCTTTCTTGATTGATTGATTGGCATATGGCCAGGTCTAAACTCTGGTGGCATGGTGAGCAAAAGAATGATGGATTTAACCCAGATCTCTTGACTGGGGGTGAATGTTTTGATTTGTTCTGCATTCCGTCCATCAATTGTGTGTCTTTTGCCCTCATGGTATCTCGGCATCTGCCCTGACGCCGAGATACCATCTCTGCATTCCGTTCAGACTGGCTGTGATATTACCTATTTGGAATTCTGACGTTTGGAATAAAACAAAGAAATTACCATAACTACGGATTGCTGGATTTACTTTGGAATGTATGAAAAACCAGAGAGGTGGCTCTACAGTCCAAGGGAATAGAGCACTAAATATCTATAAGATAAACCTAATTTCCCTTGGAAGACACAACACACTGAGAAGTCTCATTCATTCACTAGTTACACTCAAAATCATTCATATCCCACATGGGACTTAAAACATATACAAGGTTTTTTTTAAACAATAAACCCAAAATCTAATGTAGCGTTACCACAGTTTTATTACATGTAATTCATAAAAAACATATAAATTTCAAGTTAAAAAATATACATAAAAATATTCATTTGGTACATACAAAACATTTACATTTCTAAAAATACCAAAATGCCTATGTTAAAAATATCCCCATGAAACACTCTAAAAGTGAAAGCAAAAACCCAGAGAGGCACAATGATTTACACTGTTGCTAAAATTGATCCAACACTATATTGACAAACAGAAGAACTGGTGAGAATCTTAATCTTATCCGAGTAAATCTGGTTTGTTGGATTCTCAAAAAGACTAGCGTCGACGCGTTTCGGTGGCATAACAAATCCTATATACAACCACCTTCTTCAGGACTCAACATTAATATGGGTTTATTCTTGTGGAAAGTTGATTACTGTCTGCATAGATAAAAAGAGAAAACATGTATTGCATCAATATTTCCCTCTCTATAGATTCATACAGTTTTCATCGTATTCTAGCATGTAACACACATACTATACATATGCTTATTTCAATCCTCCTATACTTAATTAAACTAATCATATTGGCATATAATAAACATATCTATATCAATGCTACATCTCCATTTTGTATTTATCTCAGAAAAACCATGATTTATCTATACAAGGGACAATACACAGTCGGACACTAACAAGCATACATGTCTCTTTTTCTACAACCATTCACTCTAAAGGCTCACCTTAGGCAAAATCTAGTCGTTTCCACACGTAATATGGAAAATGTGGAAGATACTACTTTGTTTGTTAAAAGACTGCCGTTTACTCGGAGTCATGGGCGTATATTCGGATTCAAGACCGTTTGGCTATTACTGTGTGTCAAAAGAAAGGGGAAACAAGAAAAGAAAAGAAAAGAAAAATAAGGATGGGATTACTTATCATTACTATATTATTATAAATTATTTCTGAAGGGAAATAAATCTATTTACTCTAGTTGCCTCCCAAACCAAGTTCCCTCTTTACCTTACATGTTATAATGATCATGGCTCCACTTCTTATGTTTAGCCAAAATGGTGGTGTTCTTCCAATATTCAGTGCAGTGACCAATTGTCATATACCTTAATCAATAATATATCTCAATTAGTTACGATTTTCCTATATTGTATTCTTTCTGCTCAAGATTTATCTTTCATTTTGATAGCATCTTAGCTTATAGCCAAACGGTCTTGAATCCGAATATACGCCCATGACTCCGAGTAAACGGCAGTCTTTTAACAAACAAAGTAGTATCTTCCACATTTTCCATATTACGTGTGGAAACGACTAGCTTTTGCCTAAGGTGAGCCTTTAGAGTGAATGGTTGTAGAAAAAGAGACATGTATGCTTGTTAGTGTCCGACTGTGTATTGTCCCTTGTATAGATAAATCATGGTTTTTTCTGGGATAAATACAAAATGGAGATGTAGCATTGATATAGATATGTTTATTATATGCCAATATGATTAGTTTAATTAAGTATAGGAGGATTGAAATAAGCATATGTATAGTATGTGTGTTACATGCTAGAATACGATGAAAACTGTATGAATCTATAGAGAGGGAAATATTGATGCAATACATGTTTTCTCTTTTTATCTATGCAGACAGTAATCAACTTTCCACAAGAATAAACCCATATTAATGTTGAGTCCTGAAGAAGGTGGTTGTATATAGGATTTGTTATGCCACCGAAACGCGTCGACGCTAGTCTTTTTGAGAATCCAACAAACCAGATTTACTCGGATAAGATTAAGATTCTCACCAGTTCTTCTGTTTGTCAATATAGTGTTGGATCAATTTTAGCAACAGTGTAAATCATTGTGCCTCTCTGGGTTTTTGCTTTCACTTTTAGAGTGTTTCATGGGGATATTTTTAACATAGGCATTTTGGTATTTTTAGAAATGTAAATGTTTTGTATGTACCAAATGAATATTTTTATGTATATTTTTTAACTTGAAATTTATATGTTTTTTATGAATTACATGTAATAAAACTGTGGTAACGCTACATTAGATTTTGGGTTTATTGTTTAAAAAAACCTTGTATATGTTTTAAGTCCCATGTGGGATATGAATGATTTTGAGTGTAACTAGTGAATGAATGAGACTTCTCAGTGTGTTGTGTCTTCCAAGGGAAATTAGGTTTATTTCACTTTGGAATGGACATTTGCTCAGGATAAGATTTTGTTTGTAATCTGGCCATTAGGTATAGTGACTAAACAATTCCGCAAAAAAATCAGTGACCTCTCCTGGACCTCGTGTATATAGGCGACAAGGCTCATATGTACCATATCCTTAATTACCTTCCGAATCATAGCTTGGATGCCAACCCTTGTAAACTGCTAACTAAACACCTGTTTCATAATGGCAAAAATCTCAGTCCATCATGGGCACTTTCTTCAACATTCAACATCCACACTGTGACTAAACTGAATGCCATTCTAGTACCAGAACTCATTCGGACTAATTCCTTCTCCCAAGCCAATCTTGGATATTTTGCTGCTTGGACAACCCTGCTATAGCTTTTTGACCAATAAAAACGGTTCCAATAATCCACTATGCTTACAGGTGTCTTTTTAAGCAAATGTTATTACATAAAGGTTAACGAAGTATGTCATATAAGAAGAAGGTATCACTTAACAGCCACATTTTCCCAATTCAAGAGAAAGTTTTGCACAAAATGTTTTCAAGGCTGCTCGGAAACTTAATAAGTGAAACATACACAAAGGTTGGATGTAAAATAGCTACAACCATATACATTATCATGTACACTAACACCAGACATATGACTATATCTCATTATTTTATTTATTTGTCTTGTAGTTTTACATAGACTGAACCAGAGACAGAGGTTTTGGAGCTCTTTACAATTAAGATAAGTACATACAATAGGTATCCATAAGGAGTAGATGAAAGACAAGTGGATAAAAACATGCGATTAAGAAAGTGCAATTAATAAGAATCCCTTAAGCATTGTTCATAGTCCACACCATGATGCCCAGTGAGCGAAGTGATGCCGGAAGAGTAGTGCCGTGAGATCTCTCTTCTAACTCTATGAAGTGCTCTGGGGAGGGGGGAAGAGGGGGGTATGCCGTACCAGACTCATCAGCCACGTCCCAAAAATCATTGATGCAGCGTTTTTATTTTATTGAAAGCTATTGTTTCCAGGAGGATTGTATCAGCATATCACAACAAGCGAGAGCCCACGGAGATTGTCAGTTTCTCTGAGAGAAAGTGGCACTGGCTGTCAGTTTCCCTGAAAGTCAGTGTGAATAGATTTGTGTATCAAGCAGGCCATTTTGGTCTGATGATCTTGTGTGGTGATAAGGCGGGCGGCTGTGTTGAGGGCTGCTGTTAAAGGCTGAGTTTTTGGCATACATGCCAGAAGGGAGATTCCACATTTCCGCCTGGAGTGGACTAAAGTTTGGACAACAGATTTGAAGTCATATGAGGGGATGAAGGACTTAATTCTCCTAAGAAATCTAATTTGGAAATGTTCATTGTTGGACAAAGCTCTAAGGTGGACCTGTAGGTTCAGGTTTTTGTATAAGTTGAAGCCCAATGATTTAACGTTGTTGACAATGGTGGACTTGAAATTTAGCAGGAGTGAAACATCAAGCCATTTCTGACCTGGAATATGGTATTGAGGAGGAGAGAGGAGGAGGAGCTCATTCTTAGGGGGATTAATTATCAGATGGTGTAAGGACATCCAGGATTGGAGGATTTGTCGGGTCTTTGATAGATTGACAATGTCCTCTCTCCAGATATAGCTTTTAGGTACAGCTACAGCTCATCTGCATAAAGGTGTAAAGATTTGTTTGGGTGTCTAAACAATGAACATAGTGGCTCCATGTACCAACTGAAGAGCGCAGGGGAAAGTAATGTCCCTTGAATGCCTCCATAAGTAAGAGGGGAGTAATAGGACGTTTGCCAGGTTTATTTTGCAGGGAATTATTGATTAGATATGAGTCAAACCATCTCAGGGCAGTGTCTTGCAGACTCATTCGTATTTGCAGGATTTATTTTTCTCAAAACTGTGTTCATTGGTTTTAAGTAGGCATACATGATAGTAAAGCATATGGCACAATCCATAAGAAGAGTACACAGCTATTTCAAATTACAGTATATCATTACCTTGGATTGACCAGTTATAGCATACCTATCGCCTACAATGTAGATGCCATAAACACGTTTCCCTAATATTCAATTATCCCCTCCCTACCCCCTCCCATAAAGCAACTTATGGTACACATACAGCATAAAGAGATCTAAAAAGGCTCTTCCTTTCCCCAGTTGGAGATTCACGGGGATGCCTAGCGGGACCACCTCCATACCGCCTTGGTTAGCTCTGTCATTAAAGGCGCTTCTCAATTAGAATTGGAAGAGGTGTAGTTCCCTCGTGTGTGTGGGACACGCACATAGAGGTAAGCCTATTGAAAGGTAAGTCATCAGGGGTCCCCAGACATACTCAAAGTTTTTATAACAGTCCGATTGGATATCTGTCATTCTTTCCATTGTAACTTCACGCCACAACCTTGCATGCCACTGAGTAAATTAGGGTGCGTTCTTTTGTTTCCAGGCAGTTGCCACTGCTATCTTTGCCGCCCCCAGACATAGCCACATAACCGACCTGTCCCCTCTCGTTTGAAATCCAAGGGAGTCACTTCTAAGTTGCAACAGTACAAAGCCAGGGTCACTCAGGACTGGGTATCCCAGGATCTCCTTGAGCTGGGTCAAAATCTCATTCCAGAATGGCTGAATAGTTGGAAAATCCCACCATATATGCTTAAAGTCACCCACCATTCCACAACATAGTTTCGACATGTTGGGGAAAATCTTTTTGAGTTTGGCGGGGTAGAGATATCAGTCAAATAACAATTTATAATGAGCTTCCCGCAAACCCATTGAATGGTTACATTTTGGAATGCCTCTCCAAAACTTAAACCAGCTGGTCTCTGGATTAGATTTTCCAAGAGTGTTCTCCCATCGTTCCATGTGGAGCGGCCTGGGGGTTAGCAAAGTCTCCAATAGAAGACCACAAAGAAAGGAAATTAACCCCTTCGTCCCACAGCCCCTTTTAACAAATTGCTCGATAGGTGTGAGCTCTCTGGTGGCTGCCTCCAATACCTCAGGTTGAAGCACCCAATGCTTTAATTGATTGTAACGAAAATGTTCTGCAGCAGGGGGATTGAAGTCCTGCTAGCAATGTTCAAATGTTCTAATATCCTAATTGTGGAAGAGTTCAGAGACCATAAGCCAACCCCCTGTCCTCCATGCCTCAAAAGGTCCCAGTTGTAAAGCAGGAGTAAGCATCGGGTTTCAGTGAATAGGACTCGGAGTAAAAGGCGAGGGAAACGTGGTCCATGTGGCTCTTTTATTCACCTCCTCCCGCACCTTGAGTGTGGTTTGCGTGGGGGTGCTCAGATAGGCATTGGCAGCCCTGTCTCCCCTAGGCTTCCAAATCAAATCCCAGATGTACTTTCCCACCACCGCTCTATCCATGTGGAGCCAGTGTTTATCTGACTCCCTCGCTGACTTCTCAGTAATTACCCTCAGATGGGCAGCCTGGTAATATAGATTAAAGTCGGAGAGGGTCAGCCCTCCAGTGGATTTGGGAAGGCGCAACAATTTATAAGAGAGGCACGCCCTGCAGTTCTGCCAGATAAACCAAATCACCAGGGAGCGCAGGGCAGGGAGAAACCCTTGGTCCAATTCAATTGGAAGTACTTGAAACAGGTAGAGCAGCTTAGGTAGCACTGTCATTTTGACAACATTAATTCGCCCAAGCCACAGGAGGTAAAGGGACGCCCATCTGCTGAAGTCTATCTTCAATTGCTGCAACAGGGGTGGAAAGTTAGTACGGAAGAGATCGAAAAGGTTGGGGGTTATCTTAATGGCCAAGTATGTAATTTCCTTCTTAGCCCATTGAAAGGGAACATACCTCCCCAGTGTCTCCATCTCCATGGGTGGTAGAGTACGATTGATTAGGAAAGATTTTGATAGGTTAACCCGGAATCCCGCTACCTCTTCAAAGCGGCATAACTCCCCCATGAGAGCCTCCAAAGAGGTCCAAGGTGAAGTCAAAGATAACAGTAAGTCGTCCGCGAACAATGAAATCTTACGTTCTACGGAGCCAAACTGTATACCGTGAATCTGCAATGATGAGCGTATTCTAGCTGCCAACGGTTGTATACTTAAAGCAAAAAGCAGGGGTCAGAACTCACCCCATTTATCAGCACCCTGGCTCTAGGTATCACATAGTTCGCTTTAATCATGGTGATGAATTGGTCGCAGAAACCAAATCTCCGCAAGGTATTAAAAAATAATGTCCAATCTACTCGGTTGAAAGCGTTTTCTGCATCTAAGGCCAACAAGACCGCCGGATAGATTTTTTTGAGGCCTTCTCAATCAAGTAGATCACTCTCCGAATGTTATGCGCTTGATGACCTTTAATAAAACCGGATTGATCCGGGTGGATCAAATTAGGGAGTAGGTCATCTAGTCTAACTGCAAACATTTTTTAATACAATTTAGCATAGAGATTCAAGAGTGCTAAAAGTCGGTAGGAGCCACATGCGTTGGGATCTTTGCCCTGCTTCGGTAAGACGGAGATGATAGCTTTGCCCATAGTAGAAGTGGCCGCTCCAGTGGTTGCCATATGATTAAAAAGGGAAACCAGTTGTGGGGTGAGCTCAGAACAGAAAGTTTTGTAAAATTGGGCCGTTAGCCCATTGGGCCCAGGAGATTTCTGAGGCTTAAGGTCTCTTATCACCACGCGCACCTCTTCCTTTGAAATCGGACTCCCAATGATTTCATTTTGAATATCTGTAACTTGGGGTAGGGTAATTCCCTCAAAATAATCCAATTGAGCTTGTTCATGTGTCTCCTCTGCTGCATATAGACCCTCATAAAATCGGGCCAAAATACACGCTTTCTCAGTGTCAAAAGATAAAACACCCCCAGTTCATAGTAAATATCCCCTACATATTCCTTCTCTCTCTAAACCCGCAGCTGCCGTGCCAAATGAATGCCCACCTTGTTGCCCTGATTATAAGTTCGTCGTTGCAGTTTCAAGAGAGTAATCTCGGCCCGATTATTATAAATAGCATTGAGTTTCCCCCTAAATGCCATCACCTGCCTTTGGTGGGAAAGAGAGGGGTTTTCTTTATGTAACTGTCCTGCAGCATGAAGCTTCGTCTCTAATGTCAGTCTTTCCTTGGCCCTCTGTTTGTTTAGTGAGGAATTCAACGCTATACAGTGTCCCCTTAATACTGATTTGTAGGCATCCCAATTGTTGAGGGGGGAGGTATCCTCTGGTATCGTCTGATTTATTCAGTAAAAAAGCCTATCTCGAACCAGTAACCCTGGGAAGAACCATCGCCTGTACTTAGAGGAAGGGGCCTCCCACTCCAGGCTCATGGCCACAGGAGCATGGTCTGATAGTACAATAAGGTAGAAGGAAACTGATTCTAGAGCCTGAACCAGTGTGTTAGTTATAAAGACATAGTCTAGGCGGGAGTAGCTCCTATGGGAATGTGAGAAAAAGGTGTAGTCCGTATCTGTAGGGTGTAGGGTGCGCCATGCATCTAGAAGTCCCAGAGCCCCAAATGCTCTTTTTAATGTCTTAGGAAAACTCCCTGTGACAGATATATGGGGGTGGGTATTATCGAATCCCGAATCCCATGTGAGGTTAAAGGCGCCCATAACAAAGATCTCACCTTCTGAAAATTACCCCAGCGTTGACAAGGGTAGTGTAGGAATGGTACCTGGCCGATATTGGGAGCATAGAGGGAGGCAAAGGTGCTCATGTGTCCTCGGATATAGCCTTTCACCACACCTAGCCTCCCCTCTCTGTCAGTCTTACATCCCATTGGACGAAATTATAATGTTGAGTGGAAACAGGCCGTCACTCAATTGTGTTTGGAGTGTGCAGAGGACTTATACATTATCGGGTAGTCCTTGTGTCTTAATCTATGATCCACAGAGCGTTTAAGGTGCGTTTCCTGGAGGGCCACCACATCTTCCCTTTGGTCTGATATATACTTCCACAATTTATGTCTTTTTGCAGGAGAGTTGAGGCCCTTCACATTCCAAGTGAGTTTAGTGACCACCATAATCGAAAAACCAGAGATATGTATCTTTAATGGCCTATGAGCGGACCTTCCCACGCTTCTTCCCTTTCTCCATGGTGAATGGGTGTAGTTACCCTCCTTCCTCTCTCTCCCACCATTCCGAGCCTGACCAAATAAAATCCCATGCACTGTGGTTAAAAACAAATCAAACCCCAGAACAAAAACATATAAACTAGAACATACTTCTAGACAATACATTACCGTAAGGCATATTGGTCATCACCCTCTAAAGCAACAGCATGGAAGCATATGTCAACGGGAAATAAACAATGTAAGAGGAGCATGTGAGAACTTATCAATAACAAGCTTAAGATCAAGCCCCCCAGATACAGCCCCTACCACATCGCCACCCGGAGTCCCGGTGTACCAGCATTCCCCTGTGAAACAACAGAGGCCCCTAAATGTAGAGACCATCACTCAGTACCCCAAGTTTCTTTGTGAACTCTTGAATTCACTCACTTTAACGCTTTTCCTGTGACTTTGGTCGAGACTGAGTCTGCCACTGTCCTTTATCTCTTGTTGCCTGGGGGGAATCCGAAGTCTCCCCACCACCCCCCTCGGCAGCTCGTCCTGAGACACACGGAATACCTAAGATCCATGTTGCCTCTTGCAGGTCCGTAACATGATGCGCTTTATTGTGAAGCTCGAACACCAGACCAAAGGGATATGTCCAGCAATACCTGATGTTATCTTGCTGTAGCTTATCAGTGACCTGCCGAAACTGTAGGCTGTGCGCCAAAGTAGCCGGGGCGATGCCCTGAAAGATTGAACAGGATGCACCCTGAAAGGAGACCTCCTCTTGTCTCCGTACGGCCTGAAAGAATGGCAGCTTTCACTTTAAAGGAGTGGTGCTTGGCAAGCACATTCCTTGGGTGGTTTTTCTCCCCGGCCTGCAGCGAGCCCACTCTGGGCACCCTTATCAGTGACCTGGCAAAACTGTAGGCGGTGCGCCAAAGTAGCCGGGGCGATGTCCTGAAAGATTGAACATGATGCACCCTATCTGGGCACCCTATCAATTTTCAGCTCCAGGTGAGTCTCCCCCAACAACTCACAGAACAGCCCAACCACAGAGGCCTCTAGATCGGGACCCTTCGCTCCCTCTGCCAGGTTGCAAATTCGAATATTGTTGCTGCGGGACCTTTTTTCAATTCTTCGCACTTCAGTATAGAGGACTGAAGTTGCCCTTTGAGAAGGTTTGCCGTTTCTTCAACATGATCAGTGCGTTGTTCTAACTCCTGTAATTTAGATCCCATATCCAGGGTGCTTGTGCCCACAGAGTCGAAATCGCATTGAAGGGTGACTAAGCGGTTATTAATGTCTGATCGCAGTGTTTCCAGAGAAGTAGCCATATCCGCTTTCAGCTCTTCATGAAGTTCTCTTTTAAAGTCTTTCAAAGAGCTAACAAGATCCTTTTTTGTTAAAGCCATGGCTTCTAGTGTAGGAGACTCCATGGAGGTGCCGCGAGGCTCCACCGGGGTGACATAACTAGATACCCTATTATTGTACTCTTTCTTTGGTGGCATAGAGAACCCCAAAGCCTGACCAGGTCGGCCCCCAGTACTGTAGATCTTGGTTAAACCTATGAACGGGATCTCTACAGGTCGCTCCCCAGTGAGCGGCGCCTAGGTTAGATAGCTGCCAGTCTCTGCACCCAATTAGTATGTTGGGTGTCAGGGAACTTGCAGTGCGGTGTGTCACCTAGTTGTATAACGATTACTAACCAAACGATGCCATAACCATTCTTGGGGACTGCTCCTGAAGTAAGGAGCTCGTTTAAGGATCAAGGGCCCCCGGCTGTTATCTCTCTCCAAAGTCCATCACTGGTGTGTCCATTACCAGATTCCTGTGTAGCGGTAGATAGGCGCTAAAGACAGATCTCGGGCACGCTTAAGATTCAGGCCCGATGAGAGGCGGAGCACTCAGCGGATGGCGGGGGGGGGGGAGCAATCACACAATTCCTCCTGCTGGCGGTGCCCCCAGGTGACTCACTTTTCACACGCTTGTCGCTGCTTAAAGCTGCAGTGTGGCATCAGCATTGGTGCTCACGGGCCAGACAGGCTGCTCCGTGCCCCTCCAGGCCGCCATCTTAGGGTCGGGCACCGGGTGCAGGCACCACATTCCACATCTCCAGGCAGCGACCTATCCTAGCAACTGTCGCCCCCTCTCTCGACCCCAGCTCTGGCAGCCGCCGGTTGCCAGCAATCAAATCAGGTAAGCCCTACTGCCAAGGGGATGCCCTCTGTCCCAGCTATCTAACAGACTCGTAATGCCCGGGTGCAGGCCACACAATTTTGGGGGTGCCTCGGGCACTCCCCAGCCTCCGCCTCGCCTCCATCGTCCAGGGAGGGTCCCGCTCAGCTATGCGATGCAGCCCCTCTGCTCCCCCGGCAGCACCCCTGTGTAAGGCCCAGACAAGGCCGCTCAGCAGACAGGCCAGCTCCGTAGTCAGCAGCAGTCCTCCAGCAGCCGCAGGCTCGCAGTCATTTTCTCCTCTGCCCCGTGTCCCACACTTTCTCAGAGGCTATGGCAGTCCCCACTCGCCTCCATTTTCACGGATGAGCCTAAATAATGTAATGGGATGAGCTAGGAACTGATGTCTTTCAATAGTTTGGCTGAAATTAGGTTAAAGTATGAGATCTGCAATGGTCTTCTTTATGTGTATTACTGAGACATCCTGTACAGATAACCATTGCATTGTGTATTTAACTGATACACTGTCAAATGACATTTGAGAGAGGTCTGGTGAGAAGAAAAATCAAGCCTTTTTACTTTGTCACAAAAGGACAAGATTGGCTTGCAGTTCTCCTTTGAAGATGAAATATTGGGGTGCTAGTACAATAGGCATGTTTAATGATTTTGAAGAGTTTTGTGCATGGGCTTTTCTCGGTGTTGAGTTCAGGATTAATGAATGGTTTAATGAATGAACCTTTTGCTTCAATATGTGTTCTTTGTGGGCTTCACAGCTACTTCTCTGGATCTCGAGACTTGTGAAAGAGGGGAGTGGATGTCATACAGTATGTGGTGTTTATCAGTTTTCTTTTCTCATGTAATTCTCTAAAGAACCATTATGTACCATTGGTTTTTACTTAGTATTGTTAATTGAAGAGTGCCTAGCACATCTGCTAGTTTATTCCTGGTAGAATTGTAGATGTCCACAGTTGAGTTAAAAAGTGAGTTAGGTTTGATGTTTAGTAGATTTGTTGAGATTTTATCTCTCAGTATTACCTTGTAATTATCACTGTAATCTTATAACTATATATTAGGTGTTTTGCTTAAACTGTCATGTGTGAATTAGTGCAGAGAAGAGAGAAAGATACAAGGATGTGAACAAACTAGTCCCCCAAGATGAGGCTATCCCTGCAGATGATAGCTGTTTCGGCGGTGAGGAGGTTTAATGTGAAACCTTTAGTGTGGATGAGTGCTGAAAAAAGTTGTTGCCCTTGAAGTCACCAAGGGAGTTGATTTTAGCATCAGAATTGGATCATTCACCCAGGAATTCCAGAATCTGTTCAGAAAATGAGTCTTGTCACCAGGCAGGGCATTTATTATCTGGAATTTTCATCTCATTGGAAAGTGGGGAATTGATTGATTTTAGAGGATGGCAATATGGAGATCAATGGATTACTGTGGATCAAAGCAATGCTGCCTCCAGCTCTGTCTTGTCGGTCAAGGTGCATTATGTTGTAGTCATTAGGAAACACAAGATCAAGAATGGGTTGGGAAGAGTAATTAAGCTATTTTTCTGTAGGAAAGAGTATGTCAAGTTTGTCAGACGTTATCAGATCTACAATTTCAAGATGGTGTTAAGCTGCCGATCTGCAATTAAGTAGGATGCACTTGTTGTGTGAGTAGTCAGTTATGATAAAATGAGCAGTGACGAGTGGGACATGAATTAAGTTACATGGGTTGGTTCCAAATCTCTTTTGTCTGGGTTGGGGAATCTCTATTTCTACTTAGAATTTGGATAGTGGTAAACTTTTAAGGCCATATATAGGATTGACGGCACGTTTACTCCATCCCAAAAATGGTGGCTGTCCCATTCGCTTTATTACAGGTGCATTTTAGCCTATGGCATTTGTAATATGGTGAAAGAGATATCCATCACGATTTGACTGTGTTTCCTTTTCGTCAAATTCTAAATAAGGCCCTAAATTTTAGTCTAACATTGAGTGGACTGGCAGAAAAAAGACACAAGGGGAAAAGAATATAGAAGACAGAATAAAGAAACATAACCCATGCACAGATTTATGTACATAATAACCATGAGGGTCTCATTAAATTCTCAATTATTTTTAAAGAAGAGGCTTCATCTTTCCTTTAATCTAAATGAGTGGTTCTTAAGCTTTTTACTTTTGTGAACTCCCCACTTAATCATTACTGGAGTCCAGGGACAGCCACTGAATATTTATTAGAATGTGGGGACCCCCACTGAGCCATTACTGGAAGCCTGAGACCACAGCCTAAGCAATTTCGATGATCTGAACCACAAAACAATACATAAATAATGACAAGTTTTGATTAATTTACAAACAAATCTAAAAAACAAATCTCCATTTTTATCTCAATGGGAAGGATGTGGCTTTTCTAAATTCACTTAAGGCAACCCATCGTCCGTACCATATTCTGTTTGATGCACTTGCTCTGTCCCACAAATCAATTTGAGGATACCAATTTAACTTTTAGTCTCCAGTTTCAAATTCCTTCACATTTATAGAATGTTTTAAAATGTTACAATTTCTTCTTTATTTACATACACTTTATTCATCCGTTGATATTACTTGATTTCCTAAACAGTAACGGACCTCCTGCGTAGGCTTTGCAGACCCCTAGGGTTTCCTGGACCACAAGTTAAGAACCACTGATCTAAATGACACTCAAAGAAGCCTGATGCATTAAATCACTAGCCACAGTCTCATCTCTAAAGTAACCTTTCCTTTTCAGTGCAACAAAATTATTGTTTAAGCAATCCAGATATTCCTAATCAGCTAAAGAGCCTTTGACAAATTGTCTTATTTTAGATGTCCCAGATCATTCAAAATGATCCTTTTTGGTGTAGCTTCAAAGTCCCTCCACTATTCACAGATTTATGAGTAACCGCGAAATAGGTGCTTGTTGGTTAGATCTCCCACACCTCCAACAATCAGATTTCTCTTTAATAGTTAACATATGTATCTTCAACAGTGTCCAAAACGTCTTGAAGAAAGACTTTAATTGGATTAAGAAGGCCTTATATCTGGGCTAATGTGTTACCTCCCAATATCCTTTCCTAGCCTTAGCTATCTAAATTAAACTTAATTTCTTTCGCATTTTGGGTGCTTCACCAACCAAATTTTTGTGAATTTCTATGCAATACTGAAGTACCTTTCACCTTCTTAAGTAATGATAAAATATTCAAGGCTCTACTGACAGTACAACTCTCTAGCTATTCTGCATGTAAAAGCTGCCATCAATAATAAATACTTTCAAATCATCAAACTTTTTCTTTAAATCTGAGAAACTAAAGGGACCACCATTCATCATGTATAAATGACTTAGGTAGATGATTGCAAGGTCTTTCAGAAAATTAACTTCCTGTGCAACAAACACAAAATATTATATAAGCTTCTTGGCATTCCGTTTTCTTTTTTCTGGCCACCTTTCTAACTATCATCCTAGTAACATTAATTGTAATATAGCACCTTTACCTTTTATTTGCCTTTTCCCAACCAGCAGTTACTCTCCATGACTACTTAAGGAACTGTCCATGTCTTATGGTAGATGTTCAATCAGGGTATTTAAATCTCTTTGCTTGTGCAAGGAATGTTCATCGTTTTCAGTGAGAAGGAAGCATGCTTGGAATCTCTCTAAAAATTAGTTTGGTCAACTGGTCACATCTAGAAACCAGGCTCTCAGGACAATTAAGAATTAAGATGTTCATCACATAAAGAAATGTTAAAAGCCCCATTATTCATAATTTTAATTGTAAGCCAATAGAAGAGATTCCATTTACTTCATGATGTGATGTCCAATTTCATTTTATCCAGCGAGTGAAATTAATTTGCATAAGGTTGGAAATATTCCCTGAAACACAATTTGATTGTTCAGGGTTCAACCCCCTGGGCCCTTCTCAACAGCACTATTATCTAGGATTTCGACCAACTAACTTTATTTTATATCCCAGGAAACAGCAAAACATATCAATGAGGTTCAATAGAGAGTGCAGCGATTTGGAGGGAAAGGCAAGAATAACCAAAGTTTCATTCAATTTTCACTTAATATTTTGCACTTGTATACCATAAATATGGGCAGTTCTGCCTTAGTGTATTAGTAGAAGGGGGTTCTAAAGTGAGATTAAATAATAAACGTGAAAACGAGAACCCCTTCTTCCATTGCTTTCCATATTTTTGCAATGCTGTATAAGATGTGTAAAACCCAAATCTGCATAGAATACTGAGTCAAATTTCACACTCTCCAAAGATCTGATCTCCAATCATGAAATAGGGCATGTCGAAGTACAAAGCAGAATCTAGACAGAAAGTGATTTGGAAGTACACAGATGTAGTATTGTGGCAGGGACCCAAGATAAAAGACATGAAGGTTATTATGACCACAGGAGAACAAAGACAACCTGCACAGGAACCACCATTTTCTCTAGATCTACAGAGTGTTTCCTACATGGATACTGATCCAGAGCTCTGGGCCAACCCTCCTACCATTCATCCTCCGATAAATCTTTTCTTTCCCGACTGAGAGGTGATGGAGTTAACATTACATCAATTTAAATTAACAGTGTAACCCATTTGGCCACACAATAAGGACCAGGAATCAGTAACTATAGTTAAGAAGGTTTATTACAAGTGAGCAATCAAGTTAAGGTACATGACTCTTAGCATCATGCTATAAAGATATAGAAGAACAACTGGGAACCCCAAACTCCTAAAGAGGTTTAGGTGTATCAGTATAAGGCAAACAAGAAGTTCAGTCACAGCAATACAAAAGATCAATAACAACATTCTGGCTCTCGCTTCTTTACATAAGTAAAATCTAAAATCATCTAGGTTAAAGTCCAAACTAAGAGAATGGTTTGATCGTCTAAAGAATCTCAAAATTCAGGGAAATGCAGAAAAAAAATCGAAAAACAGGAAAATTCTGGTGTAAAGGAAACAAGGGAAGTAAAGAAAGGTGCCAGCATTGCAGAAGCTCGGTCAAGAGTCTTCTTGGGTCAGGGGAATGTGAGTGATAGCCTAAGCCACACTCAGCAGGAATAAAAGAGAAGAAGCATAGAGGTCTAAACCTCTCAAAGTCCAAGGAAAAGTGACGGCCGTCTCAGACAGTGTAGACTAGCTATTTGCACCAAAATCACTCAGGTACCACCCATCTGTTCCAGTGTCCTTTTCCATTCTCATATTGTAAGCTGTGCAACATTTACAAAATGCCCCACACTGAACATGGGAGAGACATTGTCCTTGTTCAACCAAGCCATGTTGCAATAATACTGAATGGGACTCTTCAGTTAACGCTCTGTCTCCCCATATTCCTTTGTCAAGGTCCTCTTCTCAGGCTCTCTATATTGTTAGTACAATGTTGTATCTATTTTCAAACTAAAAATGTATTTGAACGCACCTGCAAGGGAAAAGACATGCAAGCACAAATGGAAAACAGTAATTTAAGCAGAATGGAAAACAGGCCTAGTTAGGGTTACTTTAGAATATTAAATCAATGGTGCACCTTTAATATGAGTGTTCACTTTCAAACACAAATGAATAATAACTTGTCATTATATTAGATTCATATTGTATGTGGCATACAGTAAATCTTTAATACACATGTAAATATGATTAAGAATTACATCTTAAATTAAATATATGAAACATTACTGCACAAATTACATAAATCACTGTTGTTTCTATAGTGAGCACATTCGAAATAGGTGAGGAACCAAGTCTCCAAAGAATATCTAATTTAATATGGTTAAGGCAGTGCATATGTATGAATTCTTTAATTCGACAGTGAATGCACTTCAATAATGATGTCAAGTGCACAGTAGCGGCTCCTGGAGGGAGTCCTGCAGGGCGGTGGGGCAGGCGGGCGGGAGGGGCAGGGTGGGGGTAGTAGACTCCAGCTACGGTCGATCTGGAGTTAAGTACATAAATAAATAAATAAAACGAATTACATTGCGCGTGCTGCATCGCAATCGGCGATGCAGCGCGCGCAATGTAATTTGTTTTATTTATTTATTTATGTACTTAACTCAGTTCGGCCGTAAGCTGGAGTTTACTACCCCCCACCCTGCCTCTCCCCCGTCCCGCCTCACCGCCCCGCAGCACTCCCTCCAGGAGCCGCTACTGCAAGTGCAACACTTCATATTAATTGTCATTAGGTCACACAAGAAACATGTGCTAAGTGTACTTTCATGTTACTTATTTGTGACATGAAAAGCTGGAGCTAAAAGTACTCTACTTCAGTACCAGTCATCATGCACTGATGCCTCGTACCTCACAAATACGAAACACACATTTAACTCGGCACATAAAGCGACATTCTTTCAACAAGGGGAAAGAGTCAGAATTCCCCCCAGACATGTAGGAAAAACCTGAGATATGCCATCCTTCTTGCTCTTTTGTTCGCAAATGCATTACCACTCCACACATGTATATTATCAAGTCAGATTTTCCACACCCTCTTCCCTCTCACATAGCCACAGCACAAGTGGTTTCCTTGAACACTAAGGGTCTCAACCGTCCAGTAAAATGCCGTAAAATATCTTAATATTGTAATAACCTGGTAGGTGACATAATATTCCTCCAAGAAACAAAATCAGTTATAAACAGGCTCTCTCGATGCGCTGTGGGTGGGTTAATGATCTGGCTTGCTCTGATGCCGTTACCAAGAGGAAATGGGTCATTACTCTTATCTCAAGTAATTGGGTCTTTCATCATAGGCACCGAACAAGATAACAAGGGCAGATGATTAATCCCTAGATTGCATTGCAGAGATTTAGAAATATATGCTTTCAATGTCCATGCTTCCAATAGAGATGATCCACGATTCTGGTCGACACTCACATCTAAATTGGCAACCCTTCCCTTCTTGGGATGATTCATCTGAGGTGGCGACTTCAATTTGCCAATGGAGCAAATTTTTGATAGGGATTCAGCCTTTACGTTTAGACCCCCATATCACATTAATTCATGCGCGAGCTCTGGTCTGCCCTATGACTGGAGGGCGTTTTGAGGTTGCACCGTCCTTTCTTACAGATGACAGTGTCCCTGGCATAATTCTGGGAAAGAGAAATTCTGAAACCCCTCTAGGAGATTTATTTGACCTTGTGCATGTGTGCCAGAACTTGTTCCGCATGTTGGTGCCTTAAGCGTCTAAAGAAGTTGTATTTTTGGGTTTAAATGTTGGAACTCTATGAGCATGTTCTATCTCAAAGTCTTTAGCGAAGGTAATATCCAAAACATTGGGGGTCCAGGCAATGATGAAATCAATGGGAGAAGGAGCCTCCTGTTCCACATATCTTCTGGTAGGCCAAAGACCCTGAAATTGATTCTTCTGTTTCATTCTTCCAATTTGGTTAATACTCTCTTCACGTTGACCAATAAGTTAACCATCTTTTGTTGCAGCCTCTCCGATTTTAGATTATTGTAGTCCTCCAATGAGCTGATTCTGCTCTCTGTGTTAGTAATTGTCATTAGGTCACACAAGAAACATGTGGTAAGTGTACTTTCATGTTACTGATTCTGCTCTCTGTGTTAGTAATCCTCACTGTAATGCCTTTCAGATCATTCCTTATTGTCGCCACTTCAACTTGGAGCAAACCTGTGTTGGTTTTCGTGCTTTGGGCAATATCATGGACTGAATTTGATTACTTTAGTATGGTGTCCAGCGTCGAGGAGCTAACAGTTTTGTGCTTGAGAGGAGCATCAGTAATAGGTGGAATTTGTTTAGCTCTCTTCAGGTTACTTTTCAGTTCTTTTTCTTAATGATCCTTATTGCCTTTATGCTCCCTACTATCCGCCATGTTCGCCCGACTGAGTATAGTGCCTGATGTCAGAAAACGATGAAAGAGGGCGTAATTAGTAAAGTGTTCCTCTTTTGAGAACTAAGGCTGCCAAGCTAAGCAGGTCATGGTGCAGAGCAATGTCATTGTATCGCTATATATTGCAAAGCACAAGAGGGATAGTTTGGAAACATTCCATATTGTAGGCATGGCAATAACAGTGAAGTGCCAAATCAGATACGTTAGAGCTGGAGTTGAACAAAGAGGGCGAGGTCCCAAGCTAATGTGATACCAATTAATTGCTGCCTGTGCTACATCGGAGGCATTAATGTAAAACCTATAAGTAGCCACATAGATGTTAATGCAGGCAAATGAAAATCATGGATCAAATCATGTGAACAAGCTGGCAGTTGAAAGGGTTCTCAGGTTCTCGTATTATCAAGATAAGTGAAGAGTCCCATGTATCTGGACAATCATGTGCAGGAAAAGTTCAATTCCTTGTGGCATCACATAACAGCTGCAAGTGCCTAAGTAATACAGTTAGATCATGGTAACAACGTGATTGAAATGCACCACCAAGTAACAATAGGTACTTTACTGAAGCAGGGTACTGGCATAGGATTTCACTTCATGACAAATGAAGATGGTCGGGAATGATGCAGCCCCGTGTGCTTCAGCGAGAGCGTGCTGCCTGACGGTGTTTCAGTCTGAGAGAACTGCAGATGGAGGCGATAACCTGCTGTGGGAGAAAGGGTAATTCACTCTGGTATTACAGGTGTCCGCTCCGCTTACGAAGTTCAGGTGTGGGGAGGGATAGACTCAGCAGCTCATTTAGCTCAGGCAAGTGGCGCCACCATGATGAGGAAAAACGGCAAGCGCTCTCGAGCACTGCGTGTGTTCAAAGTGGGAGTTAGGGTGACATGAGGGGTCTTCCGAGAGCAGCACCTCTCCTCCTTTACCGTGTGTGGGATTCAAGAAGAAATGCCAGAGTAGATCGCTTGATAGTAGCTCCAGGGTTGAAGTACTACCATGGGCAAGCTGGAGCTCAAGGAAGAGTCACCAACACACATGGGCTCCAAGCCCGCCCTCCCCCACCCCACTGAGAACAATTTTAATGCCAGCCTAGATTCTTTAATATAATGTATTATACATACAATTTTATGTACATAGAATTTTATGGAGTGGGGTGCAGTTTAAATTGGATTACAGATTCGGGGTTGTGCTGCAGAGGATCGAGTGGGTGCATGTAATAGGGGCAGTGCACTATATATATATATATATATATATATTTACATTACACATTTTTTATTCTACTAGTAAGCGGAAATACATTATATTTACCTTTTGAGATTGTGTGGGAAAGGGGATTGCACACAGTGAGGTGCCACAGCCAAGTTAAAAACCAAGGTCTCTGGTTTCCACTGTGGGGATCATATGTACTAGACAAAAGCTCCACCTCATGGAAGGAAAGATCATGAGTTGGGAATGGGAATTGAATCAAGTACAATTAAATTCTTGTAGAAATGTCCAGTATTCAGAACATAACCCATGTAACTCTCTGAAGGTCATCTTCCTTTCTTCATCAATTCTCCCATGTAAAGTCTCATCTGTGCCACCTCTGTTCTTGCACCTATCTCAAATGAGTGGTTCCCAAAATCCTTCATAAACAAACCCATTTCACAAAACATGTACCTATTATCTTAACTCCATTACCTTAGATAACTCCATTACCTTAGATGACTGGTAAGCCATAAATACATTTTCAAGCTGGTACCTGACATAGGCCATATACTACCTCCCACAAACATCATACAGCATAAGTAGCCCTTCAAAAGGTGCATGACAAAAGCAGCCAATGCTTTCAACGATATCTCCCTACCGCTACCTTTGTGATATGTTGTGGCCGCCACAGCACACAGTGTAACCCCTCTTTCTGCTTCTCTTCATGCTAAAATCTCAAATAACATTTGCAATAGGGATACCTAGAATAACCGCTTCTGTCAGACTGAAAGTTAAACTAAATCCAGCCCATATGACATGCCCGTCAGTCCTACTCGGGGAAACATCTAATACAGCGCAGACATCGCAGGCATTACCTCGTAATGCTTTTACATCGCAGTCATCACAATGAATGTGCCATTACAATGCATGCTATTACAATGCATGCCATTACAACGCATATCCCATTACAACGCACGCTATTACATCCAGAATTAAGGTAAGTGTTTAGGTAAGTACTATCAAATAATTTATGGTAGTATTGTATTTAATAGTAATATTGGTATTGTTTTTAATTAGAGAGTTTAATTGTTATTCTTTGGCAGGGGATGCAGGGGAAAGAGGGGTTTTGGGTGGGGGAGTGTATTAATACTCAGGTATTAATTTTACTACCTGGGTATTATTACATATTACATTTAATAATATTTTAAAGTAATTTAATAATAATTTTTTAAAAATACTTAAGAGGGTGTGACACCCTTTCTCTGGCATGGGATGCAAGGGAAATAGGGGTTTTGGGTTGGGGGTGTATTAATACCCTCGTATTAATATTAATACTTGTTTGGTAATTTAATTTTATAATATTAATACTTCTAAAATATTTGTAATAATTAAAATAAAAAATTATGAGGGAACTGACATTTACAATCTGGTATGTTATGATACAGAAATAGATTTTTGGGGAAGGGGTGAGTAGTATTTAAAAACATTACTTATGAAAGAATAGTTGATATATAATAGATTAATACAACATTTAAACAAAGGTAAAAATGGTTATATGCACACTCCAAATATTTAAAAAGAAACAGTAAACAAGATAATAAAAATACATTTATTTATAATTTTTAAATAAATAGGACACATAAAAGTATTTAATATAAATATTTTTTAATTAAAAAAATATATAACAGTGGTTTAGAAATTTTTATTACATGAATATAAACATTTTAAATGATATATTCTTTTTTTTAAATAATACGTTTTTCAAAGGAGTACATAAACATTTTTTTAAACATAATTTTTTAGATATTTCCCACATTTTTCCATTGAAGTGAATGGGTGAAATTGTCCTTTTTTCCTTTTACAGATGACGTACGCGGCTGTGCGGTTGTTTCTACAGTTGGTGGAGCGTCGCGGTCAAGATCGGAAGCGTAGAAAAGCTGCGATCAGGTAAGACAAATTTTATTTATTTAATAGAGATTGTGGGAGGCATAGTCCACTCCGGCTCCCCGTCAGACCCTTTCCCGCACCACATCTTCAACAAAGCCAGCAGCTCCATCGCACCCCACCTGCGCAACGTCATCAATCTCTCCTTCGAGACCGCGACCTTCCCAGAGAGCTGGAAACACGCCGAGATCAACGCCCTACTCAAAAAACCCAAGGCGGACCCGAGAGACCTCAAGAACTTCCGGCCCATCTCCCTGCTTCCGTTCCCAGCCAAGGTCATCGAGAAGATCGTCAACAGAAAGCTAACCCGATACCTCGAAGAAAACAGCATCCTGGACCCATCCCAGTCAGGGTTCCGCAGCAACCACAGCACCGAGACTGCCCTCATCGCCGCCACCGACGACATCAGGACCCTGCTGGACAGTGGTGAGACCGCAGCCCTCATCCTGCTGGACCTCTCCGCCGCTTTCGACACTGTCTGCCACCGCACTCTACGCACACGCCTCCATGACGCAGGGATCCGAGACAAGGCCCTGGAATGGACCACCTCCTTCCTCTCCGGCAGAACCCAGAGAGTCCGCCTCCCCCCATTCCGATCCGAAGCCTCCGAGATCATCTGCGGCGTACCCCAGGGATCATCCCTCAGCCCGACACTGTTCAACATCTACATGGCCCCGCTCACACGCATCGCCAGACAGCACGAACTCAACATAATCTCCTACGCCGACGACACTCAACTGATCCTCTCCCTCACCAAGGACCCCCTCGCCACCAAATCCAACCTCCACGAAGGAATGAAGGCCGTCGCCGATTGGATGAAGAGCAGCCGACTAAAGCTGAACACGGACAAGACGGAGGTCCTCATCCTCGGCTCCAAACCTTCAGCCTGGGACGACTCCTGGTGGCCAACGACACTGGGGGCAGCCCCGACACCCACCGACCACGCACGCAACCTGGGAGTCATCCTCGACTCAACGCTCTCCATGGCCAAGCAAGTCAACGCAGTCTCCTCCTCCTTCTTCAACACCCTCCGCATGCTCCGCAAGATCTACAGGTGGATCCCGACAGATACAAGAAGAACAGTCACCCAGGCCCTCGTCAGTAGCAGACTCGACTATGGGAACGCCCTCTACGCGGGAGCCCCGGCCAAGCTCATCAAGCGACTGCAATGCATTCAAAACGCCTCCGCACGCCTGATCCTCGACATACCACGCCACAGCCACATCACCCCCACCTGAGGAACCTGCACTGGCTCCCCGTCGACAGGAGAATCTCCTTCAAACTCCTCATCCACTCACACCAAGGCACTCCACAAGACCGGCCCAGCCTACCTCAACAGACGACTCTTCTTCTACGTCCCCTAACCGCCAGCTCCGCTCCGCCGACCTCTCCTCGCCACCGTCCCTCGCATTCGAAGAACAACCACCGGCGGCAGATCCTTCTCCCACCTCGCCGCCAAGACCTGGAACACCCTTCCACTTAGCCTACGACAGACCCAAGACCTGCTGACCTTCAGGAGGCTACTCAAGACCTGGCTGTTCGACCAGTAGCGGCACCCTCCCCCCCTTTTTTTCCCCAGCGCCTTGAGACCCTAGTGTGCTCTACAAATTCTGTGATTGATTGATTGATTGATTGATTGTAAGGAGAGAGGAGGGTGGTAGTTAGATAGATGTTAGCATTTGAAGTATGTTTTGAATTTTTTAACCACAATTTTATTCCTATACAGGTAGCAGTTGTAGGCCCACGTTGGGTTGAATGCTTTTTACACTTTTGATTGGAAAAAAAAGAAAGTAAGTGGATAGTAATATTAAGATTTCTTTTAAACAAATGTGTAAAGAAAGCAATATTTTTTTAAACTTTTTTGGTGCGTCGCGTTTAAAAAAAAAAGAATAGCGTATTCATGGATGTACCAGCACGTGGAATTTTGGAGAACACAGATGGCATGGATGGCCGAATAGATGTTTTGGAAAATTTGGAATTTTTGCTTATGGATTTTAACTTGATGCAGGATTTTTTTATTCACTTTAAAGTTTGGACTTTTGACTTTTGTCACACTTTGGACAGAAAATCGATGGAGAGAGGGTTGCAACAATGGATTTCTTGTTGCATTTTTTGCCAAACAATTTTCATTTTTCTGGATTTTTTTGGGGGATGCATATTTTTTTGTTTACACAGTATATTTTGCAGCAGCGTGTTTGCTGTAAAATATGACTATACCAATCTGTGTCTCTTTTGATCGTTTTACACAGGTTTTGGATTAGATAGACAGACGATTATGGATTTGAGACTTTGGATATTTGGTGAACTTTGGAATTTTACAAAAGAACAAGAGTCGAAGAAGGAAGACAACTGAAGGTAGGAAACCCAACTTTTTGGATTTGGAAAAATGTTTTAAAAAATGGCAATTAATTTTTTTTCTTTAATTGCAAAACAGGCAAATGAGATAGAATAGGTGTTAGTGATAGTTAGAAATGCAGTATGTGTGCAATATTGTCTAGGTAGTCTGAAGCCACCATCAACAAAAACTGTTGAATGTGTCCCAACATTTCTTTTGTTCTTTTGGGAATTCGTGGGTTCAGACTACCAGTCAATGATTGCGCTATTCTCATTTCTTGGAAACTTTGCTCCTTCTTCAAAATTTCTAAGAAATTATAAAAATTTGGGTGAGGTTTTCCAATTGATTTATTGAAGGAGTTGTGCCATCCCTCTATGGCATTATTGGCCTTTGCTCCTTCCTCTAAGCAGGTCGTGTAACAGTTCCACCATTTCACAGGAAACCTTGGATTCCTCCTGCGACCCGACCTGCTTAGATGGCCAATCCATGTGTCCTCAAAGTAATTTAGCAGGGCACCCAATTTGTTTTCATTTGTAGTAAAATAGTCAGATTCAGTAATTGATGTGTAGTATTCATCCACACAGTCAGGGGGAACAAAGCACAAGGCAGTTAGTTTTTTTTATCTCAAATTGCAGTTTACTGTCTCATATGTAATCCTCAACCAAGGATGTTTTTTTTTATTTTTCGCCAATACGACTGTGAAAAGTGAAAAAAAACGTCCTTGAATTTGGGTTTCAGGATACATTTTGGTTATGGTGTTAATCATTGATAATTCGAAATCAATTAGCACTTTTCTAGGACTTTTAATTTGTGTTTTAGATTTTAGCATTGTTAAAAACTCAGTGTAAGTTGAGGTTTGCTTATCAGGGAGTAAACTGTACACTATGAGAACTACAGTACAATTAATGTAGACGTGAATAGTGTATATTTGGGTGAATGGATGGGGTGTGGATTTAAACGTCCCATCTATCATCCAAATATTACTAGTCTCTAATTTTACAAGGTTACAGGGTGCGCTAAAGATTAGTATTATTTTCTGAGAATTTTGGCTGTCATGCAAAAGAAAGGTTTCATTAGTAACAGTAACATTTAATTCAGGAGGAATGTTAATATCATGTATGTTAGGGGTGTTACACATTGGGGGTTACTTGCCTGTTTTTTTCTCTGTATAATTCTGCGTAAGTTTGGGATTATGGGCATACAACTTGCTTCATGTATAGGAATTTGTTGGGATACCTCCCTCAAATCTACGCCACAGCGTTCATTGGAGGTGGATGCAAGTTCTTTCATTTGATTTATGTTTTATGATTTATGTTTTCTCTAACCTCAATCTCCATTGCAGAGGCAGAGTGGTTATGCTCTGTGGTCCTTTCAACAGTTTCTCCAAGAGTAGCCTCTCTGCCTGTGCAATGGGATGAGCAATACTGCACACACCTCCAATGACTCCTGGGCTCAGTTAATCTCTCCTTACAATAAAGGTAGCCACCGTGTTTTAGGAGTCGGTTTCCTCTTTGAGATTTTACATAAGTAGCTTGTCTTGCTGATGCCATTTTGGAAATGTCTGTAAAAGAAGGGTGAAAAAGATATTTTGAATTATATGTTTTCAACGAACATTTAGGGGCCGATTCCGATTTTGGCCGGAAGGGAACCGAACGATGGTCGGAGCCCTTCCGACCGAATCGGAACGTGCCGGCCGGATTCCTTTCCGACCGAGCCATTCCGATGGGCTCGGTCGGAAAGGAATCCGACTCGGATTTCCGGATGGCTTACGACGGGCTCGGAGAGCCCGTCCGCCGTCCGGGAATCCTTCAGTACTCCCCCGGCCGCCTCTTCACGACCGAGGGAGTACGATGGCAGTATTTCACTGCCTTTTCGTGCCGGTCTTTCCGGCACGTAAAGGCAGTCGGTAACTGTCTTTGGGGGCCCCCAGTAGGGCCCCCATGGGTGCGAGCCCGCCGAATGGCGGCCTGGGGACACCATAGGTGCCCCTCTGTTGATCCCTGCACCCGGTGGCAGGCACCTTGGGGTGCCGGCCACAGGGTGCAGGGATGAACTGCACCCCTGCTTTTCACAATGCAAGCATGCATTCCGCTCGGAATGCATGCTCCCATTGTGAAGTATACGAGTGCGACCGAACAGGGTTCGGTCGCATCGTACTTGCAGGGCCGTAACCGACGACAGCAGGTCGGTCGGTTACGGCTCCTGGACGATGTCGGACGGACCTGAGTCCGTCCGACATCGGAATCGGCCCCTTAATCTGCAAAGAAAAATGTGTTAGTTAAACATGTTTGACTAGTGACATTTCATAAAACATTTCTTTACAATGTATTGCTGTTAATATGTGCTTTTGGAATTTGATATTGTTTATTGTTTTGAACCTGCAAAAAAACTAGTTAATAGTTATTTAGTTCTCAGTTGAGTTTTTGAAGAACATATTCTTTGTTATATTGTTTGATTTGGATTTTGACGAGCTGTGATTTTTCTAATATTGTTTGTGCTTGATTTCTGTTATAAGAAAAAGGCATTTCATATAGCTAAAGTAGTTTGCCTCATCTTAGTAAGGTTCCTTTGGTTGCTTGTTTGTCTTTTTGATGTTATAGAATTGTTTGTTCGACTGTTTCTGTGGATTTCAGTTTTCTCCCTTCTGGATAATGTTGGGAAGGTCTAAAAGGAATAGTGGACTTTTAATGATTGATGTTTGCTTAGCTTTTGGCTTTGTAAGAAGAAATGTTTTTGTTAGTTTTTGTTGCAACATTAGGTTTTTCAATTCTTTACCTGTGAAAGGCCTTCTGGTTGTCTAAGTACTGTGGAGATGATGTTTTGCAGTCCAGATGATGGTTTTCGGTTTATTTAAGCTGTGCAAAAAAAAAGAAAATGACTGTATGTTTCATTTTTTATTCTTTACATTTATTATACCAAGAACTGATCATCACCTTCCCAGAGCCAAGCAACTGGCGGAGTTAGAAAAGCAGCTTTGCCCCCAACCACTGATGAGCACCTTCCCTGAGGCTTGCACCCGTCATAGTTAGAATAGTAATTTTGCCCCCCACCACTGACCAGCACCTTCCCCAAGGCAAGCACATGGCGGAGTAAGAATAGTAATTTTGCCCCACACCAGCCAGTGACCTGCACCTTCCCTGAGGCAAGCACACAGGGGAGTTAGAATAGAAAATGTGCTCCCCTGCACTGACCAGAACCTTCCCCGAGGCAAGCGCCCTGCGGAGTTAGAATAGTAAGTTTGCCCCCCACCACTGACCAGCACCTTCCCTGAGGCAAGCACATGGGTGAGTTAGAATAGTAAATTTCCTCCCCTGCACTGACCAGCACCTGCCCTGAGGCAAGCACCCTGCGGAGTTAGAATAGTAATTTTGCTCCCCACCAGTGACCAGCACCTTCCCTGAGGTAAGCACCCGGCGGAGTTAGAATAGTGATTTTGCCCTCACCACTGACCAGCACCTTCCCTGAGGTAAGCACCTGGTGGAGTTAGAATAGCAATTTTGCCCCCCCCCACCACTGACCAGAACGTTCCTTGAGGGAAGCACCCTGCGGAGTTAGAATAGTAATTTTGCCCCCCTCCACTGACCAGCATCTTCCCTGAGGCAAGCACCCTGTGGAGTTAAAAGACTAATTTTGCCCCCCACGACTGACCAGCATCTTCCCTTTGGTAATCACCCGACAGAGTTAGAATAATAATTTTGCCCCCCACCAGTGACCACCACCTTCCCTGAGGCAAGCACCCTGCGGAGTTAGATTCGAAATTTTGCCCCACACCAGTGACCAGCACTTTCCCTGAGGTAAGGATCCTGCCGAGTTAGAATAGAAATTTTGTCCCACAGCAGTGACAAGCACCTTCCCTGAGGCAAGCACCCAGCGGAGTTAAAATAGTAATTTTGGCTCATAGTACTGACCAGCACGTTCCCAAAGATAATTTATCTATGTAACACTGGAAATATAATTTTCTTTGTAATACAACCACCACTTTACTGTGTACTTACAGAAGAATTTCCTCTGGAATTTCTTTCAATTTTGATTGTTGTAGGTCTATGGCCAAAATCTGTGATTGTTTTAAAAATTAAAATTTAATTTTTAACTTTGTTTTTTTCACTTAAAGTTAAATCAGAATTATCTTAAACATACATTTACTTTTGACAGAATATGAATATTGTATTGCTGGATCTTTTTTTCATGTTCTGTGAATATATTACAAATGCAAACATATTTTTATGTTTGTCAATTAATTGTTTTTTATCTAAATGTGTTTCGTTTTCAATTTACACTTACTCCTGTCAATAGATGGCAGTGTTTGAAGTCCAAGCTGCGAGTTTTCTCCTCTTACTGTAGATGCGTGTGGTTACCAGGGAAGACATTGCGCCACTGAGCACAAAATGGGGATCGGCTTAATTTATACGTTTGTTAGGGGTAAACAAAATTTTTAAAGAAAATATGTTTTGTAATCTATTTTTCCGCATGATGCAGAACCTGACAGAATGTGTATTTTTTATGTTGTGTGTAAAATGTTGATTTTAACGGTTCCGTTCAGAATGGCCGCCATTTTGGGTAGATGGTGGTTAGGTCGATGTAGTGGAAATGGTGGAAGGACACCCTTTTTTTTAGAGTAGATGATGGCTAGGATGTTGTAGTGGAAATAGTGGAAGGACATCACGTTTTTATGCTTTATATGTATATGCTGGTTTTGCTAATGAATGCACACATTTTTTTATGCATAAAATTGGATGTCTATGTCAAAATATTTTAATAAAAAAAAAAAAATTTGGGAAGTATTATTTTTTTCAATATTTTTTTGTACTGTTTTCGCACATAATTTCTGTGCACGTTTAACATACTATAATTATTATGCGTTGTAACGGTATTTATTGTATTGGAATGTATTGTAATTGTTGGCGGTGTAATGGCACTTTTTATGTATCTCTATTAACATGCGTTGTAATGGCTTGCGTTGTAAAAATTTGCGTTGTAATGGTAGTCGCGTTGTAAAATCCATGTTGTAAAAGTATGCGTTGTAATGGTATGCGTTGTAACATCATATATTCATGGCTAAGAAATACTTACCATCATAGGGCAAACATCTGGTCCATAACAGTCAGACACAGCAAACATCTATTCACAACCTCTCTTTCCTGCTGAAACATCTAGACGCTTCCTTTGAATCGCTAGTTTAAAAAAAAACTATCAGGCCTGTCAATAGGATAGTTTGGCAGGGAACAGTTTGAACTAACATATTGTAGGATGAGGAATATTTTTGTAATGTATGAATTGTGGCTTACATGCCGGGTTAAGGGGTATTTCCAGTTCATTAAAAATATGATAAGCATTTGTTAGAATTCTCTGTTTGGGTTTAGTAATTTTATATTTTTTGTCCCAGATCAAAAAAAGCAATGTGTTATGGTCTGTTCATAACAAAACACATTGAACTACACTTATTTATTCAGAAAAAACATGAATCTGTTTTAAAAAATAAAGCCAGCAAAATGGGTGAAACATCATAATAAAGTTTTAATTTACTTCAAGTTTCTTTGGATACTACAGAGGGCTTGATGGCCTGTGGCAAAGATTTACCACAACATCTAAAAACATTATCAGAGTCCTTGGACCTGCAGGGCAACGGGCAGCACCTAGTAATGTAATAAAAATAACCAAACATTACTGAAACTTAAGCAGTGCAACACCAATTTTAACTAGAATCGGGTTCGCTGAAGGTGCCAGCGATTGTCCTATTTTCCAGGTGGATGTATGTTTGTTCTTCATCTTCCATTAGTGCCAACCCATGCGCTCCTTTACACAGTGAATAAGGCAATTTGTGTGCAATTTTATTGTCCACTCTTTCTAGTGTCTCTAACATTGTCATCCTCATCTTCCTGTAAATATTCCCCCTTCCCTCACCATCTTGTAGGCAATATTCAAAAGCTGAGTACTTACTAGACCTTCCTTAGTTTCATGTTGTCCACACTCGGTGACTTCTCCAGAAGCATCTAAACTGTCTCCAGTTTCACCCTTATAAAGTTTTTGTTCAGTCACCAGAAAAATAATTTGGTATCATGGATATTCTGTCCACTCAAGTACCAACCTGGAACCCCAAAATCTTGGGCAGAACCTGAAAAATGTGCAGTCATTTAGCACACTTGTGTTGTGCTTGTTCTTATAAGCAATTAGGAGGCCATCCAGATGATGCATTACCTTCTCAGAGCTCCAGCTCACTCTATAAAAACCAACTGGAGAAAGGATGAACTCTTTAAGGGAATAGAAGTGGGAGACAGTTGGCCCAAACGTTTCATTTTGAATTAAATGTATGAAAGTTATGTTTCCTGTGGGAGATTTGGTTACTAGTTGAATGTGAGAAATTGGCTTACTGGTAGACTTGTGTATGAGCCCTGGGCAAGCAGCTACCACAATCCTCGTCAGGGTAAGGCACAAGCAAGCCTCAAATTAACCTAATGCTCAACCCCCTGGTAGCTTGGCATGGAGCAATCAGGCTTAACTTAGAGGCAATCTGTAAAGTATTTGTGCAACACTTCAAACAGTAAAACAGTGACAGCACCCCCCAGTAAGACCTCACACTAGGGTAGGAAGATAGTGCACAATTTAATAAATCAAACCAGACCAAAATGACAAAAATCCAATCAGTAGAACCGGAATGATGAATTTATAGAGAATAAAGTGAAAAACAGCACCAGAAAGTGTTAAGCACCAATCTATCTGGTCGCACTTGACCGGGTCTAAGTCAAAAGTTCAGGCTGACCGCGATGGAGCGTGGGTTGGATATAGTCCCAGATTAGTCCCGCTGAGGCTTTACCATCTCAAATTTTGTACCAAGAGTCCTGTTGTCGGCGTGGCGTGAAGAGGATGGGCGGGCTGGAGCTTCGCGTTGACCGTCCCTCGCTGGCTGTCAATACTGCTGTGCAAAGAGATGGGCTGGCGGCAGCTTGCATTGACTATTGGTGTGAGCAGCACGGTCCCAATGCAAACAGGCCCTTTTGCGGTCTCAAAGAGCTCAAAAGTTTGATTTAGGAGCCTGTGAGCCACACCAAGGGTCTAGGACCTGAGAGGCAACACTTGGGGGTCAGGAACATGCTGCAGCTGGGTCAAGGAGCTAGTTGGGGAGCCTTGTATGTCCCTGTGGCTCAGATTAGGAGGACAGCAGACTAGCCCTTGGAGTCAGTCTGGGGTCCTGGGTAGGGTGGGTGAAGAATTCCGCTCCACAGACGGAGGTCACAGAGTTTTGCCCACTCAGTGCTTTGTGGGCAGTTCTGAAAAACTCGCGAAGTGACGCGGAGTGGAGTTCTTTTCCTAGAGCGGCTCACCAACGTTAAGTTAGTGAGCGCTCGTGAGAAAAAATAGCGCTAGACCTCCTCCAGGCTAGATTTATCAAGGCAGGCGGTTGCGGCAGGCCATGACTGCTCCCGTTGAGAAATCTGCCGCTCGTGTTAAGAAAGCTGCCGCTCGAGTAGAATGTCTACTCGAGCGGCAGAAAGCAGCAGCGCCCTCTTTTTACAGGGCTGGACATACTGCTGGTGCTAAATATCAATGCGAGCAGTGTGACAGAGTTTTTCCACGAACTCCGCCCAGGCCTAGTCCTGAGTTCAAGATGAAGTTGCAGGTCCAGTTCTCCTCCCCAGGCAAGAGAGAAGCAGGTCAGCACAGTGGGGAAGCAGTTCCTTTAAAGCAGCAGTCTAGCAGAATGGCAGTACTTGTAGCAGTACAGCAGTCCTTCCTCATGGCAGAGTATCCACAGGTCCAGAAGTGTACTGAAGTGGTGGTATCTGAGGTCCAGTATTTATGCACAGTTATGCCTGTGAAGTGGAGAGAAGCTTCTAGAGGCATGCCTCTGAAGTGCACAGGTGCCCTGCCTTCCTGGCCCTGGCTCCAGACTAACTACAGGGGGTATGCAGCCATTTGTGAGGAGACAGGACACAGCCTATTCAAGTGTACGTGCGGCTGAGCACAGCTCCTTCTACCCATCCTGCCAGTGATGACCCATCTAGTCACACCAAAGCTCCACATTGTGTGTGGCTGTCTAGGAGGAATATATAAAGCTCCACTGTCAGCTAAACCCCATCATGTGACCAGAGGCAGGCTGCAGGCACCAAATGGCTAAGGCAAGAAAATCCCAACTTTCTAAAAGTGGCATTTTTAGAATTGCAATTTAAAATCCGACTTCACCATAAGTTAGGATTTTAAATTGTGATTTTAGAGACACCAAACATGAACTGATTATCTCTTCCAATTTGGAAATGACAGTTATAAAATGCAATAAGGCAACTCCAATGTTATCCTATGGGAGAGATAGGCCTTGCAGTAGTGAATAATGAATTTAAGAGTTTTTCACTACCAGAACATATACTTTTTAAATTCACTGCACCCTGTCCTCTGGGCTGTCAGGGCCTACTGCAGCGCAACTTATATGTATTAAAAAAGAAGGTTTAGGCATGGCAAAAAGGTTTATTTTGACAGGCAAAATAGCAGTTTTAAAATGCATACACGCATGCTGCAATGGCAGACCTGAGACATGTTTACCAGGCTACTTAAGTGGGTGGCACAACCAGTGCTACAGGCCCACTAGTAGCATTTAATTTACAGGCCCTTGGTATATGGTATACCACTCTAAAAAAGGACTTACAAGTAAATTAAATATGCCAATTGGGCATGAGTGTCTGCCATGTTTTTAGGGTAGAGTACAAGGACTTTAGCACTAGTTAGCAGTGGTAAAGTGCACAGAGTCCTAAGGCCAACAAAAACAAATTCAGCAAAAATGGAGGAGTGAAGGCAAAAAGTCTGGGGATGACCCTGCGAAAAGGGCCAAGTCCAACACTTCCCAAAAAAGGGTGGCAATGTCTGAACAACTAGAAAAGAGATAGGGGCGCCACTAAAGTGCAAATGTGTGTAGTTCAATATATTTACATTATGAAGACATATATCATGTATCATTGAATGAATATAGTAGTGCAGAGAGTGCGGTTTTCCGTAAGAAAGGTTAAAAAAATGCAAATTCAGGTACAGTGCCACAAAAACAAAACTAAGCTGAATCTAATCAATAGGAAAGCAAAAATTAAAATAGTGGTTCTGATTAATCTGTGCAAATTTTGAATTTAGTCTTAGGGCCTGATTTAGATCTTGGAGGACCGGTATCCCATTCGCTGAAATATAAATCCCATTATATCCTATGGGATTTATATTTCGGCGGATGGACTATACATCACTGTGGTGACGGAGTAACCCATCCGCCAAGATCTAAATCAGGCCTTTAGTCAATGTTTCAGCCGGAAATGCTTGCGTCAGTGGGTCTCCTCAGGACAAAAGCAAGCCGCCTGGATATATGAGAAACCAAGTGAATGGAGAATTATCTGGTGTAGTACAAATACTGGCTGGGATACAAAAGCTGTAACCCCAGAGGAGTTCAAAGGAGAATGCAGGATTCATGAAAAAAAACTTTTGATCACTTTCAGACCTGCCAACTCACACAGTGCCACTGTGTGTCCCACAGTGTGATGTCTATAACTTCTATGTTCTAAAAAGGAACAATATGATTATAATGCTAACATGGAATGTGGAGTTTTCATTTGTCAGTTGCACTGATTCAGTTTATGTATGAGGTGTTCATGAATAAACCTGTACTCACTGCAATGTTTGGGCTTATCCTGGAGAGTCATTTCTTTGAATTCCACACTGGTGACAAGGAGCCCATGTGATGTAATTATGAAGAACACCTCAACATGGAGATTCTGCGGAGTAGGAGGAGACGGAAAAAACAAGCATTTGCAATGCAATAGGTCTCGCATTACTGAAAGTTTGAGCTATTGGCGTTGCATTATTATTTGAAATTAAAATAGCTCAAACTTTCACTAAAGCGAGACCTATTGCATTGAAAATGCTTCTTTCTTCAAATTATCCTGCCTTTATATGCAAGCAGAATCCGCGTCCCTGAACATGGCAGGCTTTGCGACCCCGCAGAATCGCTGCAGTTAGCGGCAGAGCCCTGTTCCCCCATCTCTCCCTCTGACAGCCAAGGATGAGGAAAATCATGAGGGTAATAAACCCAAGAGCCAGCGGAAATTAAAAAGGGAGATAACCCGGCAAAAGGGGCTGCGGGGATCTGGTACGTTTGGAGCATTGTATTTTTGAATTAAAAAAAACAGGAGATGTCTACTTGGAGCGAGAGGGCACAGAGAAGACTGTTAATAATAACTGTGATCATGAAAAGAGCAGGGTTGGCCATCTGTATACCTCATAATGTCAGCAAGATTAATTTTAGGCACTTAGATAAGTATTAACCTCACATGAATAACTGGTAGTTATTTAGCACTTGCTATCACACTTGCTTTTCCATAGCTTTTTTATTGACAGGCGGTCTGATTACCATCAGCACTTACTTTATACATCCCTGAAGGATGAAATGTGGAGTTAGCCCCCTTGTGATGTAAATATGTGACCTGCAGGTTGCATGCAGATCCCTCACCAATCGTCGAGCAATCTCTCCCACCGGCTGCTTCAAAGAGAGCAGGGTGGGTTCAGAGCTGTCAGAACTCCAAACCGGAGCAAGACATGCCCATAAATCCAGGAGCGCCCCCCCCTTCCTCCATTTAGGAGCAGCGCCCAACCGCAAAGTGCCCCCGCCCCGCGGCACGGCTGCTGACCTGCTGCCACAGTCGGCTCCCAGAGTAAACCATATCTCTGTTGCTAGATTACTGCTAGACCATCGATCATGTGTCTCTTCTGATCCCAGTTACTCGTGATGCAGTGACAATCAGCGTTTATGCTTTGAGCAGGATTATTAATGTAATCAAATTTTTTCACTGAATTTACACTTGAACACGTCCTCTACCTGCTCCTGCAGAACACCTCTGATGAACAGTTAGATCCCGTTCATGTCATAAGAAGAGCCCCACAGTAGCGTGTAGGCGCAGAAGCAGTGGTGTGATGTAAAATGAAGCAGCCCAGGGACATAATGCAACGCAAGCTACAGTAACCCCTGCGGCGCCAGGCCCCCCCCCCAAGCTGTGTCAGATCAAAAAAGGCCAACAACATACCCTTACTTTCATACGAACGTGCTTCCCTATCCGTATATTACGAGTGACAAATAATTAACTATCCGGGAAATGGCTCTGTTTGGTGGTGAACGGAAATATTAAAAGCTCGCTACACTTCACAGCATAGAGGCCCGGGGGCGCCAGGGACCCTTCTGTGACACCGAGAATCTGTGCCAGCTTTGTGAACAGCGCACACAAGAGCTGATCTCACTTTTGCTCCTCTGTCTTGCAGCTCCATGTCCTGTGATGAAGCGTAGTGCGCCGTGTTGATTAAAGAAAAAACGCACTAATAACAAGCACGGGTGCGCCAGGGACCGTACCGCGAGAATCTGTGGCAGCTTTCTGAACAACGCACACTAGAGCAGATCTCTTACGTCTGCTCCTCTGTCTAGCAGCTCCATGTCCTATAATGAAGCACAGTGCGCCGTGCCGATTAAAGAAAACACGCACTAATAATAAGCAGCGAGGGGCAGAAAGCAACAATTTAAAAAACAAGCATTTGCAATGCAATAGGACTCGCATTCACGCGAGACCTATTGCATTGCAAACTGGAGGGCGGGCGGGCGGGGGCAGGGGGGCGAGAAGGCACGAACAACGGGAGTGCGGGTGGGGGGGCAAGAAGGCACGGACTGCGGGAGGGGGGGAGAAGGCACGGGCAGTAATAGAACCCCATTAAATAAAATAGTGCTCACAGTCTAAATAACACATACCGTGCAACACTCGAAGTAAAGGGGCCAGTAGCCATGGAAGGATACAAATGACGACATGGCCGTCATAAGGAGGGACTAACAAGCATATAAACCAATCGGAAGGCAGCATTTAGGAAGGACAAAGACACAAGCCAATGAAAAAGATGGGCGGGGGAGTGGGCGGGGCTTCCCTCACGTAGTCAACTACCACAGATCAACCCCAGAGCAGCGCTTGCGTGCTGGCTCAGGGCTCGACCTAAAAAACGAAGGGTCGCGAAGAACAGTGTTGAGCAGTAAGATATTGCATGCAAGCATCTTCTTCAAAATCTTTATTTTGTGGCATTTGGATCAAAATTAGAGCTCCTGTTGGTTGTGCAAAGTGGTCAAAGGTTACAAAAGCTAAAAAGGTTATCAAGTTGTTCAGGAATGCTGTGAAGACAGCAGATGGAAGGATCTGGAACAAAAGTCGAGTTGCGCTTCTAGATTCTCAGAACAATTAAACTTCTAAGACGGATGTGAGATGTAATCAGGAGGAATGAATGAACTCTCTCATAACCAATGATTTAAACATGAGAGTGAGTCAAAGGAAACAATATCGACAAGGATATTTTAAAGATCATCTTACAAATTAATTGGAAGTTAGTAACATGAATTTGTTCTGTATAGTTACTGTGTGTATATTGCTGCTTCAAGTTTGTTACAGAATATGTGCATTTAATTGTAAATGTATATTACTTTTACTTGAAGTTATTAGAAAGGGAAGAGTGTGATATCTATAACTTCTATGTTCTAAAAGGGAACAATATGATTAAAATGTGCAACCTGGAATGTGGAGTGTTATTTTTATCAGTTGCACTGAGGCAGTATATGGATGAGGTGTTCAAGAATAAACCTGTACTTACCGCAACATTTGGTTGCATCCCGGAGAGTCATTTCTTTGAATTCCACACACAGTATAGCACTCTTCACACTGTTTCCCGGTGAAGAATTGATATCACATGATGCAACCCCAGGTAAGCTGGAAAGTTCATCAAAGAATGGGTTTCCAGCCAGGGTGCATGGTGCCACTGCGATGAATGTTCAAAAAGGATGTTGTCATCTCTGCTGGCCGTCAGCCTCAGAAGTTTTGGGTAGCGGGGAGTGGGTTTCAGTGTGTGCTTCACATAATACCCCTCCTGCTCACAATGGTCCCATCCACTCACCTTTTGCAAATGGTGAAAATATTGAAGTTGGCAGGTTTGCGCAGCCTAAACACCAGCAGCTGTGAAGGGGTGTAAGGGATGCAATGTTTCATGCAAATAAAGTAAAAACAGAAGGCCCTGCTGTGTGCAAAAAGCACTCCTATGGAGAGATTCCTATATATCTTGAAGTGCTGTGAATGCGTTGTGCAAAGTGAAAAGGAGCCAATGACACAGAATTTGTTGAGGAAAGCATACAACATAGAGCAACATTTTACCATTGTTTATTAACATAAATCCTCTACATTTCCTAAGAGTCCACTATCCTCTAGGTGAAATGACAGCAGGAGGAAGGCCATCCATATGTTGCACATGACCATTTCAACTGGTTTATGCTTGCATAATTCACCTCAGTTTCACATAGATCTTTGTTTCGATCTTGGGAAGCCTCAGCCAATCATCAGCCAATCAGCCTACCAAACTGTCAGCATAAGGGGCTTGATTGGTAATAAAAAACAACCCTGGTAAAATATTCTAGACCAGCCACACAGTCAACCTAAACATTGCAATGAGCGAGTAGACAGACTTTGTATGAGGGGGTTTGTTGGGGGAGGGGGTGCAGGGGTAAAGGATCGTCCTAAAGTAAAGTCTGGAAAAACTGAGGTAGAATGGGTCATTTTCACAGGACAAAACACTGGATGAGCTACACATACATGGACTGGTAAACATTTAGAGCTTTGAGATATGTGATCGGAAGTTGTAAGAAAGGAAGGTGTGAGAGAGAGGAGAGTGAGTAGAGAGTAGGTATGTGGGAAGTAAAGAGAAGGGAATGTCAGACAAAGATAGGGAGATGACTGGCAGTGTCAATGCTTGTTTCAACACATTAAGTGAACAAAAGAGTCAATCCTCACAAGAACAAATTCTGATGTGTACTAAACCACGTTTAAAAATGTTAATACATAACCTCCAAGTGACTCATGCCATGTATGACTCCTTCAAGCAATTTTGGCTTTTTTTTGCCATCATCTTTGAGGTTTTTGACCGCATAATGCCAGTATTAATAGGAAACTGAAAGCCCCAGTATGCAACATGCCCCCAGTATGCAACATGCTTTTAGGTGGGACGCATGGACAGGACTTACTGATGTGTCACATATCATGGAACCATTTGGCAGCCTTGGGAAAAGGAAAATAAAATTAGTTGTTTTTCTGCTTTCATTTCTTGTAGGATCTCGTGAGTTAAACAATTCAGTCAGCGCAGGAGAATAGAGATGGTCTTTTAAGCACAGATGAAATCATCCCGCTGCTGGTGGGTTAATACCAATGCTCCTCCAAAGACAAAGAGGCATGTTAAATCAACTTTATGGCCCAAAACAAGAGTCTATATGGAGTTTGGGTATTAGGACGCGGCACCACTCACAACCTCCGATCCTCATGGGATAAATTAGTTGTATCAGCTAGAGCTGAAGTGTCTGAAAACACGTGCTTAGGTGCAGCCCTGTGAGGGCCGCCTGTTACCTGTTCCCGATGCAACTCTTTAGGCTGCGTGAAACCCAAACGTTCATGATCTTAGGGTCTTTGAATGTATTATGGTCACTCAATTCAAGAGATAGCATATTGACCTGTTTGTCCCGATGATGTTTCAAAGCATTAAATTCATTACAAACAAAAGTTGACCTTGAATGGAATGATTGTATAAAACACAAAAATACAACATACAACACTGTGTTTTGTGTGCTTTGTTTGAATGAATATTGTTTTTGCCTCACTTATTTAACTAATTTATGAGAGCTGAACAGTTCCTATGCATGTACTCAGCAATAAAATAATCTTTTAAGATATCTTTTGTATACCTCCTTCACGTTTGAGCAGCACATCTCCTGAATATGTCAAAAGTAAGAATGAATTCGTTTTTCTTGGTTAAATATCTGGTTAGGCTTTAAATAGTTATGCAAATACATAAAATCTCTAGAGCATCACCTGTTTAAAGTATCGTTACAAGGTAAGCCATCTGGGGGGCATATCAACAAGGCGGCGATAAACAATTATCGCCGCTTTTGCGGCCGTTTTCGGCCGAAAAGCGGCGATAATTATATCGCCTTATCAGCAAAGACACGCTATCGTGTGTTTTGCTGACTTAGCGCCCGTTCCCAGCACGCCTAACTTTGCATCTCTAATGAGATGCAAAGTAGGCGTGGCTGTGAAACCAAACAGGGATAATATCGCGAAGGCAGCTTCGCGATATTATCAAGGAGGGTTAGCGATTATTTAAAGCGCGTTAAGTATGCCTTAACGCAGGAATTTAACGTCTGTTAAATTCCTGACTAAGGCATACTTAACATGGGGGGTGGATTCTGTGGCTAAGACCACAGGCCCTATCATCTAGGATATCGCCGTTTTCCCATGGAAAACGGCGATATCCACGCTATCTCTGGAATTTTTGTCGCCTCGGCGATGCGCGTTGTTAATAACGCGCTAACCGGGCGATAAATTCCAGAGATAGCCGGCGATAAATATGCAAGCGCTAAGCGCGCTTTGCGATATTTATCGCCGGCCCTTGATAATATGCCCCTGCATTCTTTCCCTCTGTTCCTGATTGTGTCATGCCTGTAGTTGGAAGATTTTACAATGAGAAATAAAAGCCTGACCTTTAATTGGTGGTGAGTACTTCCTACCTTCGACTTTCTGTGCCATTGTTGTTTCTGTTATATTCTAATATCAGTTGCATCTGTGTCTCACTTGAGCCATACTTTCTCAAGAATTGCTATCTAGAATTTACAATGAGCCATAAACACACTACCAGTATTCTATTTGACTTATTCACGTCACCTGAGGGATGACAAACTGAGAAACTTGGCTCTACCTTTACACGTCACAAATACGCAACATAAATGTGCTCTTAGCACATTTTCTCTGTGTGCCCTAACGATATTAATGTAAAGTGTTGCACTTGACATCATTATTGAAGTGCATTCACTGTAGGATTAGAGATTCATACATACACTGTGTTACTTAACCTTATTAAATGATATACTCTCTAGAGACTTGATTAAATAAACCATCATCACTTATTAAAAGCGTGTTACTTTAGAAACGGCAATGATTTATGTAATGTGTACACTAATGTTTCATATCTGCATTTAAATGTAGTTCTTAGTCATACTTATACACACTTATTCAAGATTTTTTTTTGATAAACAAATTTTTATTTCATACTTATTCAAGATTTTACTGTGTACCACATGTAATATGAATCTAATGAACTGACAGTTTTATTCATTTGTGTTCGAATGTGCACACGCATATTAAAGGTGCACCATTGATTTAACACTTTAAGTTGTCCTGGCTAGTTTTTTGTTTTCATTCTGCTTAAAATGCTGTTTTCCATTTCTGCTTGCATGTCTTTTTCCTTGCAGGTGCGTTCACATGATTTGTTAGTTTGAGAATAGATACAACACTGTACTAGAGATAGAGAGACAGCCTGAGAATAAGACTTTGACAAGGAATATGGAGAGTCAGTGCGTCAACTGAAAGTGTCCATTTATTAATTATGCAAAGGCTTGTAGGTTACAATGGACAATACCGCTTTCATGTCTGGCCTGGGAGAAAAGGTTGATGTTACAGATCACACCGTGAGAATGGAAAGTACAATGGAGCCCCTGATAACTTGGACAGAGGGGTGTTACCTGGGATATTCTGGTGCAAATAACTGGAGTTCACACTGTCTGAGGTTACGCTACTTTAATTTGGACTTTGGGGGATTTATACCTCTATGCTTTCCCTTCGATTCCTTGCTGAGTATGGCTTAGGCTATTCCCCTGTCCCAAGGAGACTCTTGACCGAGCTTCTGAGATGCTGATACCTTCCCTTATTTCTTGCACTTTCCCGCATTTTCCCTATTTTTCTGCATTTTCACAGATTTTGAGATCCTTTAGCTTCTAAAACCATCCTCCTTAGCTTAGACTTAACTTTGATGATTTTAGATTTTTCTCATGTATAGAAGAGAGAAGCAGAAACTCTTCACTGATCACCAAATCCTGCTGGTGATCTTTTGCATTGTGACTGAACTACTTGTTTGCCTTATACTGGTATGCCTAAACTTCTTTAGGAGGTTGGGTTTCCTGGTTGTTATTCTGTACTTTTACACCATAGTGCTGAGATTTGTCTACCTTAACTTGACAGCTAACTTTTTTTATTTTAAACAAACTTTATTGCCTTTTACATATATCTCTCACAGCACATTATCACTGTTGCATGTGAACATTTTGCAACTTTAGCTTATGTCACGTCTCTCAACCCTTGCACTTACAATTTGTTCTTGCATTATTATTGTCTCTGGTGCTGTAGTGCATTCCCAGGCCTATCATGCCTTCAGTCCCCCTCCCTCACCTCCCCCTACTAAAACTTAAGCTTAAGCTCCACCCCCTCCCTCCTTCCCCCGGCACTGCTGCCTCCTATAACTACAGGATGTCTCCCTGTGATCACATCTATTATTTCTCGTTGTGCGTAGCTCTATCACTCGGTTGCCATTATCCAGCTCGAAACCCCCTCGGTGCATGGGCTTCTATGGGTCCTCATCTCCTGGTGCTTACTCCCCTATCCCCTCTCCCCTCTCCCCTTCTGACTCTGTCTCTGGGGACTTCCCTGCTGTGACGGTCTTTCAGGGGTGGTGACTGCAGATCCAGAGTCCTTGTCCCTCAGCTCCTCCATCAGTACCTCCCATGCCTGCGCCCTTTCCAGCTTTCCCAAGCCCCTTCTCGCATTTCTGAGCAAGATTCTGCCCTCACATCCTGCCCATTTCTCTAATTCTCTCTTCCATGCATGTATGCTGGGCCCAGCCGGGGCCTTCCATTTACTAGTAATCTCCCGTTTTGCCAATATAAAGGCGAGGTCCTGGAACTTATCGGTGACCTTAGTCTTAGCTGTGTGGGGAAACAGGTTATGTAGGACATGTTCTGATGTGCAAGGGACTGTTCGTTCTGTTATCCTAGCCGTCTCTCTTGTTACTTCCTTCCAATATTGTGTCAGGGCCTGGCAGCTCCATACCATATGTATATAGTTGGCCCCTCGCTCTCTACACCTCGGGCATTCTGCATCTTCTCTGTGAAAGAACCGGTAAATGCGTTCCGGTGTTATGTACGCTCGGTGCAACATGTAAAATCTAATTAGGCTGAAGCATGCGTTTCTGGATACTTTAGTCGGGCATGATAGGATGTTCTCCCAGTCTTTGTCTTCCAGTGGTTTGTCTATGTCCTCCACCCACTGATTCCTCAACCTTTCTAATGGCTGTACGGAGTCCCGCCCCATGGCCCTGTATAGGCATGTAACAGCTTTTAAAGTCCCCCCCGCCAAGCCTATATACTCGCAGGTGGCATGTCGTGGTGGTTCCGCTGTGCCCATGCCCCAGTGCCCCCTCATTGCCCCCGTAACTGCCCCATAGAGTAGAAATTGTCCCCGTGGGATGTCCCAATCTGTACTGAACTCTTCAAAAGGGAGTAGCTCCCCGTACCGGTACAAGTCTTCCACCTTTGATGCTCCGGCCTGCTCCCAATCTTCTATCCCCCTCCAGTCTCCCCCATGTGGGAGCACCCCCAGGAGTGCTAGTGGTAATTCCGGTGAGTATGGGCGATGTATCCTAGTCTTTTGTAGGCACCTACCCCAGCATCGGCGTATCACTTTGTGCTCATTGCTTTGGACCTGCTGTGCCTTCACAGTCCCCAACAGGGTGCGGAACACATTCATCTTCACTGGGCTGAAGAGGGGCGTCCCCCTGTCCGGCGTTAAACTCCCTACCACCCACTGTGTAAATCTTTGCAACTGTCCTGCCAAGTAATATGCCTCCATGTTAGGCACGGCGAGGCCCCCCTCTGACTGTGTCCTTTTTAGCATAGTTATGGCTACCCTCCTTCTACCCATCCCCCATATAAATGCAGAGATGCAGGAGTCTAATTCTCGGAACCATGCCCCCGGTATCCATACCGGTAGTGTGGTAAAGAAGTATAATAGTCTGGGGAGGGCCACCATTTTTAGTAGGGAAATCCGGCCCGCCACCGATGGGGGGAGCCTTCCCCAGAATGCCATGTTATCCTTGAGTGTCCGCAGCGCCCCCCCCTACATTTCCTTCTTGTACATCTGCCATGGAGTGGAAAACCCTCACCCCCAGGTACTGGTAGCATCGGGGTTCCCAGTGCAGCCCTCCCAGGTCCTCTGGCAGTGGAGTGTCCACCTCCATTGGGAATAGCCGAGGCTTCTGCCAATTAACCCGTAGACCCGATAATACACCGAACTTCTCCATCATATTCTTCGCCCCTCGCAACTCCCCCTCGTATTCTTAAGGAAGAGCAGGAGGTCATCAGCATACAGCGCTATGTGGGGCCTTTGTCCTCTTAATTGGAGGCCTCCGTATTTTTCTCCGGATCGTGCCCTACATGCTGGTGGCTCCACTGCCAGCGCAAACAGTAATGGGGATAGGGGACAACCCTGTCGTGTGCCCCTCTCCACCCTGTACTGTTCAGATCTCGTACGTCCTGTACGGACCCTCGCCACGGGCTAGTATACAGCAGTCGCACCCACCGTAGCAAACCCTGCCCGACCCCCATTTTTGCTAGGACGGCGTAGAGGAACTCCCACTCAAGGCTATCAAATGCCTTCTCTATGTCTATTGCGAATATCGCACCCTTCCGCTCCTCTACCGCCCCCAGCTCCAAGATAGAAAGTAACCGGCGTATGTTCAGGGTCGTATTTCTGCTTGGGATGAAACCCGCCTGGTCCCGGTGCACCAGAGCCGTCATATGTGGTAGCAGCCTCGTCACCAATAGCTTACTCAAGATCTTGAAGTCGAGGTTCAGCATCGACAGGGGCCTGTATGCCGTACATTCCAGGGGGGACTTATCAGGCTTAAGCAGTGAAATTACCATTGCTTCCCGAGTGGTGTTTGGTAGCTGACCTCCCTCCCCAGCTTCTGTATACATCTCAACTAACCAAGGGCCTAATTCCTCTACATACGCTGCATAAAACTCCTTAGGGAGCCCATCTGTGCCCGGGGTTTTCCCTCTCGCCAGTTCTTTAATGGCCACTCTGATTTCATGCTCCAATATTTCTGCCCCTAGTTGGTCTGCATCCTCCTCGGATAAGACATGGAGGGGAAGCTCTGACAAGTACTCTTCTATCTCCCCTTCCCTCCTAGGTCCCGAGCTCCTGTATAGCTGTTCATACTAGCTATGGAATCTATTATTTATGGTGTCCCGTCTATATAATGGGCGCCCTTCCGGGTCTGCTATTTCGATTATGGTGTTCCCCCTGCGAGTGGGGTTGGCAAGCCATGCCAATAGCCTGCTCACCTTATCCCTCTCCGCATGGGTCCTATCTGTATATGCTTTATAATCAAAGAATCTTAATCGTTCCTCCTGCGCAGCTACCTCTTCCTTTGCCTTCAATACCTACCGGCTTAGTTCAGGGTGGTTCGGGCGCCTAAGTTCAACCTCCCTCAACGCTCGGTCTGCCCTTTCAACGTCTGTAAGCAGTGTTCGCCGCACTCCAATGGACGCTGCCATACATCGTCCCCTGATTACTGCCTGAAAGGCCTCCCATTCCGTTACCCTGGAATCAGTGGAGTGTGCATTATCCGCAAAGTATATTGTAATATGCCCCCTGATCTCATGTAAAAACACTTGGTCCTCCAGGGCCTCGGGCTTTAGGCGCCAGGTAGGGATGGGCTGCTGTTGCGTCCCCCAGTGCAGTCTAGTTAATATCGGTTTGTGGTCTGACACAGTACATGTTAGGTATTCCATGCCCTGAAGCAGTGCATGCATGTCAGGTGAGCATAGGAAAGTATCCAGTTGCACATGTAGGTCGTGAATATGTGAGAGGGGGGAGTACTCCTTTTCCTGCCGGTGGGTACGTCTCCATGCGTCCACCAGCCCCCATCGGACTTGCCAGTCCCTAAAGGCCCTGGCTGTTCTATGTACCGGGGAATCCCAAAGGGGCGGGTGGGATCGATCGAGTTCTGGGTCTGCAACACAATTAAAGTCTCCCCCCCATAATAATCAAGCCAGTCATGTATGGTGCCAGGGTCCCAGACATCTGCTCCAGAAAGTCCCCCTGGTCTACATTTGGTCCGTATATGTTTATTAATGTTATGTCCTGCCCGTCTAGCCTCCCTGTCACTATCACATAACGGCCTTCTGGACCTACTTTGTGTATTGTGTGCAGGAATGGGACCCCCGCCAGCACCCAAATCAACACTCCTCTTGCAAATGCCGAGAATGAGGTGTAATATGCCTGTCCCCTCCATCGCCAAAGTAATGCCGCCCCTTCAGGTGCCAGAGTGTGGGTTTCCTGCAGCATTGCTATGTGAATCCCCCGCCTATTTAAGTGGGAGAAAATGTTGTAACGCTTGTGCATCGAGTGCATGCCCCGGACATTCCAGGATAGGAGGTTATATGTCGCCTGCTTTGGCATTGCTACTCATCTCCCCCTCCTCTATCTGGACTCCCCCTGCATGGCCTGCTTCCGGCGACCTACTCTGAGTGATGTGATCCTTACTATGACAGTTCCTGGCTCCTCTTGGTAGACAGCAGTGCCCCCCGTTATAACTAAGTAAACACCCCCCTCCCCAGGACAAGTGAGAGTCTCTCCCCCATCCAAACTACGCACAAGGGTGCAATTAGAACTAGTGTCCAAAGTTCGGGTAGTAACGAGGCTAGCGCTCACTTGGAGGAGAGCCCTTCCCCCCATCCCCCCGGGTCCTCCCCCCCAGTGCACAATGCACAATGCATATAAACATCAGGTCCCCCTCACTTCAGCTCATGTGAGCCCATGTTCGGATCAGCCCGACTCCCCCTGCTCAAGATTCCTGCTTGCTACTTGCGTGGCTTGTGTCCCTCAGATGATGTCGTCTGCTGTTCTGGGAGTCATCTCAGGAAGGACCTGGCTGGCTTCTCCCACCGTGCTCAGGCTGGTTTCGGAGTCTGAGTCTCTCGGGTCCTCTCCAGACAAAGAGGAGGTGCCTCTGGTCCCATGGGCGCTCAACAATGCTATGGCTGCCACTGCTCTTTCCCTGTCTCTCCGAGTTTCCTCAGCTGTTGGCAGGCTCTTGGGTTTCCCCCCCTTCCCCTGGGGGTCTCGTTAAGTCTCGCTCCGGCCTCTCTGATTCCTCACCTCTACTTTCTAGTGGGCCTTGCTCCTCAATCCAGTCCCATACTTCCTGCGGCGTGTCGAAAAACCTGGTTCCTCCGTTTGGGAACACCATAGAATAAGATATCCCCATTTGTTTCATTTTTTGTTTAGCTGTGATATAGGATGCTCTCTGTACTTCTCGGGAGAAATCGGGGAAAATCCTAATGGTGCTGTTGTCGATTTTGAGGTGTCCTTTATCCGTGCCTGGCTCAGCACATGATCTCTATCTTTGTAGAAAAGTAGCCGCGTCACCACAGGTCTCGGTGGCCTTCCGGGTGGGTGCGCCCTTGCAGGGACTCTGTGCACCCGCTCCAAGGCAAAGTATGGGGACAAGCCTTCTTCCGCCACTTCAGTGCGGATCCAGTTTTCCAGGTAAGCAACCATATTGTTCCCTTCAACTTTTTCCGGTAGGCCTATGACTCAAATATTATTGCGACGTGCTCTATTTTCTGCGTCCTCAGCTCTCAGCTCTAGCACATGTACCCTTTTCTCAATGCCCGTAAGTTTGTGGGTAACTGTGCTCACCTGTGGCTTCAGTTCTCTGATGTCTCCTTCTGTTGTTGTGACCCGGTCTGCTAGCTTCCTGTGGTCTGCCCTCAGCAGTCCCAGGTCTTCCCGGAGCGTGTCAATCTTAGATTCGACAGCCGATCTGGCTGTTTCTATAGCCTGTAGGATGTCATAGAGGGACGGATCGTCGTGGTCTTCTTTCCTCTCACTACGAGTCCCTGCCCGCAACCTTGAGTCCCCAGCCTCCCCTCCAGTCTGTTCCTGCTGTTCCACATCACGCCTTTTGGATACTTTTCCCATGTTGGTGGTTGTCCACTAGTAGGGGGCTTTCTCTCTCCCTTATTGTCTCTGTCTAGGCCTTGCCCAAGGGTTCACCCACCTTCAGCGTCTTCCGTTCGGCCTCCGCAGGCGTTTTCCTGTGTTCCTGTCCTTGGCCGTTGGACTTATGGTTCACTCCGCACCGCTCATGCTAAGATCCAGGTATCCTCAGTCTGGGTCTCTTCCGGTGTTCTATAGTGCCGGTATGCTAGGTCGCTCCCTTTCTCAGCTACCTGATTTCCACTTTCCTTCGCACAAGGTGTCCCTCAGCTACTGTCCCCACCATTCATAAAATTGCTGGGGCGCTCCTCCGTCACTTTTAGCGCGTCAGGGCCTTACTTGGCGCATGTCCTGCTGTGCGGTTTCTGTGACCCCAGATATGGATCTCTGCCCACTAGGGTTGGTAAGTCAATTTTCGCGTCAGTTTTCTCACTTCGTTGTGCATATTTTAATTTCTCCTTCGTTGTGGTCTACGCAGCCCGAGTGATCCACGTGGGCCGTCCTGTTTCCACTCACACTCGATGGGCCCCTTATCTTGTTCCGCGGATTATCCCTGATGCTCTTCGTGGGATTAGGGCTCTCCGCTTACTTGCAGGTCCCTCGGTGCTTCCAGGCCGTCAGCTACAGCCCTCCGGGCCCTTCACGTCATCTCCAAGCGCTTGTAGCAGCCCTCGCGCTTTGTCTGGTGGTTTGTGGCATCCTGGCCTGCCTGGATACGTTGGCATAGGCCTGGCTGCCATGATGACTTTTGCGGCCGTTACTCTTAGCCGTTGTTCTGTCGCCCTCTACTCCTGCCAAGATATTTTACAACTGTCTGCATTTTCTGTTTCTCACCTTTTCTCCTGTTCCCTTTGGGCTCAGTCTGAACAACAGTTACAAGGTCGAAAAACAAGTCCCTGGTTCTTGCTGATATGGCCAGTCCCTCGCACCTAGACATAACACTATGTACAGCTGCCATGGGGAAATTGGTGGGCTATTATTATTGCGTTTATCCCTCTTGAGAGGGAGATGAAGAAATCCTTTCGAGGGAGAAGAGCTGTGATTGTCTGCTGATGTTGTGCTTGCATCTAGAGACTGAGGTATGGGGGTTCGCTTGTCAAAGCCCAGAGGTCTTCTATTGTTATAATAAAAAAGCTATTAGCACGGGGAGGGTGGTAAGGTCATTCAGCCCTCTATTCACTGCTTTATGAAATGCTTTCCCCGTTAGTATTCTATGGAGTTGTAACTATGCTTATTATATTATTCTTATGCATTATGCTGATAGTACTGTCACGTGTACTGTATCTTAGAGCACGTATGTTGAAATAAACATTTTAACCTATACTGTGTCTCTTCTTACGCCGGTTGTGGACAGGTATGAGTGAGTGACGAAAGGGTGTTCTTGCTACTGCGAGTCCTGAGAGAGAGATACCGTGTTCTGGGTTGTCTAATCATTGGTACATTGTGGCTAATGGGACGCTAAGGCTAGTTGGGTTGGGGTTTTAGGTGCTAAGGTTTATGTTAGGCTCACCACTATATTCCGAGGTCCTATTCTCCTGTGCATAGCTCTGTGTGTGTGCAGAATCCCTATAACAGCTCCTTCCCCCTGTCTCTCCTCCGCTCAGCCGTCTTGTCGGGTACCGGGCAGTGAGCGCTCCGGGTCCCTGCCTCACCCACAGATCAGTGTCACAATGTCGTCTCTATTGGGGCCTTCCGGCTTCTTCAGCCTGTTCCAACTCAGGCCGCGGCCGCCGTCTTGTCCTGCCCGCAATCTACTTGCCTGCTATCCGCTCTGGGCCCTCTATGCCAATAGGAGGACGATATTCCTGCGGCCGTTTGCGTGCTGTCCTCGCCCGCACCCTCCTCCTTACTGCCTCCTTGTTGCTCTGGCCTTCCCAAGGCACCGCCAGTCAGACCGCGGTCGCGGCCGCCTTCCTGCCCGGCCCCGTCATCTGCTCTCCTGTTACCGACACCTGTTCTCTGTCTCATCATCAGGAGGAGGATATGCGATCGGCGGGCAGCCTGGAAGCTTCTACCAACAAATAGCAGACCACTGCACTCTGCTCTCTCGCTCCCGGGTTCGGCCCTCCTGTCGCAATGAGCTCTCTGTTTCGTAGCGCAGACCCGCCCCAGTGCCTCCGCGGCCGTCTCCGCGCTATCTTTGCCCGCACCCTCCTCCCTAGTGTCTCCTTACTGTTCGGGCAGCGAGGGTACCGGCTCTCCGTCCTTCCGTGCGCTCGCGGCAGGTGCCTGCTGTGCCCCTCGTATCCAGGGCCTCCTTGCTTCCTCCCGACACCGCCAGTTAGGACGCGGCCGCCATTTTGCTCGGCCTCGCGGTCCCGCCGCTAAGTTTGTTTTTTCCTCTGAACTCGGCTATCGTCGGCCTTCTCCACAATGCCGTTTGGCTCCCCTGTACTTCGGGGGCTGGGGGCATATCGTCTGTGTCGGGGGCCCCCCTATATCGAGCAGGATGGCACTGGGTGGGGGATCACCAGCGGGAGCTCAGGCTCAGGCTCCCAGCTCCATCGGCTTCCGGCCACGCCCCAACTTGACTGCTAACTTGTAATAAACCTTCTAAACTATAGTCACTGATTCAGAGTTCTTATTGTGTAGCCAAATAGGTTGCACTGTTAATTGAAATTGATTGATTTAATGCTAACTCTCTTCACCTCTCAGGTGGCAAAGAAAAGGTTCATCAGAGGACAAATGGTAAGAAGGTTGGCCCAGTGCGCTGCACCATCTCCCAGCCAGCGAGTTTCTTAGAGTGGTATTTCCTCCTCCCTTTTATGTGTTGAGTACATTTTAAACACGGTATAGCTCCAGAGCATCAAACCCATTATTAGGAACTCATGTTGTTTTTGCAAGAGATTCACTGATAGGCTATTATGGCTCTCATTCCAAGTTGTGTAGAGTGATAATTCTGCATGCTTTTAGTGCAATTACTATGCTAATTCTTTTTGACTCAGATTTCCACCTGCTGAAAGCCAATATCATTCTTTGTTGCTATACAGCATTATTGACCTTGGGAAATGTGACATACTCTGAAATAAATGTTTCAAAATGTGCTTGTTTTCGGATTCACCCAATGTCAGCGACAACATACTGCTACAGAAAGTCAGACTCATTCTCAGTGCTTGCGTGGTGCGTTATGGAGCTTACATTTTCAGGGACTACTTTTGAAGACCAGTTAAGCTCTGTACAAATCCACTGTCAGCTGTGTGTCTCTTTCCAAAATATCTTCAAATTGCCCAATACACATTTCCTTGATGGGTTGTAAGAGGGTTGGGATCTGCAACAAACAACAAAGTGATGGAAGGAACACTGCAATTAATGTCATGCACTGGCAGTTGCTCTGGCTGCATTACAGTCCACCGCTTTTCACCCACAATGTCACTCTAGACAGAGACTAGACATATGCAAAGCAGCCATGGTCCTGCACCATCATACACAGGGATCAACAGGACAACAAATCCAAGACTGTAAAGAAACAATGCAGGAGTGACAGAATTACTCCCTCATTGAGTTGGGAAACTTGAGACTTCTCCATCTATAGTCTCAAAAGTGATGGCTTCCAAGCCTATTCCACAACTGAACTGATTCTACATTTACTTTTTTACTGCATGAGTGGAAAGTCTAGTGTCTATCGAGGAAAATACAGGACTTGCTACTTATTATTGCCTTTCTACAAGGGGGTTCTAGAGGAAAAGTAATTCAGTGCCTTGTGAGGTTTACTTTGAAAGATGCTCACCCTAAAAGCCTGTTTAAAGACAACAGCATCAAGACCACACCTAGAAGTATATAATTTGGGGACATGTCCACCAGTAACAATTTAAAGGATGGTGGTCAGGTATTCCCTTGCTACCCGATCATAGGGAATTATTTTGAAGAAATGGTCCAATAGGGTAAAACCTTAACAATCAGTAGTGACTTTGGATAATTTTCAATTATTGATATGGTATAGTGTGCCTCAAACATTGCTCATACTAGATGAAGGTCAGGAATTCTCCTCCTAGAATGTTTTGGTATTTTGTTTGGCAAATAATAAATTTAAAAACAGGCTAGGCTATGACCTGATGAAGGACAGTGCACACTGTTAGGCTCACCAGAGGACTCAATGTGCACCACAGACATTCAAGAATAGCTTACTTTTGACATTAGTTGCAATATCTGCAATGAACCTAATCAATATTTTCTTAAGCACATGCACACAGCAAAGTTCAAGACATACTACATATGCCATCCTACATATGACCACTCATAAGAAAAATAACCTCGACCCTCAGACTCAAACAACCATATGTCCATCTGCAATGGACCATTCCTTGTAAAACTGATAAAAAAGTAGGTTCCACCCAGACCTTCAATTTCCTTCGAGGCAAAATGCTACTGTCCTACCAACAAAAAAGCTTCCACCCATGGGGAGGTACTGAATCTGCATTGATCTCCATCTGCAAACATCCAAGAACCAAAGTAGGCAGGAATGTGGTGATAGCATTACTTCTACTCAACCTATCTGCATTTTTCAAAACAGTGTATCAGGCTCCTATAGATCAGACTTGAGGAAAATTGCATTAATGGGAGCACATTCTTCTGGATCTCCTACCTTGATGGATCACGCATTATCTCTGTATCTCCACTCATTTTTCCACCTCACTAAACAAAACAGATGTACCTCAAGGCTCAATCATTTTCCTTCCAAAACAGTTTGAGTAATTTGTAAATTCTTACACGTTATACCTTCATTCATTCCTTTGAGGCCAAATTGCATAACCACTGGTAAGACCATTACACGGCAGCCTTTGTGCATCAGCTTCATTAGTAAATCCAATTCCACAGTTTTCTTTGTAAATTCATTTGCATTTGCTCTGACGATCAAGGTGTGCTCCCTTAGAAAGAATGTGCATCCTTGTGGGTCACATAATCACATTTTGCAGCACTACAAAAAGGGATATTTGACACAATATTGAGCACCAAAATATTGAGTCATCAAATTATTGCTGAAAAAATATGGTTTACCAAAATATCATCAACCTATACACAAACCAGATATATAAACATATCTAAAAACAAAAATATTTAAAAACAAAAATATCGTCCTTAACAATACCAAAAATAGCATTATATTTAACACCAAAATATAGTTTAACAAAATATCATAAACCATTAAAATAATAGAAAACTTATAAAATATTGCATACAATAATGTCGACTACAACATTATTCAAATACTAGCTATCGTTAAAAACCCATACAATTATAACCAACACAAAGAAAACAATTTGTAATATTAAACAAACCAAATAAACACAAAATAAAATATTAAAAATTATTGTTGAAAGGATTCTGTTGGGAAACAGAACTGTACCTTAGGAGATCAGGATGTCAGAATGCAGGGACTGAGTCTCTCTACTACATCAGTACCTGTAGGCCCAAATCCGACAGCTCACAGTGCCTCACCTGAACTCCTAACCTTCCCACAGAAGGAAACAGATCATCACCTTTCGTTCTCACTCATGCATGTCCATTGTATACAAAGAAAAGACACAAATGAAGTTTACAATATATTTATAGAAACTATCGTAGTCTATTTTGAAGCAGGTGTTCTGCGATTAGTATAGAAATACAACTGAGCAACATAATCAACATTAATAGCAGACTGTATACAATGAAAAGCCCAACCATGGCAGCTAATATATCTATCCAGGCTCACCCTCACCATGTGAGCACAGGGATATAATAGTGATCTCTGGGTTTAACACCAGACCCCAGACCTGGTGTGTAGTTAGGTGGTCTACACCGTAGGCTGCTGCCTTGATTCCAAGACTGGTCTCTCTGCTGGAATTCTCCCCTTCGCCATCCAAGGGGCAGAGACACAGTTTATATGATAAGAACAATTGTGTTAGAAAACTGCCGCTGTGGTACTGTGTTATGTCTAAAAATGTTAGGAGATGTTGCTCACTGGGCACAAGAAAACAGTACACTATGTTGTTCGACCTTTTAGGAAATGTTCAGACTGAATCCCCAGAAGGGTCAGTGAATAACAAATTATATACACATCGTATTTTTGAAATTATATCATGTCACAAAAACAAATGTATTATATGTGGCTGTCTAAAGCTTCTAATACGTGGAACTAAGGGAGAACAAAAGTGGGCCCAAAGGGGGAGATGCTCCATTAATAAATACTTACCTAAATATAAAAATGATTTTAAGTAATTAAGCATATAAAATATTATAAAACTAAAAATGTTTAAACAAAATGTTCACTCAAAAAATAAACTTAAATCCACTTAAAAAATAAGCAACAACATAGAGAAATATATTAAACTTAAACATAAACCTTAATTAGTATCCACTAAATAAGTAACAAAACTGCCAAAAATGAAACTAAACACAAACTAACCCATATAATTAAACAAGCAACAAAGTAGCCAATAGAACTCTTAAACTAATTAAACAAACACTATGAAAAGAAGCAGAAATATCACCTAAACCTCACAGCAAAAATGCTACACCTACAGGAAAGCAACACTGTCGGATTCTACATTGGACTTCCAGGAACTACCCTGCACAAAACCTACAATCTACATTGGAAAATAAGTTTAAACATTTTTTAATAAAAATTAAACCAAACTATTGGCTTAATACTTAACCCAATATAATATAATATAAACCACTAAAATAAATCTTTCTATTTATATTTCCAAACTTAGCTGCCATTGCAAGATTACAAACAAGAACACTGATCTGCTGACCAAAACAGCAACTTCAACAACTCAACAAACATAGTAAAAATGTAAGTAAAAATATTTCAATGCCAATAGTCTCTAATCACCTTAATGTTGAAGAGCAAACTAAAAACCAAACACCCCAAAAGCTAATGTAACAGTTTTTGTAAATGTAAAACTAAAACAAACACCACCTGAACCATGTCTCAACTCAATGCAGCAGAGAAGAAAAAAAGCAGCATGCTAAAACAATTGCAGATATGTAAGTATAAAATGTAAACAGTAAAAATGCATTTTGTAATGTCAAATGTAAATTACAGGGGCGTGGTCTGGGCCGGTGGAAAATGGCCCACTAGCCTAGGGGCTCCCTCTGAAAAGGGCGAATGGAGGCAAGTTAACTGGCTCCAATCCATGTTGCAGCCCGTGGAACAAAAGGATCTACACTCCTGGAGTGCCCTGGAATATTTCGGACCAACCTGATGTTTTGTGCAACCCAGAATGGAATGTGAGTGCTCCGATCTTTCTTCATGCAAAGTTGTGGACCTGTAATCAACTCGATAGCGGTGTTGTGGGATTCTGTTTGGAAATACTATGCCTGGGACTACAGGACGTCAGAATGTAGGGACTGAGTCATTATACCACATCATTACCTATGGGCCCAAATCCGACAAGCTCACAGTGCCTTACCTGCCCTCCTACCCTTCCAATAGAAGGAGGTAAATTGGCACCCCAGAACACAACTCTTTAGCCTCCAGGGGAACCGTGGAAACAGATCATCAACTTTCATGCATGTCCATAAAAAAAAAAGACACAAAGAAAGTTTTCAATACTTATTGAAGCTATCTTGCTCTATAATGAAGCAACTGTGTTGCAATAGAAAACATATGCAACTGAGCAACGTAATCAGCATTACGAGTAAACTGTACACAATTAAAACCTCTACCATGGCAAATTATATATTTGCCTAACACTATCCTCAGTACGTGAGCACAGTGATATATCAGAGATCTCTGGTAATAGAACCGGCCCCCTTACCTGGCATTTGTAGTTAGGTGGTTTGCATCTCAGGTTGCGCAAGCTAGCGTGTCCATCTCGGGACCTTTCTTCTGCAAGAATTCTCCTCTCTGTTTTCAAAAGGCAAAGTCTTTGTGTATAAGATTAGAGGTGCCTCACTTGAAAACAGCAGATGTTTCTCTGTGTTGTGTCAAAATGGCAAGCTATATTGTTGACCGATCACAGATAAAACAGGGCACAGTGTTGTTCAACCTTGTACGAAATGTTCAGACTGAGTCCTAGAATGGAGAACTGAATAATTAATACATGTGTAGTGTATTTCTAAAATAATAGTGCGGCACAAAAACAAATGTGCTGTGTGTAACAATGTGAAAATAAAGTGGCTTACAACATGCACTTAGGCTAAAATAAGGAAGAGCTAATTGGGCCAGTAAAGGAACTCACAACACTCCCTCCTTTGTTGGAAAGTAGGTTAGGGCTAACTAGATAATAGAAGCTTAAACCGCAAGCTAAGCAAGTGCAATGCTTTGCTAATAAACATACAAAAGAATTTATAATGATGATAATGAAAAAGCATAACATGTCAATTTCGAAAAACGTGGCCAAATTAAGGTGTGTTGGATGTATCCGTGATGTCTTCCATGAGTTCAATTAAAAGCAAATCCAGGATGGATTCCATCTCCACAGACGATGACTCTGCAATTGCCCAGTTTAAATCATCCAGGGAACAGACATGATCCTCCTTTTCAGCTGATGCTGAGGAAGTATCCAGGCAACTCGTACCCATGTTATTAGAGCCAAAGTTCAATGTGTCATGTGCCGAAGCACTCATCTCCTCTGAAGGGAGGGGCTCGTACCTCGCATTGTGTAGCAGCTGCAAGCCCATGTGACAACTACAAAAATGGGTCATTATAGGACTCATCAACAGGTTCATGTCCAGAGGAACTGGCGTTTGCAGAGACAGGCAAATATCCAGTGCCCATTCTAAGGGGCACCATAGGCAATTAAACACAGGTTGAACGCAGGTAAACCAGACAGGTCGGAGCACCAATGACCAGTCAAGGTCCAGTTCTTGGAGCAGAAAGATTTAAAAAACCCTTAGCATATGTTCACGGCACAGTCAGAAAGGTGGTAGTTCCTGAGGGCTTCAAGACAGAACATCCTTTGTGGAGGAGCAAAAATAGAAATGAGGAATAATACCAATGGTATGCCCCTGAACAAACTGGGAAAAAGGGAATGAATAAAAGACGTCATTACTCCAAAGAGTTTTGGGAAGGAACTGAATAAGTCAAAACCAATAACTTTAAAAAAGTGTGTAAGGTTGACAGAATTAGATATATTAAATATGCGATGGACTAATTCGCCGAAGTGCAATGGGAGGTTGGTGTTTAATAAGGACTGTATTTTACTGGACGTCCTTGCAACTTGCAATTCAAATGTTTCTTGAGCAGATATTAGTGCTACATCTTTTTGAAACAATAGTACTTTGAGTTTGTATGCTTGTTAAAGTCTGTCTTCAAAGTTGGACTGGAAGGCCACAACGAGCTATCAAAACCGCTTGAAGTGGGAGGGAAGAGCACGTTGTTGCAGCAAGTCACTATTTGGGAAACCGATAAAAGGTATGGGATCCCAGCTTTCATTCCACAACAATCCTGATCACTTAACATTAAATAGCTTCCGTTTGAAAGAACTTGAATAAGGGGATGTAGGAAAGAAGGATCTGTTTCTTATGGTTACCCCCACTTTTTGCTTGATGTTACACTGTTTTTGACTAGTCTGACTGGGATCCTTCTGATCAGGACCCCAGTCTATCTGCTATCTCCCTAAAATGTTATAGCATGTACTTAGGTACACTCCAGATTGGATACTGGGGTACCCTTATCAGTCCCTAGTATATGGTACACATGTACCCAGGGCATAGGTACCCCAGAGGCCTCCCATGGGCTGAAGCATGTATTATGCCACCCATGAGAGGCCATGCAAAATGGATCTACAGGCCTGCCATTGCAGACTGTGTAAGTTGGTGCATGCACCACTTACTTAAGATATAGGTTTACTATATCTAAGGGTCACTACACTTAAAACCTATAAGTCACCCCTATAGCAGGTCTTGACAATCCTGAAGGCAGGGTGCTTGGTTCCAAGTGAGAGGGTGCCACTGCATGAAAAACTGTTGAAAAACTGGTGCCTCAGATACCGCAAAAGGACCGTAAAAATCCAAAAGAGGTGGATCTGTATAAACGACATCAGCTGCATAAGACGCAGTAGCAAGAGCAGTACTCACTTCAGTTGTGTTGCTGGTTACGGATGCAGGAATTACCTGTAGCACATTCTCCACCATGCCCCCACCCCCAGCTGGGGAGAAACAGCTTTGGTGGTGCTCACTAGTTGTAAAGCAATTTCCTGTATGGTAGTGATGCAGCGCGTACAATAAAAACTATTTTCCTCCTAGGTCACTTATCGGTCATCCAGGGGCGACTTATATTTTCTCACATCCACATGACGATGGGGCCCATAACATCGCCTATCACACACACACACACACACACACCTGGATTTCCTCTACTCCTTTACTAAATTCTATACTCCTAGGAGAAAAGGAGAACTAAATGAAAAACATCATTTATGTACCGCTGGAAGGAGCCGGGATATCTTATTACCTTGTCCTATCGCTTTCTTAGTTATTTCTTAAGATATTCCTGCTCATTGTTTTGTCGATGGATCATCTAGTAAGAAATCAGTTTATAGTGATTAAGACCAGCTAAATCACAATAACCAATTACCAGTTTCACAATCATTTAGTAAAATAACCACTGAGTCGTTTGATTTAAGAATCTTAATTTTTATATAATTTTAAAAGCATGAGAAAGAATTTAGACTTTTTATTCAATTATTCATTCATTATTAATTCAAATATTTATTAAGCATAATCAATTTTATTGCAGAAAGGAAATTTTGTCATGAAGCAAAACCCTAATTACCTGCCTACCTTCCTAATTTAGCCTAATGATTTCTAACCTAAGTTTAAGAATTAAAAATAACCTGATTCTCATACTCAACTGGAAAAATAAGACAGCAACAGAAACTTCAGCTCGTCAGCATCAGCTACCGCCACCCGTCTCATCTAACATTCTTTCAGCATCTCCCGCTCAGTAAAATGGATCGATCTGGATCACCAAGCACTGGAAACCACCAACTCCAACACCGACTCTGACTACGACTACCCCTCCCACTAAGAGTAGGCCTTCTTATACCCTAATTCTAACTTTGCTAACTAAATTGTTGCAACATTAATAACGCGCTTTTCTTTCATTGGTTCACTCATTTCATCTATTCATTCTTAATCAAGTTCTCCCGGATCCAGCTTGTTCTTTCGGAATATATATGTTCATTTCCTTTCTCACAGTTCAAGACATGTTTCCATCCGCTTCGATCAGTACATTTGTAACTTCTTTCGATACATTCGAGAACTCTGCAGGCATTGTCCTTTCTCTTAAAACGGTTTCCCACGACTCTTTGCTGATCACCACGGCACACTATCAGTTCAATTAGGTCACATCAGCCTTGACCATTCTTGCATCCTAGCCTCTCAGCATCGTCACGTGGTTAGCCTTTCTCCAACTTTTTCTCCCTTGTCACGCGTTTTCCCAGCACATGGCCACTCTAATAACCGGCAGCCATTTTATATCGCCACTCGTTTATACTTAGAAGCACTATTTAGAAATAAACAAAACATAATTAAAATAGAGAAACATAGCCTTTTCGTTTCCCTCCCGTCATCTACGTACCCCAATTAGTTATTACCTAGCAGAAAGCAACATTTAAGCTGTTCCTTACTTACCATCACTATTGTTTTTGCAACGTCACGTTTATATTCTATGAAGCACAAATCATGCATTTATTATTTATTTAGTACGCAATTATTTTATGTTATAATTAGACACACAGACATTCGTTAATAGATTATTCAGCCCATATACTTGCGTGTTACCCTTCCCTCACGTACATTGTTGATTAATACATTTAAACGAACATTTTATTAATTATTTATAAAATTTGTTAGGGGTTAAATTTTTTATTTTCTCTGCTCCATCAACTCCCCCTTTGGTGATTTTTAAATCACCACATAAAACCCAAGTTATACTTCTTTTTCAGGCAGCATATGTCTTTCATCCTTTTGCTTTTTGTTAGTTATACATCTGTTTCCATTTCATCTTGTCTTCTTGTCTCTTTATACATGCTTTCTTTCATTTTCTCTAACTCAATTTCACCCATTTCTCTCTCTCTCTCTTTCATTATTCTGTTATTTCTTTTTATCTTATTTTGTCTTACTTTTCTTTTTATACACGTTATTACAATTTTCAACACCATGGCTAACAATATTGCTACAGTTGCTATTATTATAACTTTCCCTATCATTAGTCTACTCATTCTTGTTAACCAATTTGCTACTGAAGAAAACCCTCTACCAAGTTTTCCCAGGACACTTTCAACCTCCAGTGGAACTAGTTCTTTGTGCAAATTTGTAATATTTGTAATATACTTTTGTATATTTTCACTTTTATCAGGAATGTAAGTGCAACAATGTTGGACTTTCAGCATTCCACAAACTCCACCCTCTTTTGCCAAAAGAATATCAAGGGCAAGCCGATTTTGCATCACCATAGCTCTCATGGCAACCATTTCGGTATTTACCATCAAGAACCCTCCCGCAGTATCTGTAGACAAACGATCTACTACTGTGGATAACTTCCGAATTTTAAATGCATTCAAAGATATTCCCACTGCTGGTATTAATGCTCCAAAAATATCACCTACAATTTCTGAAAAACTTTCCCTCTTTCTACGTGTAAAGCTATTAATCATCTTGTATGTTCCTTTTTCTTCTCTGTCCATATGAAAGATTTTTGGAAAGACCAGGCCTACATAACAAGTTCCATACCAATGGTCCGGTAACCTGTAATAAGCTCTATTCCCACAAATATAATAGATACCTGGAAATATTGGATCTTTTCCACCTTTGAATCCCCAACCTCCCAAAATTTGATAATTGTCATGGCAGATACTGGAACCTACAAAATAATTGTCATAGACTGTCTTATTTCTCCTAATACACAACTTTCCTGTTTGCGGCCAATCTAATGTCATTGCTGCATTTATCTTTTTCCCTTCATGATTTTCTTCCTCAAACGTCCATAGATGTGTTCTTTCCTCTTTTATTGCTTCTCTTTGAAATTTCATTCTTCTTTCTTCAACCATTTCTAAAAATACCTTTTCTTCTTTCTTTAACTCACAGGTAAGGTTGTTTTTAGCTATTTCTTCTAATGTTAAAATTCTATGCTCTAAAAAGAATTCTCCTAAAACCTTTGCTTGTTTTACTTTGTTAAGTTCCGGAACTACAGGAACATTTGCAAAAATCTTATCTATAGCAGTGTAATAAAACTCTAATCTACCTGTTTTATAAAATAAACTTGCTATAACACTACATGTTATTCCATATGTTAGAGGTAGGTGATGATAAGTCACACCTTCTGACACTGATGCAGGCAACTGCATACAAACATAACAATCTCTCACATCCATTGTTTCTACATATTCGTACAACAATTTTGTAAAAACATTTTTAGAAAACTCTGTTACTGACTTATCCTTATGTAATTCTGCACTACTTCTTAAAATAACTGGTTCTTTAATATTAGTTTCTTTTTCTGGTTTAGTATCATTCTTTGCTTCTATTACAGCTATACTAATAGGAATTGTGATTGCTAAAACTATCCATACTGTCATTAATAAACCTGTACAAAAGCAGCACATTTTACACCATCTTTTTACAAACTCGCATTTATCCCTTCTATCTCTAGTATTTTCCATTTTGCTTTTATCTTTTGTTAAATTTCAGAAAATTGTGTCACTACACCTCAGAAATGACTTAGATGCCACTCTGCTTTCAAAAGTCTTTGCTTGGTACTTTCTTTTAATTCTTTTCAGAATTCTTTCGTTGTCACATCCGGTGATTTGTCATATCCAGTAAAATTGTCACATCCGGCAGAAGCACTTTAAGTCTTCACTTCAGGTTTTGTTGCATCTCACCTTTACCCATTCGGTTTCTTAGTCTCGGGTTCTCGTGAGTGTTTCCTTCTTCTTTGTAATCCGTTAGAGCAATGTACAACCACTCAGGTGACTTGTACTTCGAATTCACTTTCTTTGTTCTTTTAGACTTTTGCAGTCGTTTTCCACTTGGCTTTTCTTGTTCCTTTTGACTTGTTATTTCATTCACCTGTTCAGCACTTTTTTCTCCTGTTCTGATTATTCTGTATCTCAATTTTCTTATATAGTTGCTGGGCCAATTGTCTCCTTTTCTTGGCCTTTTGGCTTCACCTTCTTTTTCTCCTCTTTCTGATTTCCAGTTTCTTTTTCTTGATTCAATTTTTGTTTTCTCTTCTTCTCCACTTTCTTCAGATTCTGTTTCAACTTTTTCACAATTGTCTCTTATTTTGAAACTTATGATCTCATCTTCTCTTACTGGTGGATCTGTCTTCTCCTTCTTGTGTTCCCTTATTACTGTCCCTCCTCGATGTTCTTCCGAATTGGTGTTTTTCTCACTCTCTGCTTCTAATTTTCCCTGTTCTTTTGTTTCACTATCTGTCCCTATTGCTCCTCGGGGTTCTTCTCGATTTTCTAACTTTTTATTTGTCTCTTTCCCTACTTGGTCTTTTAATATTACTTTTGAAGGATTTCCACCATAACTTGTACTTGGTTGCTCATCTAGATCATTCTCTTGTTCATTCTCTTCTCTAATTGGTTTAAATCCCCAAGTTCTCCTTCGAAATTCTTCACAGTTTTCAACTGAATCATCAGATCCTGATCTCGTGTCAGACATTTCCAGTTGTCGACTTACAGGTCGATTTTCAGGTTCTGGAATTTCTGTAATTCTTCCTTCTCCTTCTTCTTCTTCCTCTTCCTCTTTAGAGGTGCTTGCAGTTGGGGTTTCCAGATGTCGACTTTCAGGTCGATCTTCAAGTTCTGGCACCCTTTCTTTTATTCTTTCCGTCCCAGTCGCTGAACTCTTATCCCACACTTCCAGATGTCGACTCACATGTCGATCTGCAGGTTCTTGAACTCTGATTGTGTGGCTGGCATGGACCCAGTTCTTCACTCCTGCACACTTGACTGCAGTTGTTGTCACTAGGATTACCTGTCGTGGTTCGTCCCAGCGAGGAACTAGACAGTTTCTTCTCCTGTGGATTTTTATGCGGACCCAGTCTCCTGGATTCAAGTCGTGGGCTGGTTTTCTTTCAAGAGTGGTCGCATCCGGTCCAACCTGATGAAACACAGAACGCACCACATCAGCCAGTCCTTTGCAATGATCCAGTACTAGATCATCAGTTATAGTCAATAACTTGTTGACAGGTACTTGTGCTTGTCTCATTGCTCGTCCCATGATCACCTCATGAGGACTAAGTCCAGTTTTCTTTTCAGGAATGCTTCTGATGGTCATCAGGACAAGGGGCAGTGCATCTGGCCATTTGAGTCCTGTAGCTTGACACATTTTTCCTAACCTGTTCTTAATTGTTCCATTAATTTGCTCTACTACCCCAGAAGCCTCTGGTCTGTATGCACAATGCAGTTTTTGTTTAATACTTAATGCTTCACAAATTAATTGAATCAACTCATTTTGAAAATGTGTTCCTCTATCTGTCTCAACCGTGACAGGAAACCCATACCTTGGAATGAACTCCTGTAGCATTAGTTTTGCTACCGTTATTCCATCATTCCTACTAGTGGGGTATGCCTCCACCCAACGAGAAAACAAACAGACGACCACTAGAACATATTTTAGTCTGTTACAAGGGGGCATTTCGATGAAGTCCAATTGCATTCTAGTGAACGGACCTCCTTCTCGTCCTATTGTTCCTAGACTCACTATTGTCTTTCTTCCTGGATTAAACTGTTGACAAATAAGACATCTTTGACAAAGACTTTCAGCTATGGCTCTGAATTTTGGGTTATACCATGTTTGTCTAAAAGTCTGATCATTGCATCTCTCCCAATATGAGCTTGTCCATGGTACATCCGTGCCATGTCTGCAATCATGCTATCAGGCATAACTGGTCTTTCATCTCTGTAAACCCACACACCATTATTTTCTTGTCTTCTACATCCTGCTTTTATCCAGTAATCTTTTTCCTCATCATTTGCAGCTTCCTGTAACTGTCTCACCTCATCCCATGTCTCGACAGTGTTAGTAAAAAGCAAAGGAGAAGAGATATGCTCCCTTTCACGATTCTTGTTTAGGGATACCATGTTCTCTGCACAATATTTGGCTATCTCATCCGCATAATTATTACCAACAGCTATGTAATCTTCATTTTTCTTATGTGCTTTGCATTTCACTACAGCTATCTGCTTAGGCAGCTGTATCGCCTCAAGTAGTTTCTTAACAAAATCTCCATTTCTGATAGGTGTTCCTGCAGACGTCAAGAAACCTCTTTGTGACCAAATCTGACCAAAATCATGCACGATACCGAAACCATACTGGCTATCGGTCACAATCGTAACTCGTACATTTCTTCCCAACTTACATGCTTGAATCAAAGCAATCAGTTCTGCAACTTGGGCAGACCTTATTCCTTTCAGACAAGACGCTTCCATCACAGTTGCCACTGTGCACACCGCGTAAGCTGCGCTTAGAACTCCTTCTTTCGTCCTCAAGCATGAGCCATCCACAAACATGACATAATCTGATTCCTTTAAAGGCTCATCTTTTATGTCAGCTCTTGGTTTTGTGCAATATTCCAGCACATTCAGACAATCATGATCTACTTCATCTTGTTCAATTATACTCTCTTCATCTGGCAATGATGTCGAAGGATTCACATTCATACATCTATCTATGGTCACATTTTCTGCACTCAAGATTACTTTTTTATACTTAGTCAGCCGACTATGTGTCATGTACTGTGTTTTTGTTCTTGTCAAAAGAATCTCTACTGAATGGGGAACATATACTCTCAGTGGATACCCCATCACTATACCTTCACTTTGTTCCAGACTTACACAAGTAGCAGCAACAGCTTTCAGACATCCAGGCAATGCTTTTGCTATAGGATCTAAAACATCTGAAAAATAAGCAATTAGTCTCTTCATTGTTCCATGTTTTTGTACCAGTACTGAAAATGCACATCCATCTCTTTCACTGCAGTACAATTCAAAATCCTTTTCATAGTCAGGCATTCCTAAAGCAGGGGCCTCAAACAACTTCTTTTTCAACTCTTTGAAAGATTTCATTTCTTCGTCATTCAATTCAAAAGGGTCTTTTAAATCCTTCTTGGTCAGTTTTTGTAATGGTTTAGCAATCAAGGAGAAACCACTTATCCATTGTCGGCAATATCCAACCATTCCCAGAAACATTCTTACCTCTCTTTGCGTCATTGGTGCTCTCATTCCTTGAATCATTTTTACTCTTTCTGTCGCTATCTTTCGCACTCCTTTCTCAATTTTATTCCTAAATATTGGACTTCTTTTTGACAAAATTGCAATTTTGAAGGGGACACTTTATGTCCTCTTTTCTCTAGATGGTTCAGTAAAGCAATTGTATCGCTTACACATGCTTCTTTTGTTTTCGATGCCACCAACAGGTCATCGATATACTGCACCATCACTGACTTTTCTGGCATTTTCAAATCTTCCAGGGACTTCTTTAAAATCTGATTAAAGATTGAGGGGCTTTCTGTATACCCCTGAGGAATTCGGCACCATGCCAAAATACGCTCTCCAAACCGGAACGCAAATAATGGCTGGCTATCTGGATGTAAAGGAATAGAGAAAAATGCGTGACACAAATCTATCACTGTGTACCACTCAGCTTCATGTGGAATTTGGTATAGAATTACTGCAGGGTTTGGCACTATTGGACAACAAGGCACAACTATTTTGTTGATCTTTCTCAAATCCTGTACTATTCTATATGTTCCGTTTGGCTTTTTCAGTCCCATAATAGGTGAATTACATGGACTGCTCATTATTTCTTTTAGGATTCCCTGTTCAATCATTTTATTTATTACAGGAGTTATTCCTTCAATTATTTCTGGAGTCAATTTATACTGTGGCGTATTTGGGTAAGTTGTTCCTTCTTTTACTGTTACTTTTACAGGATCTACTTCTTTCATCAATCCAATATCTTCTCCTGTAAAATCCCACACATTTTCTTTCACTGCATTTTTCAATTCTTTTGGGAGTTTTTCTGCATCAAATGCAGGAAACAAACCATTCATTTCAGGTTCCTGATTCATCAATGTTACTTTATACAATACATCTTCATCTGGGGTCTGAAATCCAATTCCATCTGGTGTACAATAAATTGTGCAATTCATTTTGCACAAAAGGTCACGACCTAAGAGATTTACAGGACTACAATTGCACACTACGAATCTATGCATTTTGCTAAAAGAACCAATTTTTACTTCCACTAATTCAGTAAGTGGTGTTTTAATCTGCTGATTTGCTATTCCTACTACTTGGATGTATTCACCTGAGAGAGGAAGGTTTGGAATTTCCACTGATCTAACAGTAGAACGGGTAGCTCCAGTATCGACAAGGAATGTTACATTTGCACCATTCACTTCTCCATCCACAAAGGGACCAGACTGATCTACCTCTAGAGTTTCGCCAAGTACGCACTCTTTTCCCTCTCCTAGGCATCGTCATGAACTTTCATCCGCCTCATCCTCACTCTGTCGCAACCAATACTGAGAAATGTTAGCTGCTCGCGGCAACTGTGTTACCTGCTCTCCTCCGTAGAATCCTGTTTCTGTACTGTATCTTTGCTGGTTAACAGTGTTGGGAAGTGGTGGTTGTGGCACCTGACCTTGTTGAACAACTACCTCATTCTGCACCTGTGGAGTTAATGATTGATTTTCCGGATTAGGTTTAGGTGGGAACTTACACTTGTTTCTCCAATGCCCTAATTTTCCGCAATTATGACAGGGCCATTTCTTCTTTGCCTCCTCTAGACTCACTTGACCTTTCCCTTTACCTATGTTAGGTCGCGATTTATTCTGTCCTGTTTCACTCCCACTATTATTGTCCAATTGAGCTTCTTGCTTTTCTGCCACTTTCACCTGTGCCCACATCTTCTCTTTCAATTTACGCTGTCTACTCTCAATATCATCACTACAATACTTAGCATACCTCAGTACCTCATCTACCGTGCCATTTTGCCAGTTAATCATATGTTGTTTAATCATTTCACTAATCTCTGGTTTCAGTCCAAACAGAAATCTGTATACGAAATGACTCATATCTTTTTCACTCAATTCCTCATATCCACTATACTGCTTGAAAACCAACAACAACCTTTCATAATAGGCATGTACAGACTCCTTACTTTCCTGTGTAGTTCTATCGATTTTTACCCAATCTGTTTCTTTAGGAGGAATCTTATTTGTCAAAAAGGTAATCACCTTATCGTACTTCCTCATCACCTCAGGACCTGGAGCTCCTGTCTTAGGATCTCTTGGATATTCTGTAGTTGGCCAGTCAACTGTAATTTTACACTCAGACCACAAATCAGTTGGCACCACTATGTCAAACAATCCATCTAGATCTATCCACAACACTTTTGAAACCTTCACAAACCTCTCCACTTGTCGGTACCATTCAACTGGTTTCTCTCTCAGCTTCGGGAATTAATTTGTAAATGACAGTATATCCTGTCTAGTCCAGGGAACATGCACATAACTACCACCTGGAGTTTCTCTCATAGGGTATTATCTTGCAACAGGTTCTTTTTCAGTTATCATAAAAGCTAAAGAAGCCTTGTCTGTAGTTTTCTCATTCTTTTTTGCCCATCTAACTTTCCATCTGTCCACATCACCCCATTTTCTCAATAAAACAATTAACTCTTTTATCTGTGTCAGCCTTCCTGCTGTGTTCAAGTTTTCAATATCCTTCTCACAAAAGTCTACTCTGTAGGGTTTCTGCAATGTTTTCACTTTTGCAAAATCTACTCCAATTTCACTTGCTATTTCTTCTAGTTTGTCATGTAAATTTTTAGCTCTCCATGTAATACTTTTGCACAAAAACATGATTTCATCATCCTGGTAATTTTTTAGCTTTTCTGTACCAATCGTCCCTAAAATTAATTCTTCCATGTCAATCTTTAACCTAATTACATCTAATGGTTTTTCTTCTGGTTCTTTTATTTTAAATGCCTTCATCCACTCATTTAACTCATCAGGAGTTGGACCTATGGGTGTATTATTTAGTTCTATCCAATTACCACTCTTTTCAGGAGTCTCTGTTGCAGATTCTGTTACCATATGCATTTTCCTACCATTACACTCATTCACAGTCAAATTTGTAGGTGGACTTGGTCTGTAAGTACTAGCCAAATTACTCGTACTTGTACTTGGTTCCATCCTTTCTTTTTCTCTCTGAAATTGTGAACTCATAGGAATCACTAAGGACCGTTCATCAATTTTCTGATTCTCAAAAACTGGTATTACTGGACCTATTGTTACAGGTACAGTCACAGCTTCCATGTTTTTCGTTAATTCCCTAATTTTCTCAGTCAGTTCTTTTGTTGTCCTTGCTAATTCACTTGCATTGTCAGTTTCTACTCCTTCATTTTGTGAAGTTCTTATTTGATCTTGTGACCTATTTATTTCAATTCTTTTCCCGGACTTTTATTTCGCACAGTCTCTATTAGCGGCGCATTTGGTGTCACCACTGTAGAACTCTGCTGATACGGAGGGGGATTTCTATTTAAAATATCTTCCAGCAATTCATCATCCGTTTCACTCTCATGCATATATTTTTCCCTCTCCATATGTTTCTTTTTCTCAGTACGTTTTCTCTTAGTCTCTTCCTCAACTGTAAAAGCCGGAAACAAACCTCCTGTCATGTTAGCACATCTCCATCGTTTTATTCTATCCTCATGATTTATTCCCCACATTCTTCCAGGCATAAACTCATGATCCCTTAAACCTTTGAATCTCTCTCGTTCATACATCTCATCCTCCCATTCCGTCAATGCTTCAAACTGTGTTGGTCTAGGTCTAGGTTCTAGATTTGTCATCTTTTCTCGTAAATTTCGCAAAACCGCTACACTAAATGAACCATTCTCAGGGAAAGCTAATGCACCATCATTCTTTGTATACTTTGCCCAATTTTCTAACCATATGCATGTATGATATCCATATTTCAGCATCATATGTGAAGCTGCTGATTTCGGCGGAGGAATTACTTGTCCCTCTCTAGTCACAACCTTTTTGTCTTTCTTAAAGAAATTCTTTATTTTTGTCGTCCATGATGTTCTCTCCCTTTCATACTCATAATACGGCATGTTTTTGATTGGTTTTTCTCTTCAAACCAACACTGTTCCGTGTACGGAACTTCAACCAATCACAGCGCGACTCACACTAACACACCAATCAGAACGATTCCCTTCGTCCGCGGACCAACCAATCCTAGCGCGGCACTTTTCTACGTCACTCTTGACTCTGTGTTCACGTGACTAGCGCACTATCCAATCCTAGCGCGGCACTGTCGATGTCACTCCTGCTCTTTTACCCCTCCTTTACAAAAATTATCGGCAATTTTTCTTTTCACTGTTTCTTCGTTAGTTACAACAATTAAAACAATTCCATAGTCTGATTCGCTAAACCAAAGTGACAGCTTTGTCCTTTTACACAAGAATCCTGTATTTCCAGCAGGCAGCGCTTACCTCTACCCTACCACAGAATTATTAACTCTCGCCGATAAAGTAGCACTTCCCTCTACCTTACCCTTCTCTCAAGCAAACAATTAACCTGTTTCTCTGGGGATAAGACACATGTGGAGACTAGGCTCCTGAGAATTAAGGCCAGAGTTTCACAGAAAAACGTGATTTGCTATCTCAGTTACACACCTTTCATACAGAAATCCCTAACATAACACAACCTGTGTTATTACCAAAATGAATTCAGACCATGTACCAAATTCCATGTGACTTCTCTTGCCACACGTGTTCCACTTCCTACATCCCAGAAGCGTGAAAACTCACATATAACATAACGCAACTCGACATATAGTGTTAGTCATCAAATAATCAATAATCACCAAACTAATCTATAGAAACCATAACTCTGCTACCAAGAAATCTGATGCAGCGCGTACAATAAAAACTATTTTCCTCCTAGGTCACTTATCGGTCATCCAGGGGCGACTTATATTTTCTCACATCCACATGACGATGGGGCCCATAACATCGCCTATCACACACACACACACACACACACCTGGATTTCCTCTACTCCTTTACTAAATTCTATACTCCTAGGAGAAAAGGAGTACTAAATGAAAAACATCATTTATGTACCGCTGGAAGGAGCCGGGATATCTTATTACCTTGTCCTATCGCTTTCTTAGTTATTTCTTAAGATATTCCTGCTCATTGTTTTGTCGATGGATCATCTAGTAAGAAATCAGTTTATAGTGATTAAGACCAGCTAAATCACAATAACCAATTACCAGTTTCACAATCATTTAGTAAAATAACCACTGAGTCGTTTGATTTAAGAATCTTAATTTTTATATAATTTTAAAAGCATGAGAAAGAATTTAGACTTTTTATTCAATTATTCATTCATTATTAATTCAAATATTTATTAAGCATAATCAATTTTATTGCAGAAAGGAAATTTTGTCATGAAGCAAAACCCTAATTACCTGCCTACCTTCCTAATTTAGCCTAATGATTTCTAACCTAAGTTTAAGAATTAAAAATAACCTGATTCTCATACTCAACTGGAAAAATAAGACAGCAACAGAAACTTCAGCTCGACAGCATCAGCTACCGCCACCCGTCTCATCTAATAGTCTTTCAGCATCTCCCGCTCAGTAAAATGGATCGATCTGGATCACCAAGCACTGGAAACCACCAACTCCAACACCGACTCTGACTACGACTACCCCTCCCACTAAGAGTAGGCCTTCTTATACCCTAATTCTAACTTTGCTAACTAAATTGTTGCAACATTAATTACGCGCTTTTCTTTCATTGGTTCACTCATTTCATCTATTCATTCTTAATCAAGTTCTCCCGGATCCAGCTTGTTCTTTCGGAATGTATATGTTCATTTCCTTTCTCACAGTTCAAGAAATGTTTCCATCCGCTTCGATCAGTACATTTGTAACTTCTTTCGATACATTCGAGAACTCTGCAGGCATTGTCCTTTCTCTTAAAACGGTTTCCCACGACTCTTTGCTGATCACCACGGCACACTATCAGTTCAATTAGGTCACATCAGCCTTGACCATTCTTGCATCCTAGCCTCTCAGCATCGTCACGTGATTAGCCTTTCTCCAACTTTTTCTCCCTTGTCACGCGTTTTCCCAGCACATGGCCACTCTAATAACCGGCAGCCATTTTATATCGCCACTCGTTTATACTTAGAAGCACTATTTAGAAATAAACAAAACATAATTAAAATAGAGAAACATAGCCTTTTCGTTTCCCTCCCGTCATCTACGTACCCCAATTAGTTATTACCTAGCAGAAAGCAACATTTAAGCTGTTCCTTACTTACCATCACTATTGTTTTTGCAACGTCACGTTTATATTCTATGAAGCACAAATCATGCATTTATTATTTATTTAGTACGCAATTATTTTATGTTATAATTAGACACACAGACATTCGTTAATAGATTATTCAGCCCATATACTTGCGTGTTACCCTTCCCTCACGTACATTGTTGATTAATACATTTAAACGAACATTTTATTAATTATTTATAAAATTTGTTAGGGGTTAAAATTTTTTATTTTCTCTGCTCCATCAGTAGCGAGATGAGTTAGGGAACTAACAAGGACTCCTTTTGGCCTAGAGTTAAGAATCAGCCACATGATGTACCTTGATGTTATCAATAGAGACAAAACAATTTTCTTTAGAACCAGGAAGAGATGGCAAGATTACAGTTCATGTACCTTGAATGCCATGGACAGGCACCGGTGCTCAGTATGATGAGCCAAACTCGCACGCGTCAGCTGAATGCTGTGGCCAAACCCAGAGGGACATTGAGCAATAATCAACTGCAACTAGGATGAATTTAAAAACTGTATCCGAAATAAGTGGACCACAGTGGTCCAAATAAAGGCAGCCGAAAGGTTTGTTTGAAATTGACAGGTGTGTCTGTGGTGGATGAGCCACGGTAGAAGCTTTAATTTGTTGACAAACGTCACAACAAAGGAGATATTTTGTGGCCTGTTGATATTAGCTGTGTCACCAATAACGTTGCTGTAGCAGTGAAATTGTGGCTGCCATACTGGCATGTGCAGAAGAAACACCTTCATGCGCAGCTATCACTAAAGCTAGTCTGCAGTCTTGGTTTGGAATCAAATGATCACCAACTCCTGGAATTGTAACAAAAGGAATGTTTATTTCACTTAAGTGGTATATATATTTTGAAGGAAAGCCCTTAGGTAAAGGGATGCAATCTTTATTAGCATTTTTGGCAGCCAAGATATCAGAATCTATTCTAGTTTTAGAACGAGTAATTGCAGCAACAGTACAGCCGCAACTGCAGATTTAGCTGCTTCATCAACCAATGATTTCCCTACATGTGCTCCCACACACTGATGACTCAACTTATGTATAACACAAGCCTCTGACAACTTATCTTTGAGGTCTGCCACCTTAAACCAAAGCCTTTTTTAGCTTGATTGTGTTGCCTTTAGACTCTTTGAATCCATTTTGACACCAGTAATGTAAATTATCATTAAAGGGTTATACACAGTAATTCGAATCACACACAATAAGTGTGGGGAATTCAGGATCCCTATGTTCGAGTACAAGAAGCAAAGCTTTCAGTTCAGCCAACTGCGCAGTACAGTCCCCTAAGGACTGAGTGCGAGTTTTTGTGGTTGGAATTTGCCATCCAACATTACACCAACAATGGTGGCGCACACTGCCAAATATTGCTGTTTAGAGCCTATAGCAGGCTGGACTGAACCATCAGGGTAAACAAATAATTATAATGTTCAAGAGGTAAGACAGAGGTAGGCATGGGATAAATATGCTCATATTGTAGAAATTCTGTAAAGACGGGTCAAAGACAAAGTCAACATCAACAGCTGTTAAGGATGTTGCCCACTGTATCCATCTAGGAAGGAGGGCTTTAGTGTTAGGAACACTAGTCTTTGTGACAGCCTCGAAGGCTGGCACGGAATTAACGAAAATAATGTGTTTCCCTTGTGCAAGTGGCCACTCTTTCTAAATAGCCATCTGCACCAAAGGCAGTATTTTTTCAGTGGAAGCAAAATGCATTTCTGCACTGGAATATAAAAGTGATTTATATGCTATCAGCACTGTCTCAATTTCTTTAAACTGATATAGGTGAATCCAATTGCACCTGGTAAAACACTGATGACTAGGTTTGTGGTATTTACATTTGTATGTAAGTGATGTGTGGCAAGCAAGTCAGATCGTGAAGATCTGAGTGTATCTGTGTGCTCTGATGTCCAACATGTATTGGAAAAATCAGGCCGTATTCATTCATATAGTGATTTAATGCGTTGGGCATAATCAGGAATGTATGTACTGACAAAATTAAGGAATCCTAATAAGGATTGCATTTTCTTTAGTGTATTTGAAGGTTGGAATTGTGCACACTTCTCCAAAAAGTGAGGGGCAAGACTCTTACCCTCATGTATAAGTTCATATCCTAAGAAAAGGACACTTAGAAATGCGATATGAGATTTCTTAAAGTTGAATTTATAGCCATATGAAGTGAATCCTACAATTATGCGATCCACTCTGCGCAGTACAGTCCCCTAAGGACTGAGTGCGAGTTTTTGTGGTTGGAATTTGCCTTCCAACATTACACCAACAATGGTGGCGCACACTGCCAAATATTGGTGTTTAGAGCCTATAGCAGGCTGGACTGAACCATCAGGGTAAACAAATAATTATAATGTTCAAGAGGTAAGACAGAGGTGGGCATGGGATAAATATGCTCATATTGTAGAAATTCTGTAATGACGGGTCAAAGACAAAGTCAACATCAACAGCTGTTAAGGATGTTGCCCACTGTATCCATCTAGGAAGGAGGGCTTTAGTGTTAGGAACGCTAGTGTTTGTGACAGCCTCGAAGGCTGGCACGGAATTAACGAAAATAATGTGTTTCCCTTGTGCAAGTGGCCGCTCTTTCTAAATAGCCATCTGCACCAAAGGCAGTATTTTTTCAGTGGAAGCAAAACGCATTTCTGCACTGGAATATAAAAGTGATTTATATGCCATCAGCACTGTCTCAATTTTGTTAAACTGATATAGGTGAATCCAATTGCACCCGGTAAAACACTGATGACTAGGTTTGTGGTATTTACATTTGTATGTAAGTGATGTGTGGCAAGCAAGTCAGATCGTGAATATCTGAGTGTATCTGTGTGCTCTGATGTCCAACATGTATTGGAAAAATCAGGCCATATTCATTCATATAGCGATTTAATACGTTGGGCATAATCAGGAAAGTATGTACAGACAAAATTAAGGAATCCTAATAAGGTTTGCATTTTCTTTAGTGTATTTGAAGGTTGGAATTGTGCACACTTCTCCAAAGAAGTGAGGGGCAAGACTCTTACCCTTATGTATAAGTTCATATCCTAAGAAAAGGACACTTAGAAATGCGATATGAGATTTCTTAAAGTTGAACTTATAGCCATATGAAGTGAATCCTACAATTATGCGATCCACTCTGCGCAAGAGTGGGTTTAACTCATCGTCCGCAAGGTAGATGTCATCTACATAATACAATGCGTCTGGGTCCATATCATGTAGAATTGACACTATGCGGCCAGCAAACAGGCCTGGACTGTTCTTATACCCCATTGCGAGTCTTGCAAAATGACACTGAAACCCAAGGGTCGAAAAGGCTGTCCAATCTCTGCTTTCAGGCGCTAGATTTTGGCTGAAAAAATCATTGGAAATATCCAAGGTAGTTTTGTATTCTTTATGGACTATATTATTAAACAGTGCAGTCCTGTGTGTATTTTGTATTGCAAAAGTGCATGTATGACTGTTCAAATGTCTGCTGTCTAAGACTATGCAAAATGAATGATCCGGTTTTAAAACAGGAAAAATAGTATTAGTCATCTGAGAGACACGGGATTCAATTACTCCCTAGTACTCCAATTGGGAAAGTATTTCTCTAACAGCTGCTTTAGCATCCCGTTTAATGGGGGATTGTGGTTGCAGGCTGGACCGTATGGGTATTATATGATAAGGAGAGTCCTTTTCCCAGCCGACATAATTGCGGTATAAAGCTGGGGCTTGTGCAAGAGCCCATTCTGCTGCATATGCTTGTTTGACCTCATAAGGGGCAAGCGCAGAAAATGAAGGAAGTATTAGATCCTCACCCTGTGGGGATGTTTGGACAAAGAATGGGGCCAATCAACCTCTGCTAATAGGATGTCATAAGAGCAAGTTAAATTCTCCCAGAAGATTATTTAAATGGTGCGCTGTATGCCACCCTCAATTTGTATATCTAAGTCATATAACCTACCAGGAGGGGCTACGTGCCTATCTGGGGTTTCAACTGTAATGAAGTTATCAGTTGCTCTCGCTGCCAGAAACTCCTAGAGATTCCGGCGCACTATGGTGACCTCAGCTGCGCTGTCGGGGAGAGCCACTGACCAACTCCTGTTCAGGAGGAGGGTTCTCATTGTTTGTGGCATGTTTCGCTGTTAGAGTCGCAACCTTTTTTTTTGTCAGAAATTTGGGGTTAAATGGAGGAGATTTATCCTTCTTCTTTATCTTCTTATCAGACGAGCGTTGTGAGTCTCTTTTTGGCTTCATGTACTCTTCTCGTCTGCGCTTAGATCTTCCTCCTCTCTCGTACTGCTTTTCAGATGAGTCCTACGAAGAATGAGGAGAACATGTCTGGAGCCCTGATTTTAGTGCGATCACAAAAATCATAGCATCTCTCAGAGGGCTCCGGGGGTGGAGAACCTCCATGTGGTTTACATTTCTGTGTTTGTTTAGAATTATCCCATGGTTTTTTTTTTTAACAGACTCACCTTTCTGCTTGGCTTCCTTGTCAGTACCAGGTTTTCCAAGAGATGGCTTAGTAATTCTGGTTCCTAAATTATTGCCTCCCAAGGATGTATACACATCAGCCATAATTATAGGTAGCTCATGGTAGGCTTGTGCGACTGCTGTGAGCCTGTGGTGTACAGCCAGAGATGCCGCTTCGCCTTTAATGTTAGACAGAATCATTATGGACACCACAGGAACATTTCCCATTAGTTTCATCCCAAATCCAGGGCAGCAGATGCCCCATGTTTGTTCTGTATTTCTTTTTACAAGACTGGCAAAACTGATATGGACGGAGTGCCATGACTGATGGTATATACTGTGGCAAAGACTGTTCCCCAAGTGTTACAGTCACCTATTGCAGGAACCATTCCATGGGATGGGCACATAGTCAATATTCTGTGCTTGTCTTGTGGTCCTGTAAGGGGAAACATAACTTCAATGTGTTTGATTTTTGGGGGGATCCAAAATGGAATTTCCTCACTATTAGTGGCAATTTTGCCCATAACTGAATGAACAATTACAGGACCTATTGATGGCACTGCTGGTAACTGGGCTTGCCCTAGCAGGCCAGGCCTTGCTGGTACAGCCAACAAAGTGTACAAAACATATTGCGTCAAGCGTCTATATAGTCTAACAAGACCAGTATATAATTGTTGTAGCTGCTAAGCAGTAAGATTTGCAATGTCATGGGATGGTATGCATCCAGGTAATGCTGGCCAGGTCCCCCCATCATCGCTAAGGGGACCTGTGTGTACTGGTGCAAGTAGATGGGGGTTGTGCCACAGAACCAAGTAGTATGTTCCCAATGAGATAATGGTATTTCTATGAGCACATATGCTCTGTATTGTGCTGTGGAGCAACAATTATGTATTCATGAAATGTGTTTGAGCATCCACAGCTGGAAACGCACGCATGCACAAGCACCTCGTTGGTGGTAAGCGGATTCACTGGTTGAGGGAAACTCAGAGTGGCCTGCTTCGTCGTCTGTGCCGCATCTCTCTCATGCGACACACTGATTGCATGATCAATGCGTGCGGTGTCCGATTCACAGGTTGTGACCCTCGGAGGAGGGCGCATCCATAGTAGAGCCTCGTTCTACCTCGTGCGGTAGTACTGAGCTTGCGACTCTGTGTGTGGTACCGGATTGCCTGGTGTGACTCGTATCATCGTGCACCAGACATTGTTCCTCATTCCAGGTAGGTACGCGAACCAGACTGTTGGTTGATTATAACCTGATTGTGTGGTGCGACTCGTATCATTGCACACCAGACATTGTACCTCATTCCAGGGAGGTACGGCGAACCCGACTGTGGGATGATTGGGACTCAATTGTTTGGTGCGGCTTGCATCATCGCACACCAGATGTTGTGCCTCATTCCAGGGAGGTATGGAGAACCCAACTGTGTGTTGATTGTGACCGGATTGTCTGGTACGACTCGTGTCATCGAGCACCAGACATTGTGCCTCATTCAGGGAAGTACAGAGAACCCGACTCATGGTTCCTTGTGACCGGATTGTCTGGTACGACTCTGATCAATGCACACCAGACATTGTGTATCACTTCTTGTGGGATGCGGGACAGCTGCAGCTTCCATTCACCGAGTGTTCCATCTAGCCCTTAGTGCAGCTAATCAACTGCCCTCTTCTCACCCAGCCCGACAACTTTGTGCTGCCAGGTAGTATCGCCTGGATCGGGTTTGGATGGTGAGAGTAAGTGACTGGACTGAGCAACACTTATAAGAGCGATCAGAAGCGGGTTGAGAGAATGGATGACCCCCCTGTGCTCCTCAGAACTGGGCTGGTGCCGGAAGGCGAATTGAGGGACCTCTTGATTGCACTGAGACAGCCTGTAGCCCGTTTCCGCTCCTCATAAAGTAGGTGAACTTACCGAGTTGTGGCTAATTTGTTGACTGTTTCCTGGTTACCCTGATAGTTACTCCAGCCTTCTCCCCTGGGCCCCTGACTAGCATGAATCCGGCCTTAAACCAGTATAGTAAGGGGTTGGTGCATCCTAGAAACGTGTGAATTTTAATCATGTTATTTGCCTGGGTGGGCCAAGTTCTGACAACGTATCTCAGCGCATAAGGTTGCTGGGGTAAAATGGGATTCTTCCCAAGTGTTCATATTACTGATGTAATTTTAACACTATTGGGCCTAGTACTGCTAGTAATATTTCCAAGTGTGATTTATACCTATTAATACATGATGGTCACGTTGTGTTAATTAAAGTGTGTTTTGAATACAATATTTATTTACATACACCTCATGTGAAGTCTCTTTTGTGACGCTCAGTGTATTTGTTGTGTGAGAGTGCTGTCCCACTGCTTTACACATTGCCTCTGTGATAAGCCTGACTGCTCAGTGCCAAGCTACTAACGGGTGAGCGCAGGCTATACCGTGAGTGTAATCACCTAACTCTGACAGGAGTGGTAGGTTCTGCCTGGCTTGGGCACTGCTTTAGTCAACCAGAAAGTAGCAGGATGTAAGAGGATGTGGCATAACAGCTAGGGCGGTCGACTTCAAATTTGGGGAACCGGGTTCAAGTCTCGGCAACGAGGCTCAACATCCTGTGATTCTGAACAAATCACTTAATCTCCCCGTGCCTAACAAAAAATTGATGTGTCCTTATGTAATGCAACTGGTGCTCATGTAAAGCACTCTGATACCTGATACCTTCGGGTCAAGTTCACGCTATATAAAATTTTGGAACCCCCCCCCCCAAAAAAAACAATGGGGTGTTGGGCAAGAGTGCTTTAGAAATAATACTGATTTAGCTAGAGTGAACCCTGGGCCTAACCCAAGGATGAAATGGACCAGTTGGCAAGTACATTGATATGAACTGAAGGAAGTGACTCGAAAAGGGCCGCTCGGGTCACTCATGACCACCTTCTCTGCCTTCTTACAAATGAAGAGTCGGTCAGACAGTAGAGCATACAAACCAGATTATTTGTTGATATTACACTGAAGCGGAGCCCAGTCTGACCAGCCTCCTGAGATGGCTGTCGAGGGACTGGACCCTGTAAGCATAAAATTACATTATTTACGTTGCGGAATCCACAAAGGCCCGCCTACTATGGAAAAACACTAGTAGGTGTCTTAATACAATGGGGGTACAGAACATAAGTTTCGATTCTGCAGCCGGGCACAGGCTATCTACTGCCCAAGGTTGTCTGGCCTATCCTCCCCACCAGACAGGTGGGAGAAAGACTCTATCTAACGAGAAAGGCATGCACTAACGAGGACACTTGCAATTACAGAAAGAAAAGCTCAACCTTGGGAAACGAAACTTACAAAAGACCATTTCATGAAAATAACCAAGCAGCAGTTTCGATTATAATGCAAAATGGCATCCAGATTGCAAGATTGTTTCGCGAATGCTAAGATATACAGAGAGAAGGGTCTTTCAATATTAACAGAACAACTACATGGATATATGTCAATGGAACTCTGTGTGTTTTATGGATAAAATAGGATAGGATAAAATAGCTTTCTAATCATACTTACATTCTCTTTGTGTTCCAGAAGCACCCAAGAGTTAACTTCTGGTCTTAAGGTAAGTGAAGAAAGCCTCCTGGAAGAGAGATTCTTTCAGATTTCTTTTAAATGTGACTGATTTGGTTGATCCCTTAGGTGGCAGCTGGGACACATTATTCTTTACTGCTTTGTATAGAAGGGTAGGAAATATACGTCACATTTCATAAACCATGTCGCAGCATGGCAGGTGTACTTTCTTGATGCTTGTGTTGAATTTGTGACACCTGTTAAAAGGAAATCCAGAATGAGTAAGTCTCAGACTTGCAAAGTGGTCTGATGTCTGCTTCATGTAGGTAGGGCTAAATCATACATAGGAGGAAGAGTAGATGTTCTGCTGTTGGTGTTTTCTTTGCAATGCAGGTTTTGAAAAATAGATGCAAGTGAATGTTGAAGTCAAGTAATTTCACATTTTTGACTGAGTTCAGGGGAGAACTCATCCAGTTGGATGTTATTGTGTTATTTGTGTTATTGAAGTAGTTTTATCTTTGGATTTGTTTGCACAAGGAAGGATTCTGTTGTGGTACGGTTTAACTTCAGGCAGATGCTTTACATCTGTGTTTGAAATATATATATATATATAGATATATACATATATATATATATATATTCCAAAGCAAAGTGGTCATAGCGGCGTGCACTATCTGCTGGTGCAAGCGTTGAGATATGACCGGTATCCCAGAGTATTTTCAAACAAAAAGAAGGACGCTGCACTCCCGGAATCTCATATTATCATGTTCTTTAATGAGCAAACAGCATTGCATAAACACCACCAACGCGTTTCAGCCATTGGGGCCTTGTTCACGGTAGTCTGTTTTCCATATATATATATATATATATATATATATATATATATATATATATATATATATATATATATATATATATATATATATATATATATATATATATATATATCCATACATATCCATACATACATATTTATTTTATTTTTATTTAAACAACTTGTAAAGCGCGCAAATACCCATAGGTGTCTCAGCGCTATGTGCTGCAGAAGGTATGGCTTAAAATGGAAAAAAACCTAATACTGGAAAAGCCATGTTTTTATTTGTTTCCTGAATGACAGCAGAGTAGGGCTAGCCTTAATCTGCAAGGGAAGAGAGTTCCACAGTTTAGCAGTGGCAACTACGAAACTTCTGTCGCCCCAGTTGGTTCTCTTGGTTCTAGGGACAACAAGAAGATTGGCACCTGCTGAGCGAAGGGATCTGATGGGAGTGTATACCTGAAATGACTTCTTCAAAAATTCCGGCCCTGTATTGTGAATGGCCTTATAGGCAATACAGAGAGCTTTAAATGTTGTTCTGCTTCTTATGGGCAGCCAGTAGAGCTGTCGCACCACGTTAGAGATGGACTTGAATTTGGGAGTACCCGACAGTATCCTAGCAGCCGCATTCTGCACCAACTGCAGCTTACTGAGAACCATTTCCTGTGCATTAATTAGAAGGCTATTACAGTAATCAACTTTGGACATAACCAGAGCAGAGATTTGCTTTCTCCTGGCCCCAGCCGGGATAAACAGCAGCAATTTCTTTACCATTCTTAAGACACAAAAGGATGAGGAGATCACTGTGTTAGCATGATGTTTAAAAGACAATTTATCGTCAAGAATGACACCTAAGTTCCTGGCTTTAGTGACCGGAATTGGGGGCAATCCCAATTTATCCGGCCCCCAGCCCGCAGACCACCCTGGGGATAAATTTCCAAAGACCATTACTTCTGACTTGAATGAGGTTAATTTAAGGCAATGCTTTGACATCCAGGTACTGATGGCCAACATGCCATCGTGAAAGCTAGCCGATACTGCGTCCCCGTTTTTATGAACGGCGAGCACCAATTGGGTGTCATCTGCATATGACGTGAGAGCTAGTCCAAACGATTTGATTACTCGTGCTAAGTCGGTGATGTAAATATTGAACAGTGTCGGACTTAACGAGGATCCTTGCTGGACACCACATGGAAGTGAAAAGACTGGGGAATTGAAATCACCCAGACTAACTAGCTGGGTACGATTAGAAAGAAATGATGACAGAAGGGTTTTTGCCTTGTTCCCAATGCCTAGGGCAGAGACATGATTGATCAGCGTGGCATGATCAACCGTGTCAAATGCTGCTGATAGGTCCAATAGCACAAGTACCGCAGCACCTCCTTTGTCTAACACAAACCTGATTTCGTCAGTAGCTTTGATGAGTGCGGTTTCTGTGCTATGGCCTTTCCTAAAGCCAAACTGTGTTTCATCCAACAGCTTATTCTCCCCAATAAATTGAGCCAATTGAACGTTCATAATTTTTTCAACAAGTTTGGCAGGCAAAGGGAGACGCGCAATTGGTTGATAATTGTTGGTCTCCCCTGGATCCAGATTAGGTTTTTTTAACAACGGGAGAATAGAGGCCTTTTTCCATTGGGAAGGATAGGTGCCTGAGCTGAACATAGAGTTGAAAATGTTGGTCAGGTTTGTACCTATTAGGTCTGGGATCAGTTTCAGAACTGAGGGGGGCAAGGGTCAAACGGTGAACCTGATTTGACCGTGTTTACCAGATCGATTATCTGTTCCATTGAGACTGGCCTAAATTCCCTGAAGGCAGAGCTGTCCTGTCCCTCACTATTTAAGTCCAGCTGACTCCTGCCCTCAGCAGAGGCATTAAAGTTCGAATAGATTTGCCCCACCTTATCCTGAAAGCTGAGGGCTAACGAGTCGCAAAGCACTTGAGATGCTACCTTAGCAGAGCTGTCTGCAGGCGCTGCCAGTTTAGAAACCACCTGAAACAACTGTTTGTAGGAATCTTGTGCGGTTTCTATTTCCCTAGTATAGTATAGTTACTTTTTTCTGTTAGTATAAGGTGTTTATAATTCATCCGTGCCAACTTGCAGAGAGATTTCTCTTGGCTGTCATATTCTAGGCACCAGCGCCTCTCTTGTTTCCTACACCATTGTTTCCCCCGCGTTTTAAAGGCACCCGTCTTAAGAGTTCGGCGGCATTGGGTGGAATTTGGAGCAAGGATTGAATTATGCTGCCTGAACCGCCGCATTGACCTCGCCATCAATCAATGGATCGTGAGCTATGCAAGCTCAAGCATAGTGGGGATTGTACCACTACCTGTGGCTGAGAGAAACAACACGCGACAGGCCGAGGGTTACGTGAATAAGAGCCAATGGTTTGCAAGAAGGGACGCTAACAACAATGATGGAAGGCGCTGACTAAAGGCTATTACTCACGCTCACCCGATGGAGCGATATTGAATTATTTGACATTTAAGTTTGTGATGGTGCATTATGAACGTGAGGACATTACCTTTCAGATATGGCGCCTGCGAATGTGAACTTATCGTGAGTCCCTTCTGGACCAGCAATGACTCCTAATTAACAACCAATGGGGAGGAGGCATTTGTTATTTAACCAGATTGCATGCTGGACGTTAAATCTACACATTTTGGCACTCAAGAAATCTGTATCGCTGAAACGCATCTGCTAAATAAAATGTGAACCAGTAACCCATGAGTGCCTGGGTCCGTTTTGATCCGCTGGAGCTGTAACATTACAACGTGAGTTCCACCGCCGCATTTTAAAGGCACCCGTCTTAAGAGTTTGGCGGCATTGGGTGGAATTTCGAGCAAGGATTGAATTATGCTGCCTGAACTGCCGCGTTGACCTCACCATCGATCAATGGATCGTGAGCTATGCAAGCTCAAGCATAGTGGGGATTGTACCACTACCTGTGGCTGAGAGAAACAACACGCGACAAGCCAAGGGTTACGTGAATAAGAGCCAATGGTTTGCAAGAAGGGACGCTAACAACAATGATGGAAGGCGCTGACTAAAGGCTATTACTCACGCTCACCCGATGGAGCGATATTGAATTATTTGACATTTAAGTTTGTGATGGTGCATTATGAACGTGAGGACATTACCTTTCAGATATGGCGCCTGCGAATGTGAACTTATCGTGAGTCCCTTCTGGACCAGCAATGACTCCTAATTAACAACCAATGGGGAGGAGGCATTTGTTATTTAAACAGATTGCATGCTGGACATTAAATCTACACATTTTGGCACTGAGGAAAGCTGTATCGCTGAAACGCGTCTGCTAAATAAAATGTGAACCAGTAACCCGTGAGTGCCTGGGTCCGTTTTGATCCGCTGGAGCTGTAACATTACAACGTGAGTCCCACCCCCGCGTTTTAAAGGCATCCGTCTTAAGAGTTCGGCGGCATTGGGTGGAATTTGGAGCAAGGATATATATATATATATATATATATATATATATATATATATATATATATATATTATCTACTGGCGGTCGCCAGTAGATAGTTATAGTTAGGACCACGTTTCCATAGGAAAAGCGGTTTTTGATTTGCTTATAACTTTGATGTCGTTTGACGAATGTTTACGAAATCTTCCCAAAAACTTCTCTTTTCAGATCAGCTCCTATGTTGAAAGTTTGGGGGTGATTCGTCAAGGGGGGGCTGAGAAAAAAGGGGGGTCCCAAAACGTGTTTACTCCATGCAATTTCCATAGGAAACTTTAGACAAGGCTACAGGTCAAACTGCTGAACGGAATTACGTCAAATTTGGCAGGGAGAAAGGTCTTGGTTCAGAAAGCACGCTTTTGTTTAAATGGGGTAAGTCCGTTCAGTAGTTTTAGAGAAATATCAAAATTTACAGATATCGATATTTGAGAATTCTGACATCTGATTGGCTGAGGCGTTGCGAGCACGAGCGTGCGGCTCATTGGCTGCGAACTGTTGAAACTAGGAAGTGTTGGCAGCCATTTTGTGACTGAGTTGAAAGGCGTAGGGGGAAAAATAAGAGAATAATTGTGTAAGAGGGTATAGTAGGAACACTGTGGTCTTAGTTTAAGCAGTCTGTACGGTGCAGAGGCAGGGAGTTTGAATGTTGCGTAGGCCGTGGAAATCACGTCCGCAGAACAACGGTGCGTGGTATTGCAGCAAGGTTGCGTAGGCTCTGGAAATCCCGTCGGGAAAACAATGCGCCGTATTGCAGCAAGCAGTGTGTAGGGTGCACACACAGGTAGTGTGAATGTTGCGTAGGCTGTGGAAATCACGTCCGCAAAACAACGATGCGCGGTATTGCGGCAATGTTCAGTAGGCTGTGGAAATCATATTGGGAAAATAACAATGCGCCGTATTGCAGCCTTCCTTTACCTTCCTTTAATATAATGCGCAGTAATGTTTACTTATAATGCAGTGTTCACTTTTATCAAGGACAGTGAACAAAATTAACGTTTAATTGGCTGAGGTGTTCCAACAACGAGCTCAATGTTCATTGGCTGCGAACCATTAAAAGTAAAAGTGTTGCCAGCCATTCCCTCCCCTGCGTGGAGTAGCAAGGACATCTGATTGGCTCACATGTTCCAAGCAGGACCTTCCAGAGGTTAATGTTCATTGGCTGCGAACCATTGAAAGTAGAAGTGTTGCCAGCCATTTCCTCCCCGTCCGCGGAGTAGCAGGGACATCTGATTGGTTGACGTGTTCCAAGCAGGACGTTCCCAAGCTTAATGTTCATTGGCTGTAAACCATTGAAAGTAGAAGTGTTGCCAGCCATTCTCTCCCCCTCCGCGGAGCATCAGGGACATCTGATTGGGTAATGTGTTCCAAGCAGGACCTTCCCAAGCTTAATGTTCATTGGCTGTGAAGCATTAAACGTAGAAGTGTTGGCAGCGATTCCCTCCGCCTCTGCGGAACACCATGGACATTTTATTGGCTAAAGTGTTCCGAGTACAAGTTTGCTCATTATTGGCTGGGAACGTTTGACTGTTGTGAAGCGTTTTGTGACGCACTTCAATGGAGTACGGGAAAACAAAGTAGTAGCGGGGAGGGTAGGAACACTATTAACTCTGTAAAGTGGTCACAAGGTGGTGAACAGGGATTGTGAAGGTAAAAATTGTTTTTTATATATTTTAAGGGCCATTTATATAATTGGCGTGGGGTGTACAAATCACGGCGGGAAAATAACAGAGAGTGTTGCGGTCTTCTTTTTATTAAGTTTGCGGGTGGGATACTTCCCAGTAGCACTATTTACTTAGAATGTGGTGTTTACTTTTCTGACGGGGAGGTGTGGTTGCGCAGCAAAAATTTCAGTCTAGGTTTCAAACAGTTTTTATTAAGCAATTACAAATAAACTTTCTTCGAAAACTGAAGCTGTATATATCAAAGAGGTGACAAATAAAAACGCAATTCATAAAATATCCCTTAAGCGTGGCCACACCCTCCCTTTTTTTCTGCTATAGTTTGTAAAAGTGTTGCCCCATATTCTTGATAATATAAGAGGGCATGAGTTACTTGTAGATAAAGTAGAAAAGAAGTGCTACAAGAAACACTCCCGCACTACATCATCTCAGGTCACAAGAAAAATAACAAGTAAAAAACTGTTAAACACAAATGACTTTATATTACATAGAAATTTACGCTTCATCATTTCTTACAATTTCTATTCTGTAGAACTCTGGAAAGTTCAGTCGTAGTGCTTAGAGGTCGCTCACTGCTCCGCTAACAGATCATGGACTCCTTTAAGAACATATAGGATAGTAGTAATATATACACTACTATTCCTATCATTTCTATAGGGAGAACGACAATAGGAACCACAACAGAGAAAAAGAGAAATACCAAAAAATCATTAAAAAATGTAGGGTTTATCAAAGGCATTCAGTAAGAAAGTGTCTATGCAAACAATCTTTTTTAAACTGCAATTTCGAAAAATATTCTCACTGTAAAAATATCTCATCAAGTAAGTTATAAAGGTCAGTAAGCTGAATTTCAGATGGTTTACTCCTGGCGGCGACAAATCTCCAATTCCTGTTGTGTGAAAATATGACACTCTACTACAATATAGAGAGTGACACTGATTGCACACAAAAAGGAAAAGGAAAATGAAGTCATGAACAGAAAACAAGATCAATAACAAAATACTTTCCAGCAGTGAATATGTTCAGAGCTTCTTTTATTCGGGACTTTGAAATCTTTGAACTTCGCGCCGACGGGTCATAAACTCCTCTGAGATCATAATGACTGTGAATATTACAATATACATACTCACACTATATGATCCCAAGGGGGAAACAGAGTAAGAAGCAGAAGCTGCTGACGTTACATATAAATCTTTAGTCTTCGCGCCGACGGGTCATAAACTCCTCTGAGATCACAATGACTGTTAATATTTTAATATACATATTTACAGTATATGATCCCAAGGGGGAAACAGAGTAAGAACCAGAAGCTGCTGACGTTACATATAAATCTTTAGTCTTCGCGCCGACGGGTCACAAACTCCTCTGAGATCATAATGTGTGGTTATTATAATATACATACTCACACTATATGATCTCAAGGGGGAAATAGACTACAAACTAGAAGCTGCTGACGTTACATATAAATCTTTAGTCTTCGCGCCGACGGGTCACCAACACCTCTGAGGTCAAGTACAGTGTCAATATTATAATATACAAAGTCACACTATATAATCTCAAAGGAGCCAGAAAAGGAACAATGTTTGCTGTATTCTGTCTGTTTCTGAAAACAAGCTGCTGACGTTACATATAAATGGCAAAAACAACCAATAACACTTTTTTCTAAATACAAATGTTTAAATATTGACAAATAGCTACGTATTATAAATATCTACTATGCCATAATCAAACAACTTACAACTCTGGAATATGTTTTGTTGCCGCAAAACAAGAATCCGACGCTAGAAAAGGGAACGTGCATCACAGAATGGACACGCGTACATAACTCGCATAAACGAAACTAATCAAACAACGGGTGTGGTTTATACACTTTTTGGTTATTGAGTAGTCTATGGAAGGAAGATGCGGCTCCGCCCATTTAGATGTCACGTTTTACAGTTGACACGTGCTCACGTTTTCACTGTTTAACTTGTGCACGTGTTGGGAAAAGTTACAAAATGTGAAGCGGTAAAGGTTTCGATTTCGATCCTAACACGTATAAGGTCCTTAATATGTACATACGTTGGAGAGCTTAAAAACTGTTACCCGGCAAACCGTGTCATTTCCATTCTCATGACTACAAACATCTATTAATTGCCGTAATTCTAAATAGAAGACATAAAAAAAAATATCGTTCAGAATAGAAAAAAAAAAGACGTGCTAATATTTCTCATTACTATGGTTTTAAATTAAAAAATGCCAGCATTTGTAAAGCGTACAGCTTCCCCGGAAAGGTGTGCCGGCGCTCGGGGGCGTCGGGAAGATTAAGCAAGGTGTTGCCCACAGTGACATAGTGGTGGGCTAACGTGCCGCTGGAGCCGGGAATCGAACTGTGAACGCTGTTGTTCGAAGTCAGGTATCATAGCTGCTGCGTCACACATTTTCCACACTTAAATGTTAATTAGTGCTAATTAAGTTTTAAACATTGTTAAATTATAACTTATAACAGACTACTGTTACAGTTAGTTTTTCAATACAAAAAGTATGCACGTCTTTTTAAAATTTACTTAAAAACAATATAGGTTTCAGGGACATTGTAGTTAGAAATTAGCATTTATAAAACCTTTGAAATTCACAGAAAAAAACAGGTTTTACAGAAGTTATAGTTAGAAATTAGCATTTAAAAAACTTTAGAAATTCAGTAAAAAAAACCATAGGTTTTAGGGACGTTATAGTTACTTGGACATTTCACTCATATAAAACCATAGAAATTCCACCGTTATAGTTAGTTCAGCTAACTATAACTCGCGCACCCGCAATGCACTGCTCATGACGTCACATATTACATCATTCATGACATGGTCAGTGACATCACTGATGACATCACCGATGACATCTCAAATATCAGCAAAGTGCATCCTGGTATTTAGAGTTCATTCCACAGGTAAGTTTGTAATCATTACGGTTGCATTCTTGGGTTCGCTTCGTCTTTTCTATGATTAGAAATTGGAGACGAGTTTGCAATATATATATATATATATATATATATATATATATATATATATATATATATATATATATATATATATATATATATATATATATTTATTTATTCTATAGCAAAAGTCCAAATGAACGCGCTTTCAGGACCAAGTACGAGGAATCCAAAGTCATTGCCAGAATCTGTTTATTACATTACGCGTTTCGGCTGCCAAGCAGCCTTTATCACATGTAAAGTAACGACCACTCAAGAGCCTTAAAAACTGCATGGTGACAGTGAGAAAGGACAAATGGAAACTGTGAAAAGAGTCGGCCATATTGGAATGTGCAGACAGTTCTGGGAAAGCAAATTCAACTTGAGCAATACTGTTAAATGCACAGTAGACTCTCTAGTATAATACATGAAAAAATAAACAAGTGAAGGTACATGTGGAAAAATCTGAGTACACATTGGAAATGCACATGCAGGCAAGTGCCAGATGGCTGGTCATACATTTGTGTAAAAATGCAACTGAGTAATCACAATAGTAAAGGAATGAGTAAACAAACGTGACATGGCAGAGTACTGGTATAGTGCATGACCAAGTCTCAGTATACTCAAAACGTTGTACAAAGGAGCCTGTCTACAGCCATGGTGACGGGACATATCTGACAAAAATCAAAACCAAATGCAACCTGCATACATATCAGACAGTAAGGGGCAAGTGCCCTTGTGATCCAGGGAAATATAAGGACTGATGCACGGCTCAACATAGTCCTAATTGCCAAAACTGAGAAAAAATTAAGAAAAACCATGCAGAAGAGGTCTTATCTGAGATGAGATCCCAGGAGCGACTTCGAAGAAAAGGATAGGGAACCTGTGCCGGTGATAGACGTGAAGGTCTGTCCCTTCCTTTCTTCCTGCAAAGGAAACAAAAAAGACATAGGTAAATAAAAAGATAAAATAATGAGATACATACAATGTTTGCATAATATATCATGCAGTACTGCATATTCTGTGTACACATTTCCAATACCCTAGGTAATAGCATCTTTGGAGAGCGGAGGAGAAATGGGATGAAGGCCCTTCTATCTAATCTTCCCTTAAGTGGATTGCCAATTCCTCATCCTGGTTCAATCCCCTTGGTGTTTTGGTTTGGAAATCAATGATGTATTTCGATTCTTTCTTTCTAAGTTTGAGAACTCTATCACCCCCCCCTCATGTTACTCATGATCTGCTCAATGGCAAAGTAGGTGAGGTGAGAGGAGTCAGGAAAATATTTAGCTTGGAAATGTCGGCCTACTGGATTACGGGGATCTTTGTTGGTGATGGCCCTCATGTGTTAAAGTATCCTTTTCTTGGCCATAAGAGTGGTACTCCCAATATACCACATTTTGCAAGGACATTCAATGATGTATATGACAAAAGTGGTGCTGCATGTAAGGAACTGGGAGATGTGTTTGGTAGTTTTCCCCCCAAGGAAGTTCTTTCCGCATGTAGCTGTTCCTGCACGCCTTGCAATGTTGACATAGAAAAAAAGCCCTGTAGGTTGTGTTAATTCCTAACGGGTTGAGCCGTGATGTCACTGTGGACCAGCATGTCCCTTCTATTGCGTCCTCTTCTGTATGTAACGGTGGATCTGTTTTTAATGGTGTTACCTATGATGTGGTCGCTGGTCAGGATGTCCCAATTCTTTACCAGAATCCTCTTGATGTCACTGGCGTTATCATTGTACGTCAAGATGATTCTGGTACTGTCATCTGTCTCCTCTCCCTCTGTGTTGGAATTGTCAGAGAGGGTCTCATTTCTGCTGGTTTTGTTTGCTCTATCAATGGCTTTATTGAGTACCCACTGTGGATAGCCTCTTTTCCTGAATCTATCAGTCATGATTTTGCATTCACGTTGGTATGCTTCTTCAGTGTTACAATTGGGTTTAGCCCGAAGCAGTTCCCCAAAGGGGATACTCCATTTAAGGGTATCTGGGTGACTGCTAAGGGAGTGCAATAAGCTGTTGCCTTCCGTGGCTTTGCGAAAAAGTTCAGTATGTATCGTTTCTTGTTTGATTTCTCCTGACATCGAGGTACTCCACTGTGGTTTTGCTTATATTGCTGGTGAGGTGTAGGTTACGGTCCTTATTGTTCAGTTTGTCGATGAACTCGGTCGCTTCATTCTCTGTGCCTTTCCAGATAATAATCAGGTCATCAATGCACCTGAGCCAAAGTATGACCTACTCAGTCTCTGGAAAAGCCCCGAGATTGCCGAAGACTTCGTCCTCCCATAGACCCAGAAACAGGTTCGCAAAACTGGGCGCGAAGCAAGAATTATCGCAGTCCAAAGTGTTTGTTTGTACAGCGTGCCATCAAAGAGAACATTTTTATTTTTGAGACAGTACTCTATCATCTCTAAGATCATGTTGGTAGGATCTCTGAATCTCACATGTCTCTTTTGTAAAAAAATGATGGCCAGCCTCTAAACCTTGCTTGTGGTCGATAATAGTGTAGAGGGAATTGACATCAAGAGTGATGAGGAGAAAATCTTCCTCCCACTTGATGCCTTCTAGTTTGCCCAGAAAATTGTTTGTGTCCCTGATGTAAGAGGTGAGGTCAATCACAAGCTCCCTGAGAAAGTGGTCTATATATTTGGAAACATTCTCAAGGACACTGCCCCTGGAAGACACTATGGGATGCCCTGGTGGGTTGAGGGGATCTTTGTGCACTTGGGGAAGTAAATAGAGAACTGGGAGTTTGGGAAAGTCCCTTTTTAAGAAACAATACTCTTCCCATTCCAAAATGCCTCTATCGTTCCACTCATTCAGTTAGTTCCAAATCTCTGTGATACTGTTGGTGTATGTCTCTCTTTGGATGGGGATGTAAAATCTTGCATCTTTGAGTTGTCCATTGGCTTCAGTGATGTACATGTCCCTATTGAGCAGAACCACGTTGCCGCCCTTGTCAGCTGGGCGTATGAAAATCTACTTATCATCTGAAAAAGAAATGAGGGCCTGTCTCTGTGTAAATGTGAGATTGGAAGGTGCCCTGTTTTTGTAACGTGTTCTGTGCCGATATTCCATGAGTGACTTGGTTACAGTGTCATGGAATGTATCTATGTTGTCATGTGGAAGTACGGGATAGAAGGTGGACCGTGGTTTGAAACTGGTTCTAGCAGCGGCATTGTGTGTAATACCCAATTCATTGAAGACTGTTTCCACAGTGGTCGTGGCCCCCTCATTGCCTAACCCTTGTTTTAATTTGTGTAGAGTTATGAGGGTATTGATGTCCCCAATGTTGAGATCAATTTCAGTTGATTTTTCCACTGGTTTTTCCTGTCTACTCTGTCCTACTGTTTTGAGACTGTGTCATTTTTTAAGCTTCAATTTCCTACTAAATTTATACAATTCAATTCTAGTCGCTGCATAGTTAAAAGGGGTGGATGGGAAAAAGGACAGACCTAAACAAAGCGTTTGTTTTTCAGTGTCATTCAAATGTCTGTTCGAGAGATTAATAATAGTTCTGTTAAACATTTCTGAATCCATTATTGTGTTTTTTTGGATCTTGCGGTGCTAGTTACTATGTGCCCCCGTCCTCTGCCTCTTCTGCCATCTTTGTTGGATTCTTTGTCTACTTTTACGACTCCCCCTCTGCCTCTTTACCTTCCTCGACCCTTCTGTCCTTTGGTCTTTGGGGTTGGTGTGTCCCTTGTTGTTTGTCGACCCCGGCGTAACAGCCGGTATTCATCTAAAAAGGTTACAGGTCTGCCACCTAGATCACTCCCAGAGGTGTTGCTTCCCGAAGTATCTGATTCAATATCGCTGGCGATTGAGTGATCAAATAATGAGCTCTCTTCCACCACCCCTGGTATTTCTGTGTCTGCTGTTTTGGTTTTATACAAATTATAATTTTTTTAACTAAAGGTGAGAATTTTCCCACTCTCATAATCTTCACAGTCACAGTGCAGTTTGCGTTGTTTGCTGTCAAATTCTATAGCAAAAGTCCAAATGAACGCACTCTCAGGACCAAGTACGAGGAATCCAAAGTGATTGCCAGAATCTGTTTATTACATTAAGCGTTTCGGCTGCCAAGCAGCCTTTATCACATGTAAAGTAACGACCACTCAAGTGACTTAAAAAACTGCATGGTGACAGTGAGAAAGGACAAATGAAAACTGTGAAAAGAGTCGGCCGTATTGGAATGTGCAGACAGTCCTGGGAAAGCATATTCAACGTGAGCAAAACTGTTAAATGCACAGTAGAATGTATAGTATAATACATGAAAAAATAAACATGTGAAGGTACACGTGGAAAAATCTGAGTACACATTGGAAATGCACATGCAGGCAAGTGTCAGATGGCTGGTCATACATTTGTGTAAAAATGCAACTGAGTAAACACAATAGTAAAGGAATGAGTAAACAAACGATGCAGTTTTTTTAGGCACTTGAGTGGTCGTTACTTTACATACGATCAAGGCTGCATGGCAGCTGAAACGCATAATGTAATAAACAGATTCTGGCAATCACATTGGATTCCTCGTGCTTGGTCCTGAGAGCGCGTTCATTAGGACTTTTGCTATAGAATTTGACAGCTGGTACGCTCTGCCGGCACACGCGCCACTTCCCTTGGGTCCTTTGGCACCAGAAGGAGCACAGCAACAAGGAATATATATATATATATATATATTCACTGAAAAAAAACCTAGGTTTCAGGGACGTTTTAGTTAGTTGGACATTTCACTCGTACAAAACCAGAGAAATTCGGCCGTTATAGTTAGTTGAGCTAACTATAACTCGCGCCCCCGCAATGGACTGCTGAAGATGTCACATATTACATCATTCATGACATGGTCAGTGACATCACTGATGACATCATCCAGTGACTGTGTGTTTCTGTAAAGTTTAAATATGTTTCATATATATATGCCAAGGTGTATTGAATAATGAGTGGGTGTATAAGTGTCTGAATGGATGATTTAGTAGGTGCGTGACTGACTGTATAAGTGAGTGATTAAACGTGTCTTACTGAATGCATGGGTTAGTGACTAAACTGTGTGAATGTCTGTATCAGTCTGTCAGTTGGTGTGTAAGCGGATGCATGGGTTGGTGAGTAGCTACATGAGTGTCTATATGGGTTATTGATTTGTTGTCTAAGTATTTGTATGGGTGTCTGAGTGTCTGTGTGGGTGGGTGGGGGGTGTGTGACTCTGTACATAGATGTGTGAGTGGGTGATTCACTGGGTGTATGGGTTCAAGAGTGCATCTGTGAAGGGCTGTATGGGTGGGTGAGTGTGTGTATGGGTGTGTTGGTGAGTGAATGGATGCCTCAGTGGTACGTGTGAGTAACTACATATGTGAAAGGCATTATATGTGAGTGTTGGAGTATATAAAAGACTATATGTGAGAGTGAGTGATTGTGAGAGTGGCTGTATGGATGAGTGTGTGCTTGTGTCAGTGATTGTAGAAGAGAGTAAGTATGTGTTAGTATCTGTATGAGTAAGTGAGGTGGTGTGTGTATAACTGTATAGGTGAGTAAATGGGAATGTGATTGATTCTTTGCATGACTGGCTAGCTGTATGAGTAATTCTATGGATGAGTGGCAGTGTGTGAGTGTCTGTATAGGTGTATGAGTGCATATGATAGTGCTGTATTGATGAGTGACTACATGTATGAGTGACTGTATGGGTGAATGAGTGAATGTGTGTGTAGACCTAGAAATCAGTGAGTGGGTATGTAGTAACTGGTATTGGTGTGTCTATGGTTTCGAAAATGGCAGTCTGTCTTTTAGAGTGGGTGTATCAAAGGTTATATTAGGGTGTGAAAAGGTGCATCAGATTATCACGTGGATGATGTCATCAGTGATGTCATCAGTGATGTCATTTGAGATGTCATCAGTGATGTCATCAGTGATGTCACTGACCATGTCATGAATGATGTAATATGTGACGTCATCAGCAGTGCATTGCAGGGGCACAAGTTCTAGTTAGCTCAACTAACTATAATGGCCGAATTTCTCTGGTTTTGTATGAGTGAAATGTCCAACTAACTATAACGTCCCTGAAACCTAGGGTTTTTTCAGTGAATTTCTAAGGTTTTTAAATGCTAATTTCTAACTATAACGTCCCTGAAACCTATGGTTTTTTCAGTGAATTTCAAAGGTTTTTAAATGCCAATTTCTAACTATAACGTCCCTGAAACCTATGGTTTTTTCAGTGAATTTCAAAGTACTATTGTGCTATTCATCATTAAAACTCTTTTAAAAATTTACCACTATGTACAATAGAATAAACCAAAAAAACTGTTATGTATTGTAATGTATTACACAAATTACACTGTTACTTTTTTAAGACTACAACATAATTTAATATTTACATAACATTTCATTTTCCCTTTTTTGCTGTTCTCAGATTCCACTTAACTTCTCTATACACAGTGATGTCAATGTAGTATCATCATGAAACAGCCGGGAAAAAAAACAATCAACTAGATTGTTGGAAAAAAAACAAATCAGCGTACAACATTATTTTCAATATCTGTACCTATACGTGTTCCTCCTTACAATGTTTTCATTACATCCTTCTTCTACAGGATGTCTTTCATTTATCTCAAGAACATTTTCAAAATGTACACTCATTTACATCTCCTACAATATACAGACCAAATATGTAAACTATTTGCATTTCAACGCAATGTTTCCAAATGCAATACCAATAAGCACAAATAATAGTCCCAACACTAGTTAAAATTAGTAATTATTTCCAGTGCTCTCTACTTTCGGTTCACATTTTTCCAATAGGCCGAATAATGTATTCAAAACTTTAGTTTGCAAAATATCCAATATAAATTTGTTAAAGCATGTTTACATCTTCCCAATAGGCCGAATGATGTATTCAAAACTTTGGCTTCAAAAATATCAAATATGAATTTGGTAATTCGTAAGGCAATCTGGGTTTTATTTCCAAGTGTGCATCATTGCAATGTGTCCATCCTTTATTACACTTTAAATACACAGTATAATGTGCAGATGTTGTAGTAGGTCCAGCATGGAAAATAATAGCCACTGTTGTAAAAGTTCTTCCAGAAATAGATATTTGACTGGCAACAAAATTTTTAATTCTGGTCTCCACTTTTCTTCCATTTGCTCTACAACGTTGTAGCATTAAAATCAGATATTTTCCATATCTTTCTATATGTAATGTAGATAACATCTCTGATTTACAATGAGAACATTTCATATCATGATTTGCCGCTTTTACTAATTTGTTGAAAGCTACAGATTTGCAGTCTGGTATTGTTAAGTATATGAATCGTTCTGTGTCGACTTCAGTGCTTGAAGTTAATGAACACTGTTCACATTTATGATCCCATTTGTAACTTAGTCCAAATAAGTTTTCAATCTGTATTCCTTCATCTTCTAATACTCCAAGCATAACCATTAGAAATTCTTGTGCATCTTGTTGTATATTAAGACTGAAGGTCAAAGAACCAGTACATATATCCAAGAGTTGGCGAATACCACAAGCAGTATGGATTTTACTTCTGTCAGTTGTCAATTGTTGAAATACAGAATGTAGTGCAGAACATAATCTTTTTTCATGATTTCCTATGATTTCATGATGAAGATCTTGTAGATAAAATACAACATTCAGAACCACATTAGCATAACAGTTGATACCTGAACTATTTTCCAATTGGTATCCCACAACGTCATCAACACTTTCCATTTTCTGTTTTTTACACCTTTTCCTTTCTCTTCAATTTTTTTATTTTTTTCAACCACACTTGATTCTTTAACATATTTACATTTTGAACACACAACACGTTTCTCATAAATGGGATATTCACCTAAATCTGGTATATAAAGTCTTCTTAAATGATTATATTGTCTTATACAATTTACATCATCTTGTTGTCATCGAACTCAATCAAATACAAACCAGACAATGTTCTTACTCGAGATAATGCAACATATGCCATTCCCTCTTTGAACACAGTACTTCCAATATTTACCAAAGCACTGTCTATACTTAAACCTTGAGATTTATGGATAGTTACTGCATATGCTAAAGACAAAGGAAACTGTTTTCTGCGAACATACAAGTCTTTTACGAGCAAAAAACGTACAGTACAATACCCAATCTGTCTTACCTCTGTAATCTGATCAAATTTTATTTTCAAGAATTGTATTCCATCTCTGTTCTGATACTTTACAAAATCACAACTTTCCCCATTGCTCCATTTACTAAACCTTCTTCTACATTCAAATTACGCCGCAAAATTACCCGACAGTTTATACATACATCTACAGTTTTTTCTAAGCCAGCAGTTTTACATACAGACTTTTCCAAAGAGTGCAATTTACTCTGTAGTTTCTCTGAAAGAAGAATAGTCACTCCCTGGTGCTCTATTTTATCAATAGCTTCAATGTGAACTATTTCTTGTTTTTCCAATTTCTGAAGCTCTTGATTAAATGTACAACACTCTTGCAGTGTAGGCATTAGGCAAACTATTGACTTCTTTTCTCCAATCTTCTTGTACATTACTTCAGCTGCTGTGTTTTCAGTTGTAAACAAGTTCCTTAGTAGCCGACTTTCTAAAGCTTGTTTACCATGTTTTGTTAGGACATCAATTCTTATATCTTTGAGAATATTTCCATAATCTTCATCACTAGCTTGTCGCATATTCTTTATACGTTCTCTATATTATAAATTTAACCACATGTTCACATTTCCAATACTTCCCAAACATTTCCTAGTGTCTTCATGCACAAGTGTTTTAAAAACTGGTTGTCCTTTTACAGGAGTTAGTTGTAGTAGATCTCCAAATACAATTAAATGTTTTCCTCCAAACAGAACATCGTAATCTGTTTTTAAAACCTGTTGCATTCTCAAGTGTACAAAGGCAAGCATTAAGTTTGAGACCATGCTCACCTCATCAATGATTAAAAGTTTCATTTTCTTAAGCACTCTTGACACTTCATAACAAGCATCTCCAGACAGCTTCTGATATTCCAATTTATTATCATGTTCAACTGGTAACATAAGTAATCTATGTAAAGTAATTCCTTTAATATTGTGCGCTGCTAATCCAGTCGGAGCTGTTACAACACAAGATAAATGTGAATCTGTAGTTTTTTGTAGATAACTGGTCAAAACTTTAATTAAAAAACTTTTACCTGTTCCAGCTTGACCACTGATGTACATAAGAATAGGTTTAAATGATGAACATAGACATTCTTTTTTTCAGGCAACAAACCATGTTGTATCTGTTCTGTCACTTGTAGATATATTTCTTTCTGTTCAATATTTAGTTGTTCTTCTAAGTTTTCCAACGTAGTATTCTCCTGTTGTGCTTGTTGCATTGCAATTTCGACTTCATTCATGGCTATTGCTGCTTCATTTTCGATTATTGGTTGTCCCAGTGGATCTTGACTAGGTGGACCAGAACTTTGACTATCTTGAGAACTGTCATTAGCTATTTCAGCTGCAATAGTCTTTTCTTGTTCAATTTCATCATTTAACATTTGTAGATATGTAGGAAAAATTGTACATGCAATGCTATCTTTACATGCATTAAAAGAATCTTCATAGCTGTCGAAAAGTCCAAGTAATTCAGTTTCGCTACGCCATGGCTTGAACAGTTGAAGAAGTGCTAAATAGAAAAATTCTCTCTTATCTGGAGTTTCGCAACTGAGTTTTCTGTGGTTAATAAGATTTCCTTTGGCATGTTTTACTAAACAACCGTCACATTCAATTACTGCATATTTTCCTTGTTTTATATTTGGTGTAACATTTTTTTAAAGCTGTAATGTTGAAGTATTTCATAAAGACATAGGTCTTCCAGATGTGGACTCCTTTTGGGATAGTATGTATCCAACATATTAGTTTTAAGAATTTCTGTACTTTCTGGTTCATTGACTGCTTACTATTCAATTTCTTCCAATGTTTTCAACACTCTATGTCGGGTACAGGCAAGACCTAAACTTACCCAAATGATTCCTTGTGACTTTGAATATAAACTTGAAGAGCACAAGCGATCCGAACATTCATAGGATCCAATTTCTCTGTGGGAAAGCATTTTCAAGCTAAAGCTGTCCAATTTTTTGCTAAGGCTCTTCTCTTGTGAAATTTCTTCCCACATTTCTTTCATCTCTGTCTTTTCTGATTTTGTTATATATGATGTAACATAGCATGCAACGGCAATTGAGTTATCTGCAACATATTGAATGTCCATGTTTGCATTCCACATTTTCAAAATCACTGGATTGTAGTCATTAATATACTTTGACTGTTCTGTTCTTTTTAAGTTGTACGTATTCTTCTGAGATTTCTGAGTTATTGTATGCCTTACAGCAGACAAAAAAGAATTTACTCTTCCTTTATAAATTACTGGACGTGGGAATCCAAAGCAACACTTGGTATAAAATTTTCCTTTAGACTTGTATTTTCGTCGACAGTACTTTCCACAACAGTGACTTTGGAAACGTAAAACTTGTTAACTCAAACTTTTTCTCCTCCTTCTCTTGGAATCTCACAGGTAACATACTGTTCGATGAAAGACAATACTGTTTCATCAGTATCCGTTCCAAATTTTGGAGCATTCCTTATCCATAATAGCATGTTTATATGTGGGGCACCTCTCGCTTGATACTCTTTTCGCCAAAACAAGTCAATAACTTCTCCAAGAGGACAATTATTTTTATTGCAGATAAAAGACATCATAGTTTGAAACCGATGATTAAAATACCTGCACACAGCGGGCCTGATTCACAGAACTAACTTACGTCAAAAACGTAAAGTTAGTACTTTTGGTATTCACAGAATACACTTACTCATTTTGGTATTCACAGAATGAACTTACTCATTTCGGTATTCACAGAAGTTAGTAGCCCTAACTTTAGGACTCCTAAATGCCTTCTGTGAATACCGAAAGTCTTAAAGTTAGGATTTTTCTCAGTTTAGGAGTAGTAAAGTTAGGACTTTACTACTCCTAAACTGAGAAAATCCTAACTTTAAGACTTTCGGTATTTACAGAAGGCATTTAGGAGTCCTAAAGTTAGGAGTCCTAACTTTACTACTCCTAAACTGAGAAAAATCCTAACTTTAAGACTTTCGGTATTCACAGAAGGCATTTAGGAGTCCTAAAGTTAGGACTACTAACTTCTGTGAATACCGAAATGAGTAAGTTCATTCTGTGAATACCAAAATGAGTAAGTGTATTCTGTGAATACTAAAAGTACTAACTTTACGTTTTTGACGTAAGTTAGTTCTGTGAATCAGGCCCATTTACAGGATCCAATGAACACAGTTCTCCAGGTGTCTTCATTTCAATATTTTTTATATTGGAATTTGCTTCTCGTAGAAATTCAAGTAAATCTTCCCATGCATACTCAGCACAGCTAAGTGTTACAAACCATGTTGGTGTACCTAAGTTTCTTAACATACACTTAAGTTCACCATGATGACGAAACCAATACTCATTGGTTCCACGTTGACATGTCATCAAATTAATTAACTGAGCTTCTAAATTTTCATCTGTTCGTTGAACTTTGTCCATAAATTCTTTGGCTGAAACAAGTGATTGATGAACTCCCGTTGTAAGTATGTGGTTCACTGCATACGAAAAAGAAGACAAATCACTTTCAAACAAAAGGTGAAATATATATGGAATGCACTGTCGAAATCTAGGATCTTCAGAGTATAATCTTGTTGAGCGATATTCTGAAGCTGGAATCCGTACAGGTCGCTCATCAAATCGTCCACCTTGTCCAGTGGAGAACAGCTGTGGAAAACAACGAGCTTCTAAGCTTTTCTCCCATACACTCATTGGAGTTCCCTTTGCTTTTTTTCATTTGAAATAATTCAATGCTGTTTCCTATTACTTCTTTTGAATGTAGAGGACATATTGTGTAATGTTCATAAATCTCTTCACTCCTCGATTTGTCCACTTTCTCTATTTGACCACTTGAAATTTCTGATTCATCTTCTAAACATATTACCTGTTCATCAACATTTACAGTTTTATAATAAATATTGTTCTCTACAAGATATAACATAGCCTTTTGAAGTTTATTAACATCTACAAACTCTTGCCATATTTTCCGACTCTTTGTTGGTACACCGTTTACTAGAATAACTACTGGCTCATTTTCCTCTCTGTCTCCACCAACAGTTTCAATATTTTTCTTAAAATCTAAAGGTAAGTACGCAACTCTTCCTTTCAGACCTCTTTGTAAATCTGTTGGTGGCAGTTTACCTGTTTTAGGCTCCATACGAATTATAGCTTGAAATGGGTGAACAGATTGAATAAGAACTGACTCATATCAATTCAAATCTGCCAGTTCCTCTGGAATAGCTACTAATTCTAAGTTGTTATGTACTCCTCTAGCTGAAATGTTGTTCTCTTCTAATTTGTTGTAACAATATTTACAAATATGTTGATCAGTACCCAACTCAAATCGACCTTCCACCAACAAGTAAGGTCCAAATTGCTGCCACCTATCATTGTTCTCCTTTTCACTTTTTAAATATAAATTAACATTCCTAGTTTTACTTTTATAATGAGTACATCGACAACAAATACAAACATAGTTTGGTTTTTCAGAACACACTGTCTTAAACTTTCTAATTTCTTCTACAAACTGATCAATGTTAATCTCTTTCCCATATTCTTAAACATCTGCACTTGTCAAGCTCTCACTTTCTACACACTGCTGTTCTGAACCAAAGAAACGAAACTCAATTTCATCACACATTTTTTCTACATCTGATAAACAACCGCGTGAAAGAGCTCTGCTCAATTCACTTAAACATAATGCTGGAGTTTTTACATAGTATACTTTCCTTACAAACTTCCGCATTCCTGAGTGGTGTACTGCTAACATTCTTAAGTGATGAAAAGTACTTTTACACACTTTTCTTGAAAGACAAGCCAGAGAATGTCTGTGCAACTTAGTATATTGTCTTACCTTACATGGATCTAGTCCTTGTAACAACCTAATCTTCTGTTTAACACTTTTGTTTGAATATTGTCATAAAATATTTCGCATTATGTCAATATATTCCTGTCAAATACTGCAAATACTGCTACAATACCACTTATATACAGGAGCTTGTGTGCGATTCCCTTGCACTTCTTCAGCTATTAATTCTTCTGCACTCCTAACAACTATTTCTTCTTTTGGAATAGGACAACCATCCCAAAATTCATAACAGCGACCTCGAGTATCAACTGCGAAGGCTAATGTAGTCTGTTGAAAGTAGCTTTCTTCATTAAAGAAAGGCTCACTAGTAGAAGTGTGTTTCCATTCACCACTGAAACTTTTACAAAAGTTACTCCTATTAACAAGTCTTTTTCTTTTGCTTTTGTCTTTCAGAAACTTCATTGTTTAATCCAATGATTTCATTCTCTTCAATATTAAAATAAATAATTTTCGTTTCAAATTAAAAGCAGTATCTACTACAGTTTCAATCTGTTGTTTCTGCCTATATGCTAGTAATCGTCTTTTAAACTTCTACAATCTTTCAATAAATTCTGAATTACTCTACTTCGGAAGAGTCGTTGTCGAATCTGTTGAAATTGTTTTTGTCTTCGTGTAACATGTGTTATTTTCCCAAATGGTAAACAAAAACTATTTTGTTTACCATTTGAAGTGTCATTCTCCTTTTCCTTAGTTGAAAAACTCTTCTTTTTCCTTTCATTCCTATTCTGTTCATGTAATTTCTCCACAACTCTTTTAAGAAAGTGTTTAGTGCTCTTACCTAAACAAACTTTATCCTTAGTAACATTCTCATTTGTTTGTAACACAGTTTTTTTAGTTTTCTTTAAGTAGATTTATTTTTTTTGTTTCCTTCTCTTTTCATTTTTTATTGGCATCTTGAATTTGTGATCCAAACAAAACAATTTTCTGAAAAACAAAGTTTCATATAGTTTCTTACATCTATTCAATATTTTAAAATAACTACATATGATTACTGATATTAACTACCAAGACATAATTTACATTACTATTTTCTTGATTTCAAATATCAAAATACTACTCATTCCACTTAAATATATAGTGCGTACTTCAACAATTCCTTCCTAAACACTCATACAAAGTACCATAATCACTAATTCCTTTGCCACAATGTCTTTAACCTTATTCGCCTGTTGCATCTTCACTACTCAGCAACTACTAACAATGTTGGGCCTACCCAAATGCAAACCAGAAACCCTGCATGTTACAGTTCAAAAGTCTCACCATATTACTGAAAGGATGCATGGATCTCCCTCTGCCTTTTCCTAGTGGCATCATACTTAAAACAAACATACAAATAGATCTATACCTGTGTTTTATAGGTATCGGATCTTCCGATACATAACTCGTGTGAAAATACATGTTGAAGCATAGACATACCTCAGCAAAGTTAAACTGTTAAGACGAATCGTTGAGCAATGTAAATTGGGAGGATATGTAAGTTGCAACTGTGTGCGGCTTTTTTGTATAGCATAGAAGTCGATTACGACTTTCTCTGTGCTCGTCAGATGCCCCCAGCAGCCCAGTGAGGGTCAACGCACATGGGCCTCTGTTACCTTCCTTTTACAAACGAGGGGAGAGGAACCGTTAAAGAGCGGGAGGAAGGAGGGGGAGGTCAAGGGACGTGTCATTCCCAGTCTCTCGATCTGTGATATAGGCAGCTTCAGCACGAGCAGGAAGCCTGACAAATACCTTAACTTATATTCACGTGTGCTTCACCAGTGTGAGCAAACCCGTGCACTAAGTGTACAGGCAACATTTTATTTTTTCATCTCCCTGAAGTTAATAAAGCTTGTCACTGTTAAAGCCCCCACCCAGTATTTTCCCACAAGGTTCAATCTCCAGAAGGCCATTTTCTTGCGACTTTCTTTGTGCTTACAGATGCCACCAACAGGCCAGGGAAGGTCTAAGTGCTATTTTACACGGTAGATGGGCCTCTGTTACCTTCCTTTTGCAAATGACGGGAGAGGAACCGTTAGAGAGCGGAAGGAAGGAGGGGGTGGTCAAGGGATGTGTCATTCCCAGTCTCTCGATCTGCCGCCCCTGTGATGTACGCAGCTTCAGCACGAGCAGGAAGCCTGACAATTACCTTAACTTATATTCACGTATGCTTCACGAGTGTGCGCAAACCCGTGCACCAAGTGTGCAGGCAACATTTCATTTTTTTCATCTCCCTGAAATTAATAAAGCATGTACCTCTTAAAGCCCCCCCCCCAGTATTTTCCCACAAGTTTCAATCTGCAGAAGGCCATTCCTTTTACATTTCCCTGGCCGATTTTGGACCCCAATTCATCCCTGTACCTTAGTCACAAGACCATGTAGTCCTTGCAACATGACACACTGCACTCGTGTAGCGTTCAAACCGATTACGACTTTCTCTGTGCTCTACAGATGCCACCAACAGGCCAGTGAAGGTCTAAATACTATTTTTTACGGTACATAGGCCTCTGTTACTTTCTTTTTAGAAAGTGGAGAGGGAGGAACCGAAAATTGGGGGGGAGGAGTCAAGGAACGTGTCATTCTCAAACTCTTGATCTGCCGGCCCTCTAATATACGCACATTCAGCATAGGGAGAGAGCCTGACAATTACCTTCACTTATATTCACATGTACTTCACCAATGTGAAGAAATCCGTACACAAAATGTGCATGGAACATTTCCATTTCTTTTTTATCTCCCAGACATTCATAAAACATATCTCTTGTAAAGAAACCCCCCCACCCCTGTATTTTCCAACAAGGCACAAACATGGCCATTTCTCTTACGTTGACCAGGCCGATTTTGGATCTTAAATCAACCCTGTACCTCACTCACAACACCATGCAGTCCTTTCAACATCAGAAACTGCATTCCTCATTTCACGAAGACACTTAAATAATACAGCCCACTTCAACTATACCTTCCCAAAAACTTATACGAACTACCATAATCACTAATCCCTTTCCCAGTATCTCTTTGACCTCATTTCTCTTTTGCACCTTCACTACTCAGCAACTACTAACAGTGTTGTGCCTACCCAAATACAAAGCAGAAACCCTTTCCATTCACACTTGAAAATCTCACCATATTACTGAAAGCATGCATGCATCTCTCTGTGCCTTTTCCTAGTGGCATCATACTTAAAAGAAACATACAAATAGATGTATACTTCTGTTTTATACGTATCGGATCTTCCAATGCATAACACGTGTGAAAATACATGTGGAAGCATACACATACCTCAGCAAAGTCAAAATGTTAAAACAAACACTAGAGCAATATACAATAGGCCACTATGTAACTTGCAACAGTGTGCAGCTTTTATGTATACCACTGAAAGCGATTGCGACTTTTCTATGCTGGTCAGATGCCACCAGCAGCCCAGTGAGGGTCTAAGTGGTATATTTCAACGCAAATGGACCTGTGTTACCTTCCTTTTACAAACGGGAGGACAGAAAGTGTTAGGAAGGGGCAGGAGGGGGGGTACGTGGGGGGGTCAAGGGACCTATCGTTCCCAGTCTCTCCATCTGCCGGCCCTGTAATATACGCTAATTCACCACGAGCAGGAAGCCTGACAACTACCTTCACTTATATTCATGTGTGCTTCACGAGTGTCAGCAAACCCGTGCACCAAGTCACCTGGCAACATTACATTTTTTTCTATCTCCCTGAAATTAATAAAACATGTGTCTTCTAAAACTCCCCCCCAAAGTATTTTTTGACAAGGTACAATCTGCAAACTTGGGTCATTTCCTTTACGTTCCCCGAACCGATTTTGGACCCCAATTCATCCCAGTACCTCAGACAAAAGACCATATAGTTCTTTCAACATGACACACTACACTCATGTATCATTCAAACTTGTATTTGTTGAAATTTCCAAATTAAAAACAAATTTAAGAAAACAATGTTCAACCTATTTTTTTACTATTATTTGATACATCCAACTGTCCATAATTACTTTTAAAAATATGAAAGGCAGGTGAGGCGTTATTCAGTGATTGCATAAGCTCTTTTGTACTACCGTAAGGCATTCTCTGACTATAACTAAACTGTGTTGCAGATTACATAAATACATGCATACTCCTGTAGTGAAAAAATGACTGAAACAGTACTGCCTCACAGTTTCTATGAGTCGCAGTGTATTCCCAGAATAATTTGAAAAATGCTTCCATTGTACATCACTGAATGGATAAGTTCATAGATAGTACTTCAAGAAATTCATCTCTGCATACATAGTGCCTCAGTGAATGCTTGAGTGCAAGAGTACTCCCTCGCTCATTGCATAACTGCATAAGTAATCCATGATTGATTTAATTTGTGTGGTAGTAGTGCCTACTTGATTGTATCAGTCCATGGCTACTGCCTAAGTGACTATATCAGTAAAAAGATAATACCTACCTGTTTACAACACTGCATGGAAACTGCCTGAGTAAAAAGATGACTTTGAGAGTAATTTCGGGGTCATTGTGGGAGTGCATGGGTAGTACCTGAGGGAATTGATGACTGCTTTGATACTGCCTGAGTCATTAATTAAGTGCAAGAATAGAATCAGGGAGTTTGCATAATTGTGTTGGTAATGTCTGATTGATTGATGTCTGTATAGCACAGCCTCCATGATTGCATAAAACATTACCCTTTTCATACATTTAATTACCTTGAAACTACTTTTATTCATGAATTGGATTCCTTGGTTTTGCATTTTGCTGTCAGAATGAAGATAAGTAAGTTTTCCTAACAGATAATCACACTGTTTGTTCTGTTCAATATTCTTTAGTTTGTACACAACTTAAATTAAACGGAAATTGTAACTTTCCGCTCCTAATTTAAACTGTTTTTTTAAACAAACTCCAGTAGCTGCTGTTATTCCCACGCTCAGTGTGCTTTTCAAAAGCAGTTATCTTATTCCAAATAACCGCAAGTGCTATTGCCTACAAGCAGGCATCCCGTACATACCAACTCTTTCACAACGTGTAACATGTTGCACCAATGTCTTCCATCCTCCCCCACATGCGTTTGGAGATAGTTTGGTCTGGCCTTCCATTCCTACTTTGAAAACAGATTTTAATAGTGAACACTAACTCAAAGCGCTACTGTTTCAACAACAAGTGGCTCACACATCAGCTCGTGAGACCTTCAAATAGCAGGTGGCTCAACCACCAAGTGACATTGACTCACTCCTCTATACCAATATCCCACTACATTTTGCACAATTTATACGCCAAATATTTAATCACTCTGAAACCGAAGGCCTACCACATTTATTTAAACTAGTCCACTCCCGCCTTGTTATCTCTTTTCAGACTATTTTTATAGTAAAACCGGATTTCATTCATTCTAATTTTGCAAGCGCATTTGGCGGGTTCCCTTGCTGCTCTTGCTGGTTTGCGCAGTGCTACTACGAAATGGCTGCCCGTCCTGTGCTTCAACCCCATCCACGTCAATTGCAGCTGTACCGTGAACGGATGCTACAACTTTTTGAATGCTTGCCATTGGCGATATTTGCCATCAGATATAGGCTGAATTTCCACTACGTATATTTCACCTGCGTGCAACCTGTGTTCTACTGTCTCCGGTGCCCCTTTGAATGCGACCTGCATGTCTGCCTCTCTACTACTTCACGCGATCCCCTGGATTATGAACTGTTGCTGCAACCAATGCTGGCTCATGACCAGGACTGTTCAGGAGACACACGCTTGATGGATGCGTTTAATAATGCAATAAGGGGGAGATGGAGTACATGCGCTCATGCGCAGCGCCTCTTGCAGCACACTATCATCGAATATGATGCAAGTTGCCCTGACATGCTCCTGCTTGCAGAAGATTACGATGACCATGTCTGTTCTTTCGACTTGCTGAATTGGATGGCAACCCTCTTTGCTTGGAGAGGTGCAGATGACCTTTTGGAGCTGATTGCATATCACGGTGCTTCTGAGTTCTTGAGCTTCGATGGATCTCCATAAGTGCGCATGGTAACCCGATTTGATGGCCTCTTATTTCTACACTTCAAGAACACTGTTTTTTTTCCTTTTTCTCATTTCCCCTTTCCTTCCTATTTGGATTTTCAGATATTGACTTTCTTTACGAATTCTATCAAACAGTTTTATTTTTGTTGTGGCACATATACTGCACATTACGCCATGTAATTTAAAATACATTTTTTAAAATGTTTCATGTCTGTGTCATATGTTACAAATACAATACAGACAGTTAATTCATTTCCCACCATGTCTTTAACCTAATTTGCCTGTTGCATCTTCACTACTCAGCAACTACTAACAATGTTGGGCCTACCCGAATGCAAACCAGAAACCCTTTACATGTTACAGTTCAAAAGTCTCACCATATTACTGAAAGGATGCATGCATCTCCCTGTGCCTTTTCCTAGTGGCTTCATACTTAAAACAAACATACAAATAGATCTATACCTGTGTTTTATAGGTATCCCATCTTCCAATACATAACTCGTGTGAAAATACATGTTGAAGCATAGACATACCTCAGCAAAGTTAAACTGTTACGACGAATCGTCGAGCAATGTAAATTGGGCCGATATGTAAGTTGCAACTGTGTGTGGCTTTTTTGTATAGCATAGAAGTCAATTACGACTTTCTCTGTGCTCGTCAGATGCTCCCAGCAGCCCAGTGAGGGTCAACGCAGATGGGCCTGTGTTACCTTCCTTTTACAAACGAGGGGAGAGGAATCGTTAGAGAGCGGGAGGAAGGAGGGGGGTCAAGGGACGTGTCATTCCTAGTCCCTCGATCTACCGCCCCTGTGATGTAGGCAGCTTCAGCACGAGCAGGAAGCCTGACAATTACCAATTAAGTGTGCAGGCAACATTTCATTTTTTTCATCTCCCTGAAGTTAATAAAGCATGTCCCTGTTAAAGCCCCCCCCCCCAGTATTTTCCCACAAGGTTCAATCTCCAGAAGCCCATTTTTTTTTACATATCCCAAGCCGACTTTGGACCCCAATTCATCCCTGTACTTTAGTCACAAGACCATGTAGTCCTTGCAACATGCCACACAGCACTCGTGTAGCATTGAAACCCATTGCGACTTTCTTTGTGCTTACAGATGCCACCAACAGGCCAGTGAAGGTCTAAGTGCTATTTTTCTCGGTAGATGGGCCTCTGTTACCTTCCTTTTACAAACGACGGGAGAGGAACCGTTAGAGAGCGGGAGGAAGGAGTGGGGTCAAGGGACGTGTCATTCCCAGTCTCTCGATCTGCCACCCCTGGATGTACGCAGCTTCAGCACGACCAGGAAGCCTGACAATTACCTTAACTTATATTCACGTATGCTTCACGAGTGTGCGCAAACCCGTGCACCAAGTGTGCACGCAACATTTCATTTTTTTCATCTCCCTGAAGTTAATAAAGCATGTCCCTGTTAAAGCATGTCCCCCCCCAGTATTTTCCCACAAGGTTCAATCTGCAGAAGGCCATTCCTTTTACATTTCCCTGGCCGATTTTGGACCCCAATTCATCCCTGTACCTTAGTCACAAGACCATGTAGTCCTTGCAACATGACACACTGCACTCGTGTAGCATTCAAACCGATTGTGACTTTCTCTGTGCTCTACAGATGCCCCCAACAGGCCAGTGAAGGTCTAAGTGCTATTTTTCACGGTAGATGGGCCTCTGTTACTTTCTTTTTAGAAAAAGGAGAGGGAGGAACCGTTGGGGGTAAGAAATGGGGGGGGAGTAAAGGGACGTGTCATTCCCAATCTCTTGATCTGCTGGCCCTCTAATATACGCAGATTCAGCACAGGGAGAGAGCCTGACAATTACCTTCACTTATATTCACATGTACTTCACCAGTGTGAAAAAATCAGTACACAAAATATGCAGGAAACATTTCCATTTATTTTTTATCTCCCAGACATTCAAAAAACATATCTCTTGTAAAGAAACGCCCCCCTGTATTTTCCGACAAGGCACAATCTACAAACATCCCTATTTCTCTTACATTTACCGGGCCGATTTTTGATCTTAATTCAACCCTGTACCTTAGTCACAACACCATGCAGTCCTTTTAACATAAGAGACTGCATTCCTCATTTCACGAAGACACTTAAATATATACGGCGCACTTCAACAATACTGTCCCAAAGACTCATACGAAGTACCATAATCACTAATCCCTTTACCAGCATGTCTTTGACCTCATCTGTCTTTTGCACCTTCATTACTCAGCAACTACTAACAGTGTTGACTCTACCCAAATGTAAAGCAGAAACCCTTTCCATATCACAGTTCAAAGTCTCACCATATTACTGAAAGCATGCGTACATCTGGCTGTGCCTTTTCCTAGTAGCACATACTTAAAAGAAACATACAAATAGATATATACCAATGTTTTATTGGTATCGGATCTTCCGATGCATAACACGTGTAAAAATACATGTAGAAAGGGACGTGTCATTCTTAGTCTCTCGATCTGCCGGCCTTCTAATGTCTGCACATTCTGCACGGCCAGGGAGTGTGACAGTTGCCTTCACTTATATTCAAATATAGCTCACCAGTGTCAAAAGTCCGAGCACAACGTCTGCACGCAACATTTCCATTTTTTTTTCATCACCCTCAAGTTAATAAAACATGCCTCTTTTAACCCCCCCACCTCCCCAGTATTTTTCGACAAGACAAAATCTGCAAACGTGCGACATTTCCTTTATGTTGCCCGGGTCGAATTTGTAACCCAAATTAACCGTGTACCTCACCTTCAAATCTATACACTCCTTTGAACATGACAAACTACACTTCTTCTTTCTCGAAGACACCTAAATACATATGGGGTACTTGTTCAGCAACTACTCACACTCTATGCACATTTTGTAACAAATGTGAAACAGCACACTTCGGTAACACTATGTTATTTAAAAAAAAAATATTTTCAAACTTTAAAATATCACCTCAAAGACTTAAGCACTACTACACAATATATAACACACCTTATTAATTTGTAACTCACCTCTGTAGTTGGTATGCAGATTTCAAATTTCACAAACGCATACAATATTTTCTTTCTCACACAATAAATGTAATTCAAGACTCTCATCAAGAATAGAGCCAGTAATGGCAACATTTCCCTCTCTTTCCGCACAGAAATAGATGTAAATAGCAAATCAAAATCCTTCCTTCATTATTTCAAATTGCAAAACACATTTCTATTGGTTACTCATATTAACCCTCTATAACTCTCTTCTAAAACGCCCCAAACTGGTTCTCTTATTTTGTGGTTTGGAGACTCCCCCACACAGCCGCATCGCCATACAGCCCCGAACCCTTATGACAATTCAGAAGCTTATTTCTAATAATACTACTGCAAATTTTAAACGACACACTTCTTATTAACATACTACTCATTTTGAAAAACTAACTTTAATAGCTTATCAGTTGTAATTAATTTTGCATTTCATATTTTAATACCACAGTTATTTCTACTCCTCCCCCAATCACCTTATTGCCAGTTTCCATACCAACAGTTTCTGCAACATTCAACGGCAGGTGCAAGTCACAAGTTCACCATATTTCATCCCAACAGTTTCTGCAACATTCAACGGCAGGTACAAGTCACAAGTTCACCATATTTCATCCCAACAGTTTCTGCAACATTCAACGGCAGGTGCAGGTCACAAGTTCACCATTTTTTTAAAGTTCAGAACAGTACCTTCCAAATGCAAGTAGCAGGTGTGGTTGACTTCTGCACGTCTGATCGTATCCTATGTAGTGTACGTTTCAAACATTTTTTATTAACCAATCAGAAACATACTTTTTCACTAAACTAACAGGCACCCTAGTTTTCACTGCACAATGTTCTTCATCAGCCAATCAGTTATCGTTTTCTCCCCAAAAAAGCTTCTTCTCCACCTTTCAACATATCTCTCATTCTACCAACGGACTACATGAGCTACAGACATCTTTTGATTCCTTCCATCCATACCTTCAAAATGCTAGTATGGATCATAGGACACAGCTATGTTTTCTGGTGCAAAAGGTATGCTGAACACAGACGTATTGACAAAGACCTAGGTTTACAAAATGTGGACATTAAATGGTTTGCACAGAGAGGATTAAAGTGGCACCAATTGTTGCCGTTGGTTAAAACCTCTTTGCATCTCCAACACCCTGACCTCATGATTGTGCACTGTGGTGGCAACGACCTAGGCACATTGACTGGGGTAGGTCTGGAAATGCTCATGAAGGATACCTTTGCACAATTGATGTTGCTTTTGCCTCAAACTGTCTTTGTATACTCCAATATATGCCAAAGACAAAAGTGGAAATGGTCAAATCAATTCTGTCCTCAGATTGAGAAAGCTAAGAAGAATGTCAATAAAGCTGTGTCTGCATACCTCAGAGATCATAGAATGGGGTCCATCTACAACAACAATCTACGTTTTCATATGGATGACATATACAGAAGTGATGGAGTTCATTTCACAGATCAAGGAAACAGAGTTTTTCTTAACAACCTGAAGCTCTGCATCCGCACTTACATGTAGCTCCAACAAACTCATAATCAAAACAAGGGCTCTTTTTAGAGCCACACTATAACTCAAAACTCAGGCGGGTCATTTTAGGCCCAGGGAACCGCATCCCCCGTAGCCTGGCCACAATGTTTGGGAACCGCGCAAGGAGCCCCAATCCCCCGCACTCCCTGCCACCTCCCCGCCTCCTGTGGCAGCTGGCATTCCTTTTGAACAAAGCCAGCTGCTCCATGCAAGCTCCCTTTCCTAAAAGCAAATCTGCTTTGCTTCATAAAAGCGAGAGCAAATTTCCTCCTCTCCCTTCCATGAAGTGAAGCAGAAGTTTGCTATGACAGAGCGGGAACTCTGCATAGATCCCGCCCTGCCATAGCAAACTACAATGTCCCAGGGGTAGCCACCACCGGTCATTGTTGAAACCGGCCCTCAGACATAACGATACCCAGGCCATGGAAAGCTCCTCAAGGGAAATTGGATGATACGACTCCATCCAATTTAAAGGCCCGCGAACATCGTACTCCCCGGGGCTGGCAGTTCGCAACAGACCCCCGCATTTTAATTCATGAATGCCCGGGGAAGTAGTGCCTTCCGGGACAGTGTGGGGAGGCTTCACCCCTCCACACTTAAATTTTACGTATACCTCAAAAGACGTGCTGCTCTTTGGAGCGCAGGGGTAGGGAAGACGCGTACCCCCCCCATATCATTCTATTTCTTCTGAGGAAGTGGCGGTCCCCATGACATAAGTAAACCCCGCATCATAACTAAACATTGTTCCCGGGAATTGGCCCACCCGGGGGCTTAATTAAACAAAGCGCGCGACACCGCTGTTCGTTTTTCTTTTTCCTGCCGTGATTTCCAGGCCCTACGCGAATCAAGGGAATCCTGCCAAAAACATAAAAAATGTTTTTTTTTTACCTTCGGACTCCCTGTGCCACCCCCTGAGCACCCTAGGGAGGTCACAGTGTTCCTACCCTGCCCTCTTCTACTGTTTTCCCCCTTTTTCCCCCTACTCGTTTCAACCGAGTCACAAGATGGTTGCCAACGCTTCCTAGTTTGAAGTGTTGGCAGCCAATCAGAGGCAAGCTCGTGCTCGGAACGGCTCAGCCAACCAGATCTCACAATTCTCAAATATCGATATCTGTAAATCTTTAAATAGCTCAAAAACTACTGAACGGATTTACACCATTTAAAGAAAAGCGTGCTTTCTGGACCAAGAGCCATCTCTCTGCCAAATTTGGTGTAATTCCGTTCAGCAGTTCGGGCTGTAGCCGTGTCTAAAGTTTCCTATGGAAATTAACATGGAGAAAGCACGTTTTGGGACCCCCCTTTTTTCTCGGCCCCCGCTTGACGAATCACCCCAAAACGTTCAAGACAGGAGCTGACCGGAGCGCCCCATTAGTTTTGAAAATTTCGCGAAGATTCGTCAAATGGCGCCAAAGATATTGGCAAAAGAAAAACCGCTTTTAAATAGAAACAAGGTCCTAACTATAACTACCTACTGGCGACCGCCAGTAGGTATATATATATATATATATATATATATATATATATATATATATATATATATATATATATATATATATATATATATATATATATATATATATATATATATATATACGAAGAAAGCTTCCGGCGCAGCTGATCACATTCGCCAAGCGGGGTTGGTGCTAGGTGCGGGTGCCGGAACCCGATTATTCATGGAAGAAACTCCCATAATTCGATTTCAAATACAGAAGGACTCGCACACCAAGGTCACATTTCAGAAGATTAGTGTATTAAATTCAACGGCAACGCGTTTCGACCACAAGGGTCTTTTTCACAAGGCTGTTTATATATATACACACACACACAGATATATATGTGCGTGTGTGTGTGTATATATATATTCACTGAAAAACCATAAGGTTTTAGGGACAGTTATAGTTAGTTGGACATTGCACTCGTACAAAACCCGTGAAATTCCCCCGTTATAGTTAGTTCAGGTAACTATAACTCGCGCCCCCGCAATGCACTGCTGATGACGTCACATATTACATCACTCATGACATGGTCAGTGACATCACTGATGACATCACTGATGACATCTCAAATGACATCACTGATGACATCACTGATGACATCATCCAGTGACTGTGTGTTTCTGTAAAGTTTAAATATGTTTAATATATATAGGGAAAGGCGTATTGAAGAATGAGTGGGTGTATAAGTGTCTGAATGGATGATTTAGTACGTGAGTGACTGACTCTACAAGTGAGTGATTAAATGTATCTTACTGAATGCATGGGTTAGTGACTAAACTGTGTGAATGTCTGTATCCGTCTGTCTGTTGGTTTGTAAGCGGCTGCATGGCTTTCTGAATAGCTACATGAGTGTCTACATGGGTTATTGATTGATTGTCTGAGTATCTGTATGGGTGCCTGAGTGTTTGTGTGGGTGGGGTGTGTGTGACTCTGTACATAGATGTGTGAGTGGGTGATTCACTGGGTGCATGGTTTCAAGAGTGCGTCTGTGATGGACTGTATGGGTGGGTGAGTGTGTGTATGGGTGTGTTAGTGATTGAATGTATATCTCAGTGGTACATGTGTGAGTAACTACATATGTGAAAGGCAGTATATATGTGTGTTGGAGTATATAAATGGCTATAAGTGAGAGTGTGTGATTGTGAGAGTGGCTATATGGATGAGTGTGTGCTTGCATCAGTGATTGCATAGGAGCGTAAGAATGTGCTAGTATTTTTATGAGTAAGTGAGCTGGTGTATATAACTGTATAGGTGAGTAAATTGGAGTGTGATTAATTATTTGCATGACTGACTAGGTGTGTGAGTACCTCTATGGATGAGTTGCGTTGTGTGAGTGTTTATATAGGTGTATGAGTGCATATGATAGTCCTGTACTGAGTGACTGTAAGTATGAGTGACTGTACGGGTGAGTGAGTAGATGTGTGTGTGTAGACCTAAGAATCAGTGAGTGGATATGTACTTATTGGTATTGGAGTGTGTATGGTTTTGAGAATGGCAGTCTGTAATTTAGAGTGGGTGTATCAAAACTTATATTAGGGTGTGAGAAGATGCATTAAATTCTCACATGGATGATGTCATCAGTGATGTCATCAGTGATGTCATTTGAGATGTCATCAGTGATGTCATCAGTGATGTCACTGACCATGTCATGAGTGATGTAATATGTGACGTCATCAGCAGTGCATTGCGGGGGCGCGAGTTATAGTTACCTGAACTAACTATAACGGGGGAATTTCACGGTTTTGTACGAGTGCAATGTCCAACTAACTATAACTGTCCCTAAAACCTTATGGTTTTTTCAGTGAATTTCTAAGGTTTTTTAAATGCTAATTTCTAACTATAACGTGCCTGAAACCTATGGTTTTTTCAGTGAATTTCAAAGTTTTTTAAATGCTAATTTCTAACTATAACGTGTCTGAAACCTATGGTTTTTTCAGTGAATTTCAAAGGTTTTTTAAATGCTAATTCCTAACTATAACATGTCTGAAACCTACGGTTTTTTCAGTGAATTTCAAAGGTTTTGTAAATGACAATTTTTAAATGTATTAATTGTTATATTTATTTTTTTCATACTGATTTACTACATTTTTAGAAACAATTTTTTTTTACATATTTTATTTTTTAAATTACATTGTAATTACATTATACATTACAAAAAATACTTTCTCAGAATGAATTACTTTAGTTTAAATACTTTGCACATAGGCAATAGACTTTTAAGTACAGTAGTTACAGTTGTTGCAATGGGCAACACATTTTCAAACACAATGCAACATTCAGCTCAATGTGAATTTCTAGTTAAATGCAATTAGTTACTTTATGGATTACTTTTTCTAACCACAGGACTGGATCCTATATTCAGTCCTGGGACATCTCCTGTAAACAGTTGAGTAAAAGCGTTTTGGTTACAGTAGTGATTTTTAAGGAATATTATTGTATTTTAAAAAGTTGACACTTAGAAACTTTTTCACATAGAATCACCAATGTTATCCTATGGGAGGAAATTCACTTAGCAGGTAAGTAGTGTTATCGTTGCTTTTTCTTACTCAGTGTTGGATCCTGGATCCAGCACTGGTGCATCTCCTGTAAACAGCTGAAAGAATGCATTTAAGTCATACAGGCGATTTTTAAGGAATATTTGTAGTTTGTGAAAATCGACACTTTGAAACTTTTCTGCTGAAAACCAGACAATGGATTCCTATGGAAGAAAATATAAGTTACTGGTAAGTACGGTTAAAATTACTTTTCAGGGTCAGTGCTGGGCTAAAAGATGCAGCACTGAGGTCTCTCCTGATAACAGGTGAGTAAATCAAAATTCGTATTTCGGCTGATTTTAGAGGAATATTTTAAAGTTCCAAAACTCCACACTTAGAAGAATTTCCAAGTGAAACCAGTCAATGTTAGCCTATGGAAGGAAATTCAAGTTACTTTAAGTACGGTTAAAATTACTTTTCAGGACCAGTACTGGGCTGAAAGATACAGCACTGAGGTCTCTCCTGATAACAGGTGAGTAAATCGGAATTCGTATTTCGGCTGATTTTAGAGGAATATTTGTATGTTTTAAAAATCAACACTTAGAAACTTTTTCAGCAAAAAGCAGGCAATGATATCCTATGGAAGGAAATTCAAGTTACTGGTAAGTACGGTTAAAATTACTTTTGAGGATCAGTACTGGGCTGAAAGATGCAGCACTGAGGTCTCTCCTGATAACAGGTGAGTAAATCGGAATTCGTATTTCGGCTGATTTTATAGGAATATTTTAAAGTTCCAAAACTCCACACTTAGAAGAATTTCCAAGTGAAACCAGTCAATGTTAGCCTATGGAAGGAAATTCAAGTTACTGGTAAGTACAGTTAAAATTACTTTTCAGGACCAGTACTGGGCTGAAAGATACAGCACTGAGGTCTCTCCTGATAACAGGTGAGTAAATCGGAATTCGTATTTCGGCTGATTTTAGAGGAATATTTGTATGTTTCAAAAATCAACACTTAGAAACTTTTTCAGCAAAAAGCAGTCAATGATATCCTATAGAAGGAAATTCAAGTTACTGGTAAGTGCGGTTAAAATTACTTTTCAGGATTAGTACTGGGCTGAAAGATGCAGCACTGAGGTCTCTCCTGATAACAGGTGAGTAAATCAGAATTCGTAGTTCGGCAGATTTTAGAGGAATATTTGCACAATGGTGAAGGGAGGGGCGGGGCCTGAGGTGACATCTGTGCAAACGCGCCCGTGGCGCGTTTTAAGTTGGGGGATTAAGTCCCCTTGAATCATGAGGGTCCCTAGGGGCCAACTAGCCCACCAGGAACCTCCAGTATGCGCTAGGGCTGCGTTGCAGAGACGTGTAGAGAGGCCACACCCCTTTTACACCTCTCTGCAACGCAGCTCTGTGGCGCTTTCTGGATGTACCTGTTGGGCTAGTTGGCCCCCAGGGACCCTCAGGATTGAAGGGGATTTAATTCCCCATCTTAAAACGCGCCACGGGGCCTGTTTGCACACATGTCACCTCAGGCCTCGCCCCCTCCCTTCACCACTGTGCAAACGCGCCCGTGGCGCGTTTTAAGTCGGGGGATTAACTCCCCTTGAATCCTGAGGGTCCCTGGGGTGCAACTAGCCCACCAGCTACCTCCATTAAGCGCCACAGAGCTGCGTTGCAGAGAGGTGTAAAAGGGGCGTGGCCTCTGTACACCTCTCTGCAAGGCAGCCCCTGGCGCATACTGGAGGTTCCTGGTGGGCTAGTTGGCCCTCAGGGACCCCCAGTATTCAAGGGGAATTACTTCCCCTTCTTAAAACGCGCCAGGGGGCGCGTTTGCAGAGTACTGCAGGGAGGGGGCGGGCCTCCGGCACAATGCCGTTTTTTTTTTTTTTTTAATGGGAGGGGGCTGCGTGGCCCCCCTTCCTCGGCCACTTTTGGCCCCGGGGACCCCATCCCCCGGGGCCTGAGCATTTTTTTGTTTTATTTAAAAAAAAACGGGAAGGGGGCCGCGTGGCCCCCCTTCCCTGGGCCTCTATTGGCCCCGGGGACCCCATCCCCCGGGGCATGCCCTCTTTTTTAAATAAAAAATATGGAGGGGGGCTGCGTGGCCCCCCTCCTCAGGCCACTTAAGGCCCCGGGGACCCCATCCCCCGGGGCCGGCCTTGCCCTTATTTTTTTTTTTTTATTTATTTATTTTTATTTGGGGAGGGGGCTGCGTTGCCCCCCTCCCGGGCCACTTATGGCCCCGGGGACCCCATCCCCCGGGGCCTGGCCTCTGGTTGGGGACTGTGGGGGTCCCCAATCCCCCACAGTCCCGCCGGCTCCCCGCGTCCTATGGGAGCCGGCATTGCTTTTCCACATGGGGAGCAGCTAAGATGCTGCTCCCCATGTGGAAAGCAATTGGTTTGCATTTTGAAAGAGAGAGCAGGTTTCCTGCCTCTCTTTCAAAATGCAAACCAAGTTTGCTATGACAGGGCGGGAGCCGCGAGGCTCCCGTCCTGTCATAGCAAACAGCAGTGTCCCGGGGTAGGCACCCTGGGACACTGCAGGAGCCGGCCCTGGGGGTGGTGGTCCCCAGGGCCATCAAGGGCTCCAGGAGGGGGCCGCGCGGCCCCCTCCCTACATTTTGAAAGCCCCGGGGAGGTGGTGGTCCCCGGGGCTTGGGGGTCCAAAACGGACCCCCATTTTCAATAGTTCTTAGTGCCCCGGGAGGTGGTGGTCCCCGGGCGTGTGGGGGCTGGAGCCCCCCACACAGGTTTAAAAAAAAAAAAAGCCCCGGGGAGGTGGCGGTCCCCGGGGCTGCGGGAGGGCTCAGAGCCCTCTCGCACCATTTATGATAAAGCCCCGGGGGGGGTGGTCCCCGGGCTTGGGGGCCCTTAGAGGCCCCCCATAAATAAAATAAACCCCCCAGCATGCCCCCGGGACTTGGCCCACCCGGGGGCAAATTAACATTTTTTTTTTTATCGGCAGGATCCACGCACCCTGAGCGCATCCTGCCGATTTTTAAAAAAAATGCTTTTTTTTGCCCAGGGGGTCCTTGTGGGACCCCCTGAGCAGACCTAGGGGGTCAGGGTGTTTCTACCCTGCCCCCTTTGTGCGTTTTGCGCACTTTTTTTTACTGCTTTCTTGTTCCTCGGTTCTACCGAGGAACAAGATGGCTGCCAACACTTCCTGGTTTGGAGTGTTGACAGCCAATTAGCAGACAGCTCGTGATCGGGAGGGTGCGCGGATCCTCCGTGCCCATAGATATATATGTACTTTTACTTTTGATTTTCTCAGCAACTACTGAACGGATTTACACCATTTAACAAAAAGGGTTCTTTCTGAACCAAGAACTACCTCTTTGCCAAATTTGGTGTAATTCCGTTCAGCAGTTTGGGCTGTAGCCGTGTCTAAAGTTTCCTATGGAAAAATGAATGGGGAAAATGCGTTTTGGGACCCCCCTTTTTTCTCGGCCACCGCTTAACGAATCACCCCGAGACTTTCAGGGTAGGAGCGGACCGGAGCGCCCCACAAAGTTGGAAAATTTCGCGAAGATACGTCAACCGGCAAGAGAGTTATTTCAAATAGAATGTCACGGATTTCCTATTGAAAATAGGTCCTAACTATAACTATCTACTGGCGACCGCCAGTAGATAATATGTAAAGCGTCTGCTTCCTGATACACCCACACACACACACACATATATATATATATATATATATATTCACTGAAAAAACCAGAGGTTTCATGGATGTTATAGTTAGGAATTAGCAGTTAAAAAACCTTTGAAATTCAATGAAAAAAACAGAGGTTTCAGGGACGTTATAGTTAGAAATTAGCATTTAAAAAACCTCAGAAATTCACTGAAAAAACCACAGGTTTCAAGGACGTTATAGTTAGTTGGACATTTCACTCTTACAAAACCAGAGAAATTCGGCCGTTATAGTTAGTTGAGCTAACTATAACTCACGCCCCCGCAATGCACTGCTGATGACGTCACATATTACATCACTCATGACATGGTCAGTGACATCACTGATGACATCACTGATGACATCTCAAATGACATCACTGATGACATCACTGATGACATCATCCAGTGACTGTGTGTTTCTGTAAAGTTTAAATATGTTTTTTATATATCTATATATGCCAAGGTGATTGAAGAATGAGTGGGTGTATGAGTGTCTGAATGGATGATTTAGTAGGTGCGTGACTGACTGTATAAGTGAGTAATTAAACGTGTCTTACTGAATGCATGGGTTAGTGACTAAACTGTGTGAATGTCTGTATCAGTCTGTCAGTTGGTGTGTAAGCGGCTGCATGGGTTCGTGAGTAGCTACATGAGTGTCTACATGGGTTATTGATTGGTTGTCTGAGTATCTGTATGGGTGCCTGAGTGTCTGTGTGAGTGAGTGTGCATAGATGTGTGAGTGGGTAATTCACTGGGTGTACGGGTTCAAGAGTGCATCTGTGAAGGGCTGTATGGGTGGGTGATTGTGTGTATGGGTGTGTTGGTGAGTGAATGGTTGTCTCAGTGGTACATGTGTGAGTAACTACATATGTGAAAGTCAGTATATGTGAGTGTTGGACTATATAAATGACTATATGTGAGAGTGAGTGATTGTGAGAGTGGCTTGATGGATGAGTGTGTGCTTGTGTCAGTGACTGTATAAGAGAGTAAGTATGTGTTAGTATCTGTACGAATAAGTGAGGTGGTGTGTGTATAACTGTACAGGTGAGTAAATGGGAGTGTGATTGATTCTTTGCATGACTGACTAGCTGTGTGAGTAACTCTATGGTTAGTGGTATTGTGTGAGTATCTGTATAGGTGTATGAGTGCATATTTCAGTGGCTATATTGATGAGTGACTACGTGTATGAGTGACTGTATGGGTGAGTGGATGTGTGTGTAGACCTATGAATCAGTGAGTCGGTATGTACTAACTGGTATTGGTGTTTCTAAGGTTTCGAGAATGGTAGTCTGTATTTTAGGGGGGTATCAAAGGTTATATTAGGGTGTGAGGAGGTGCATCAGATGATCACGTGGATGATGTCATCAGTGATGTAATCTGTGATGTCATTTGAGATGTCATCAGTGATGTCATCAGTGATGTCACTGATCATGTCATGAGTGATGAAATATGTGACGTCATCAGCAGTGCATTGCGGGGGCGCGAGTTATAGTTAGCTCAATTAACTATAACGGTCGAATTTCTCTGGTTTTGTACGAGTGAAATGTCCAACTAACTATAACGTCCCTGAAACCTGTGGTTTTTTCAGTGAATTTCTGAGGTTTTTTAAATGCTAATTTCTAACTATAACGTCCCTGAAACCTGTTTTTTTCAGTGAATTTCAAAGGTTTTTTAACTGCTAATTCCTAACTATAACATCCATGAAACCTCTGGTTTTTTCAGTGAATTTGTAAGGTTTTTTAAATGCTAATTTGTAAATATGCCTACATAGGTAGGACATGTGCAGAAAGATGAAGAAAGGCGCAGAAAGAAGCAAGAGAAGTGCAGAAAGAGGCAACAGAAGTCCAGAAAGAGGAAGAAAGGTGCAGAAAGAACCAAGATATGTGCAGAAAGAACCAACAGAGGTGCAGAAAGAGGCCTACTTTGACTGTACCTTGCAACAGACTCCTACAAAGTACCCTAATCACTAATCCTTCTCCGAAGATGTCTTAAACCTCACTTTTCTCTTGAAGGTTCACTATTAATCGACTGCTCAGAATGTTAGGCCTACCAAATATAAAACAGCAATCCTAAGCATATCACTGTTGTAAGTCTGACCAAGTTTGCGAAGGTATGCATGCATGTCTATGCTTTTACCTAGTGATATGTTAAATAAAAATAAACATGCAAACACTTAAATACCTGTGTTTCAAACAGCATACTCTGTAAATTTGTGTAAAAGAAGGCATATGCATTTCTTTCTGCTCACAATACAGGGCACATGGGTATGCAATAGTATATTTGAGGGGCTCTATAACACATGTATACATAAGACATGTATGCCTGTGCAACCGAATGACAGAGCAGAACTGAGAAGATTTGACCACCTATTGGAGAAATTACCCGCTTTTTAAGCTAAAATCTTCAGATGCATAATACATGTAAGAATACATATACAAGTAGACATATACCTCAGTCACGAGAGCACGCAGACCTTTAAACTTGACAGCTTGCACTTCCCATTTGAGTACAGAAGGAGGCAAGAGAAGTACAGAAACAGGCAAAAAAGGTGCAGAAAGAAGCAAGAGCAGTGCAGAAAGAACCAACAGAGGTGCAGAAGGAGGCAAGAGGGGTGCAGAAAGAGGCAAGAGGGGTGCCGAAACTTGCAAGAGAGGTGCAGAAAGAAGCAACAGAGGTGCGGAAGGAGACAAGAGAATTGCAGAAACAGGCAAAAGGGGTACAGAAATGGAACAGGTGGGCAGACTGAGGCAAGAGAGGTGCAGGAAGAGGGGTGCAGAAAGCGGCAAGAGGGATCCAGAAATTTGGAACAGAGGTGCAGAAAGAAGCAAGAGCAGTGCAGAAAGAACCAACAGAGGTGCAAAAAGAGGCAAGAGGGGTGCAGAAAGGGGTAGGAGAGGTGCACAAAGAGGCAAGAGGGGTATAGAAAGAGGCAGGAGGGGTGCAGGATGAAGGAAGAGAAGTGCAGAAAGAAGAAACAGAGGTGTTGAAAGAGGCACGAAGGATGCAGAAAGAGGCAAGAGAAGTGCAGAAAGAAGCAACTGAGGTACAGAAAGAGGCAAGAGTGGTGCAGAAAGAGGGAAGAGAGGTGTAGAAAGAGGCAAGAGAGTTGCACAAAGAGGGAAGAGGGGTGCAGAAAAAGGCAAGAGGGGTGTAAAAAGAAGCAAGTGAGGTGCAGAAAGAGGTAGGAGAGGTACAGAAAGAGGCAAGAGAGGTGCAAAAACAGGCAAGAGAAGTGCAGAAAGAGGCAAGAGAATTGCTGAAAGAACAACAGAGGTGCAGAAAGAGGCAAGAGAGGTGCAGAAAGAGGGAAGACGAGTGCAGAAAGAAACAACAGGGGTGCAGAAAGAAGCAAGACAGGTGCAGAAAGAAGCATGAGAAGTGCAGAATGAAGCAATGGGGGTGCAGAAAGAGGCAAGAGAAGTGCAGAAAGAGGGAACAGGGGTGCATATAGAGGCAAAAGAGGTACAGAAAGAGGTAAGAGGGGTGCAGAAAGAGGCAAGATGGGTGCAGAAAGAGGCAAGAGAGGTGCAGAAAGAAGCAAGAGCAGTGCAAAAGAACCAACAGAGGTGCAGAAAGAGGCAAGTGAGGTGCAGAAGGGGGCAACAGAACTGCAGGAAGAGGCAAGAGAGTTGCAGAAATAGGCAAAAGGGGTGCAGAAGGAGGGAACAGGTGGGTAGACTGAGGCAAGAGAGGTACAGAAAGAGGGAAGAGGGGTGCAGAAAGAGGCAAGAGGGATGCAGAAATTTGGGACAGAGGTGCAGAAAGAAGCAAGAGCAGTGCAGAAAGAACCAACAGAGGTGCAGAAAGAGGCAAGAGGGGGACAGAAAGAGGCAAGTGAAGTGCAGAACGAAGTAAAAGAGGTACAGAAAGAGGCAAGAGAACTGCATGAAAAGGCAAGAGAGGTGCAGAATGAGGCAGGCGAGGTGCACAAAGAAGCAAGAGGGGTACAGAAAGAGGCAAGAGGGGTGTAGAAAGAAGCAACAGAGGTGCTGAAAGAGGCAAGAGGTGTGCAGAAAGAGGCAAGAGAAGTGCAGAAAGAAGCAACAGAGGTGCAGAAAGAGTCAAGAAAGGTGCAGAAGCAGGCAAGAAAGGTGCAGAAAGAGGGAACAGGGGTGCAGGGGTGCAGAAAGAGGCAATAGGGATACAGAAATTTGCAAGAGAGGTGCAGAAAGAAGCAAGAGCAGTGCAGAAAGAAGCAAGAGAAGTACAGAAAGAAGCAAGAGAGGTGGACAAAAAGGGAAGAGGGGTGCAGAAATAGGCAAGAGGGATGCAGAAATTTGCAAAAGAGGTGAAGTGCAGAAAGAACCAACAGAGGTGCAAAAAGAGGCTTATGACATATTGATCCACGCAGTACCATTTGCTTCTCTAGAATCTTAGGGTCCACCACTGGCGTGCTTGCTGCAGGGAGTGGAGAGGTACCCTGTGTGGGCACATATGTGCTGTGAAATGCCAGTCTGTCTTCAGGTCCCTCTGACCCATGACGTGAACCTTGTAAACCATTGCAGAAGGCTGTCCTGTGGTACTGTCACTTGCTAAGCATCTACATGCATTGTACCAAAGAGCTCGGGGACAAGATGGCATGACTTCACAAATGTTTAGAGTTAGGTACAAAACAAGCGGGAGAATTAGAAAAATATATATATAATGAGAATAAAACAGGAACATATAAAAAAGGCAAGGAGGCGTGAGGAGGCTGACAGTTGGAGTGTTCGAAAAAAGGCAAGTAAAGTAGAAAACAGAGAAGATGCACACATAGAAAATGGGAAAAGATGGGCAGAGGGGCAGGAGGGGAAAAGAGACAGAGTGGTCAACTGTCACACAAGGCAGGCAGAAAAGATTAAGATAGATAGAAAATGAGACAAGACAGACAGAAACAAAGGTAACAAGGGAAACACGCAGATAAAAAAAATTAAAATCACAACAAAGAGACAGATACAGTGAGCTATGGCTAAAGTGGAGGCAGGCAGATAGAAAAAAGGCAAAAGGATGACCGAATATTCAGACGGACAGGTGCCACACAGCAAAGAGACACAGGAAGGCAGATAAAAGGCGGAGAAAAGCTAGCTATGGAAAAAGTAAAAGCAAACAGAGAATGACAACAAGGCAGGCAGACGGTTAAAGAAGGGATACACACAAGTAAACCAAGAGGGGAAATGAGGAAAGGCAGGATAAGGGACAGATACAATAATATAAAAAAACAGGCAGTTAAAAAAAGCCAAAAAATAGGTTTAACCAGGCAGACAGACGAATAAAAAAATGACGAAAGACAGACTGAAAAGTAGAACAACCATTAAGCAGTAGTACAGAGAATGAGCAAACGGCACACAGACACAAAAGGGTAAAAAAGAAATTTGGCAAAAGACAAATGGAATGACAAGCGGATGGGAGCTCAGACAGAAAATGGCAACCACACATTCGGGCAGCCATGCACAGCTTGAACATAGGAGAGTCGGGCAGACAGAGAGAAAACAAGAAAAGCAGATAGAAAATGTCGAAAAGACAAGCGCTACTGATGTGCAGCGGATGATAAAAGGGGGAAAGATAGGTCGGTTGAAAGACTTAAAAAGCAAAAGACAGGCTTCTAGATAGAGGGGAGGGCAAATAGAAAAATACATAGATTGAAAAACGTTTGCAGCTAGTGGATGGCAGAAGGACAGATACTAGCATAAAAGGGAAATGGAGTGAAACCAGACTGAGATGATAACAGAAAGACCGGTGGGAAGCGAATAACAAAAAACACTCTTAGAAATAAAGAAAAATACAGGCAGAAAGACAAACAACCGAAAGCTAGAAGAAACACAAGTACATTTTGCAAAAAATGAACGAGTTGTGTGTAAAACACCAAATGCACTGTCACGTATAGGCGCAGATAGCCTGGGAAACACCGTAGCATACACTGTTGCGTGAAAGAGAAAGTATGGAGTGTGCACGGCAAGACTACAACTCCCATAATGCTAAGGGAGTGGTTCTTCGTCCTACCTCGTCTCGCTACATAATCACCGCCTACTCACAAACCGGTGCTTGTCACCTGGGAATTACACGTTAACCAGAGGGCCGTTTCAACTCCGCTTGCTGTGAATCTACTGCCGGTATACTCAAGCCCTCGTCTCCTCTCGGCCGCAGGGGGTTATCCTGCAATAGAGAGAGACTGCCGTGGGCGGGTTTCCTTCGGTCGCGCTGGAGCGCAAACGGACGTTTTTTCCTGCTTTCAAGCCCACGGTTACCTACAGCCTGAGCGATGGATACCAACACCGTTCTCACTTCCGTGTTGGACACATTGACCGCATTGCGGATGGAAGTAGATGCCTTTCGGGTGGAAAACTTAGAATTAAAAAAGGAGATGGGCACCATGAGGCGAGAAGTAGCAGGGCTATCTCGCACCAACCCTACGGGTACAAGAGGGGCCTCTTACATTAGGGACTGGACCATACCACCGCCACTCCCATCTCACGGCATAGACATGGCCCAGTCCCAGGGAGGGGGAACAGGCCCATTCACAAACCTTTATCCTACTCCTTCTCAGGCAGGCCCTTCCTCCCTTCAAGTGATACAGCCCGTACAGTTGCCTCTTGCCCCTCCCGAAAGATTCTTTGGGGATCCAAAAAAGTTTGGGATTTTTCTGGGTCAGTGTAAACTGCACTTTATGTGCAAGCCTGCGGTGTTTCCTAATGACCAGGCAAAGACGACATTCGTTATGTCCTACCTTGGAGGGAACACAGCCAGTTGGTCCTTCCCCCTAATAGAGAGAGACGATCCCGTCTTGCACAACTTTTCTACCTTTTGTGAAGAGATGCGCAAGCTATTCGATAGAAAGGCGCACCAGCTTTCTTTAGACAGGGAACTCATTACGCTTAAGCAGGGCACACAAGACCTACTCACGTATATAACCGCTTTCAACAGGCTCATCGTGGAAACCGATTGGCCCATGGAAAAAAGAACTTCCTTATATTACCAGGGGCTGAGAGGCAAACTGAAGGACGTATTAGCCCAGGTTGTCCATATGCCCGCTACCTGCGACGAACTCATCGACCTCACCGTTCTACTGGATCATCGGCTTCAGGAGAGAAAGGGTGACAAACAGCGTACCGACTCCAAGTTCCTGCTTTCCCGACCTAAACCCATGACGGAAGAACACCCACAGGCCACCGATGGGACAGAACCAATGCAGATAAGTGGCATACGAGGGCCAATAAGCCAAGACGAGAGGGAAAGAAGACGAAGACAAAGATTATGCATGTACTGTGGAAAGCCCGGTCATTACATCAAGGATTGCAAGACAAAAACCAAGGCGATATACAAAGAAAACAAAGGGACCAGGAACGTGCCTGTGGTGGAGTACCTTTCTGAGAATCCGGGAAACTAATACGCTCAAACAAGCTAGAGACCCCTTGTTTGAGGGCAATAGATGAAGAGGTCTTTCCGGCCGTGGCCAATACGGTCCAATCTTCGGTGGCCCATATGAATGTGTGCGTTACATTGGAGATACCTGGAGTGGAGCCCATAATAGTGCATGCTCTACTAGATTCTGGGGCCACTGGTAATTTTATGGGCCAGCACTACGCACAAGAACTTGGTGTACCCTGCATAAGAAAAAAGATACCGGAACCAGTGAAGGCAGTGAATGGTACGGCATTGACGTCGGGCCCTGTGCGTTTTCACACCCAGTGAATTCTAATGCAGGTCGGAATGAGCCATTTCGAACTCATTCAATTCGATCTAATAGATGCCCCCCATTTCAAGCTCATTTTGGGTATGCCTTGGCTTACACAGCATGATCCTTTAGTTCAATGGGCGGCACGTACAGTCACCTTGAACTCCTCATTTTGCACAGAACATTGTACAAGAGAGAAAGTCCAGACAACTTACCAGGCGGAGAATCCAGCTGAACTGCTTGCTAGTGGGTGTAGTGCACAGAGTGTGTGTTGTATCTCCACGCTACTGGAGGAATACAAGCAGTACCATGCAGTATACAGCGAACAAGAAGCAAGCAAGTTGCCCCCGCACAGGGATTATGATTGTGTGATCGACTTGGAGCCCTATGCCAGCATACCATGCAGTCATATATACGCCCTCACTGAGGCTGAAACCACCTATCTGCAGCAATACCTGGATAAATTGCTGTCCTCTGGCTTCATCCGCCCTTCCTCCTCCACAGCTTCCTCGCCACTATTCTTCATTCCGAAGCACGAAGGGGGCTTAAGGGCTTGTATTGATTATAGGGCAATCAACAGAGTGACCAAAAAGAACAGGTATCCTCTGCCCTTAATACATGTTCTACTGGGCCAGTTGAAGGGAGCCAAAGTGTTCATCAAACTGGACCTCCGGGGAGCCTACCATTTGGTACGGGTGCGGCGAGGGGACGAATGGAAAACGGCCTTCCGGACAAAATTCGGGCTGTACGAATATCGGGTAATGCTCTTCGGCCTCTGCAACGCCCCCGCCGCATTCCAGTTTTTTATGGATGAAGTACTAAGAGGCTTGTTGGATGTGTCATGTATCGTGTATATTGATGATATTCTGATATACTCGGCTTCCATCGAAGAACACATCCCTCATGTGTCAGCCGTGCTGGAAGGATTACAGCGGTTCGCTCTCTACGCCATGCTGGAAAAATGCCTTTTCCACACCTCCGAAGTGGAGTTTTTGGGGTATGTTATCGGACCAAACGGCCTCTGCATGGACAAAAAGAAGATACAAGCCATTATGCAATGGGAGTCACCCTCCAGTGTGAAGGCCTTGCAAAGTTTCCTGGGCTTTGCAAACTTTTATAGGAGATTTATCAAAGAATTTTCCAGAATCATTCAACCCTTGACACACCTTCTGCGAAAAGGAGCTGCGTTTCTCTGGACGGAATCTGCAGAAAAGGCTTTTCGAACACTGAAGAACTGCTTCACGAGTGCTCCGGTGTTGCGACATCCTGATGCCAGTCAGCCGTTTGTAGTGGAGACAGACGCATCATACTACGCCATTGGAGGGATCCTTTCCCAACGGCATCCAGACACAGGCCAACTCCATCCTGTTTCCTTCTTCTCCAAGAAGCTGTCTATGTGTGAGGTGAATTGCAGTATCACCGATAAAGAGTTGCTGGCAATAAAGAGAGCGTGTGAGGAATGGAGACACCATCTAATGGGGGCCAGACACACAGTGGAAATATACACCGACCATCGGAATCTGCTCTTTCTGAAGAGTGCTAGAGCCTTAACCCCTCGGCAACTCCGATGGTCACTGTTTTTCTCCGACTTCGACTTTGTAATCAGATATCGACCAGGACCACAAAATGGTAAGGATGATGCACTATCAAGACCCACTCATACTCCTGAACTCAGCCTAGACCCAGCAGAAGAACCCCCTATAATACTTCAGAAGGCTTCCTTTCCGACAGAATTAATGGCTCTGACAATGACTTCTGATGTCTTGGAAGACGTTATGAAACAAACCGAGGGTCTGGATGAACACGCATGGGTTACCGAAGAACCTCAACACCGTTCTTTCCAGAACAAACTGCTGTACTACGACAAAAGGCTATACATACCGGAAGGTCCCTTGCAACAGCAAGCCTTGAAATGGATTCACAACTCCACATTGGGTGGACATTTGGGAACACAGAAAACCCTACAGACAATGTCTAGATACTTTTGGTGGGTAACGCTACGGAAGGACACTGCAAAATACGTCTCTGAATGTTCCATCTGTGCTCAGGCCAACGCACAGCACCAACGGCCTAGCGGATTGCTCAGACCCATACCCATACCTCCGGCCCCTTGGCACACAGTGTCTATGGATTTTATCGTGGAGATGCCTACCAGCTCAGGTTATAACACTATACTGGTAGTCATCGACCATTTGACTAAAATGGGACATTTCATTGCACTGACCAGATTGCCCACATCGGGGGAACTGGCTACTTCATTCCTACAGCACATAGTGCGCCTGCATGGGATACCTTCAGTCATCAACACGGACAGAGGGACCCAATTCACGTCAAGGTTTTGGAAGGCGCTCTGTGCTGTCATGAAAGTAGACGCCCGTCCCTCCACAAGTTACCATCTGCAGACAGACGGCAAAACAGACAGACTAAACCAAACCTTAGAGCAGTACCTCAGATGTTTTACACTACAACACGAGGAAGAATGGAGCACACTTTTATGGACAGCCGAGTTCGCATACAACAACGCAGACCATTCCTCTCTGGGATGTTCTCCCTTCTTTTGCCTCAATGGTTACCATCCTAACATGTTACCCTTTGAACAGCCAGTTAAATCTAAACATCCCACGATCCAAGAACATCATGCACACCTCAAGGCGGTATTACAGAATGCCAAAACACACTTAGAAGTGGCAAGGGCCCGTGATAAACATTACACAGATGGGAAGAGAACACTAGAGCCTTCATATAAAGTAGGGGATAAGGTGTGGCTCAGTCCAAAACATTTGAAATTCAAGGGCAACACTCGATTACAGCCTAAGTTTGTGGGTCCCTATCCTATCAACAGAGTAGTCAACCCTGTCGCCATGAGATTAACTCTCCCTTCTGCCTGGAAAATCCACCCTGTATTCCACGTTTCCCTCTTACGTCCCTGTCTCCCTCATACCAGACTATCTGTGAGACCGAAACCATTGGAGATTGAGGGGAGGAGGAGTATGAGGTCAAGAATATCCTTGATTCCAAAACTTGTCAGAGGCCGGGTGCACTACCTCATCGAGTGGAAGGGATATGGTCCTGAGGATTGTTCATGGGAGCCGAGTACCAACCTTCGCTGCCCTGGGATTCTTAGACGATTCCACTCCCGGTTTCCCACTAAGCCTGGTGGACCGCCGAGACGTCGGTCGTTGGGAGGGGGTTCTGTCACGTATAGGCACAGATAGCCTGGGAAACACCGTAGCATACACTGTTGTGTGAAAGAGAAAGTATGGAGTGTGCACGGCAAGACTACAACTCCCATAATGCTAAGGGAGTGGTTCTTAGTCCTACCTCTTCTCGCTACATAATCACCACCTACTCACAAACCAGTGCTTGTCACCTGGGAATTACACGTTAACCGGACGGCCGTTTCAACTCCGCTTGCTGTGAATCTACTGCCGGTATACTCAAGCCCTCGTCTCCTCTCGGCCGCAGGGGGTTATCCTGCAATAGAGAGAGACTGCCGTGGGCGGGTTTCCTTCTGTCGCGCTGGAGCGCAAAACGCCGGTTTTTCCTGCTTTCAAGCCCCAATCAGTCAAGCTCGCGCTGGAGCGCATACGAGCCGAGGTAGGCTCGGAACAGTCTCTTGTGACCTTTCCTTTTGTTCGCGCTGGAGTGCATACGAGCCGAAGAAGGCTCAGACTACCCCTGTCACATGGAATCCATGGAATCATGTTTCCTAACCTGTGAGAGCCGTTGAGTGGCTCGGAACGTTTTTTCATATTTCTTTGTTTTGTGCTGTTGGCCCCAAACGTGCTGGAACTGCGTGTCATTCCAGGAAGCGTTCCCTGAGCACCAAGTGGAATTCCTCACTGCCACCAGAGGATTGCCTCAATTCAGATAAGTACATTTACCTGGCCTCTAGCAGGATGTTATGAGCACAGTATCTAGGCTAGGTACTGATTCGTACATCTGGGAACCTGTGATTGAAGAGACTCTTTATTTCTTTTTTATTTTTTTGCATTTTTGTGCCTTTATTGTATACGGAGAAGTGTGGCAGTATTAACTGGAACACGGGGCTACCATAGGAGTGAAGTCTAAAACTCCAGAACAGTTCCCCATTGAGTGTTTTCGCAGCTGCACCTTTCTTGTTTCGTTGGTCCCTTTTTTCCCTTTCCCCTATTGTGGTGTTGCCTGTGGAGTGAATATATGACACTCGCAGGTGGTTCCATATAGGGTAATAGGTTATCAGGCTCCTGCTGTATCCGGCTTCCAAGGTTAGTGGTTAACCATTCCCTGTCTTGACATGCACACCCTACTCCCAATTCACAATAGAGGCAGAAATTTAGAATACAAAACTTTATCGAAAATAATTAAAAGCCACTGTTGAAAATAATGTCCTATGGCAAAAAGTGTGGGTATTTTTTTCGCCTTCTGCTTCTTAATGCAGGCATGGTGTGCCTTCTGTTCCCCTACACATGCTGACCACGGGATATTTTTTTGCTTCAGCCACGAAAAGAATGCAGCAGTTCTTAATGTGCGTAATATCTATATAGCTAAACATATATGTAGGCCATGGTTTCTTCGAAATGATTAACAATCTTAGCATACGAAGGGGTTCCATGCAACTGTATGGTATACTAGTAGATGTAATGTCCCTCCGAGCAGCTGCTAGTGTGCGGCGTGAGGCGATGCACCGATAATGTAGGTGTATTGCCATGTGACACGTATCACACGGTGCGTGCCAACGAAGGGGGCAGCTCGCGGAAAATCAGTGAGTTTAGGTGCGGTCGAAACTACCACGAGTTTGGGGGAAAAAAAAACAACAACATCCACAGAATAGTAAAAGCAGTATTCACAGAGTAGTACAAGGGGTCAGAAATACAGGGGGAAATACAAATTGGATAGCTGCCCTGTAAGTTAAAGAGGAAGTTTGTGCCTAGCATGTCAATAAATTATTGCAGAAAACATGGGGTAGAGTCGACTTCATCATCGCATATAACATTTAGCTAAACCATGGGCTGTCTTCATTTAATATTTAAATTTTTAATGTATTGAGCCATAAAAGGGGCATTCTATATATAATAAATGCCCTTTAAGGCTTAGTGTGCGACATAAATTATTTTTAAAATAAAGAAAAGAGGAGGCAACCCGGCCTAGTTCCCAAGTTTCGGGTGAAGAGTTTGGGGGTATTTACTTGTTTATACATACAATATACTGTATTTCAAAATTTTAGGGACGAGTACTCAACCGGCTTGGCACTTATGATACTATATATCTGGAGGTTCTCTACTAATAAGTTAATACAACAGAGATCGCTTCTCGCCACTTGTTACTCTGAAACTGTGCCAGTGCTAAAATGTTCATGGTTCAAGATGAAAGTTTTAATGTACTTATTTTTAACAGTCACAAGTTTTAGGTTCCATCCAGCACAACTAGAATATTCGTACACGCACAGGTAGATGCTACATAGATAAGGATGACATAATATTGTAAGCAAGGTAATGTTGATAAGGGGATTTAACCCAGAATGGGACGATTTATTGTTATCAAGAGTATTGCATTAAATTAGATACGCATTCCATTAAGGGCAATCTAGTCAATAGACCCTAACAAAAAATAAGTGTGATGGATTATGGAGCATTATGCCGATATTCATTTTAGTTTAGGGTAACTTTCGATCAATAATGTATTTATACAGTTATCTTTTGTCTTTTAGAAGCAATTAGTTTGCTCTTTAATCATATGGATTTTAGCTCGTTATTCTCAATGCCATCTTATGGTTTTTAGTATGTTTTTTAACCTGCCAATAGAATTGATGCAAAAACAATATTGTATGATTGATAACTCATTCTAAAGTCATATGTCTTCTATGTCTATGAGCACACCGCTCACGTGATTGTTTGGTAATTGCACTGTCACTTTAAATTTGGGTGCTCAACATGAGTACAATGTCATGTGAACAAGGCTCGGACGAGCCGAAACGTTATGGCGGCATCAGAGGAGAAATAAAATTATTTGGTCCGTGTCCGTGGTTCGTGGTCGTTGGGAGGATACCTGTATACCTGACGCGGAAAGAAGTGATATATGTGGCCGTTAGTTTCACGCGGCCAAACACGGGACCCTCATCAACATTGTGTCAACGCGTAAGGTGAAACTTTTTTCCGGGTTCACCCGGAAGTGGTCAGTTCCAGAAAGGAAATACGGCGTTTGACCCCCCTGAACCTGCACGAAGTACGCCGAGGTCGGAGGAAGAGCTGCTGAACCCGGGTCGGAGGACGCGGAGGATACAGGGACTAATCCGGGCAGAACACAACAGGTATTCAGGGGAGGTGAGATAAGTGCAGTGGTAAAGCGGCTTCGAACCAATATAGTTACCGCTCAGCCCACTTAAAACGAACTCAACCTATTAAGTATGTCAGCCGATATTGTACGAGACAGGGAGGCAGCAGCTATGTCGATGTTCTCTGACAGCCTCCCGATACCACCCAACATATGTAACAAAACCAGCAATGTAAGCAACAAAAACGACGGTTCTTTAAGAGAAAAATACAAAAATTTAGAAAAAAAGTTACGCAGTGACAGAGTAAGTGGTGGGAATCTAGATCCCTCCAGAGGTATATCAACGTTAACCGGATCCCAAGGGGATTGAGGATACTAACGGCCCCCAGCTATGAGAATCCGAATCCCGACCTCATGAAAGAATGGGCTGAAAGTAATCGAGAATCATCACGGAGACTAGTTTTAATTCTTATCAAATATGCTGATATTGATCGGGCGCAGCTACTCAAGGAGATTGCAGAAATAAATGAGGAATTGGATAAAATTGCAGTCACGGAGGAAAAAACTACATTATTCAATGAAATGACAATGAGAATCAGGAAAGAGGAGGCCAAAATCATGGAAAGAAAGGCATTCAAATTTCAGAGGGATCGTAATGATTACAAGCTGGGGCAGATCTTCACGTTTGCTAAAAAATACGATGCCCTAAGAGTCTCTAAATACAGGGCCACTGAAAATCCGAAGGTCCATAACAGAAACATGAATACTGTGGAAACTTCTCAGTCCGATATGAGTTCCATGGGGGGCAGTGACTCTGAATCTGAACTACGCAGTGTGGGGGAAAGTGGCAGAGTAACAAAACCATCACCCGGGGAGGAGATTAATTTTTTATGCGACGAAAGAAGACAAACTCTCCGCCCCAGACCACAAAGAAATTACAGCGAAAGCATGCCAACTACAAGCGTAGGCAGAGGAGCAAGGCAAGCAGGAGGCGCTCCAAACTACAACAAGAAGAGGGGAAGGGGACAGTGGACAAAGAAATAAGGATTGGATCTGTTAGCAACAGAACTGTCATCAACCTAACACATGTGAAATTAACCGAAGAAGAAGAAGATATTCTTAAGTTAGGTTTATCTTTTGTCCCTGAAACTGACTTCGATTACGCTTCTACAAGATTGGACATGTATAAAGCGGTTAGAAAGTTGAAACTGATGAAATTCCATGCGTTCAACAAAACATCTACTGAAACGAGTGATATGGACAATGCAGGTGGACTGACACAATCTGATGCCCCTATTCTTCTGGAGATGCAGGAATTGTGGGAAACAGAAGGAGCCGGATACGATGAGTTTAACCAGCAATACGGTATGGCGGGTGGTAACACCGCACATCCACTACAGAGAATACAATCGACTCCATATAAGCCAGCGTCCACATTCAACCCCATTATGCCTCGTGATTCATTGGATGTATTTCATGAGAATGTTACAGCACAAATCAAAAAATTAATAAAGAAACTTTAATCCAGCGGCGCAGATACAACAAAAGGAACCAACAATATGAGGCCCTCATGCGCAAATTGAAATCGGAGGAGAACGTCATTATCAGAAGTAGTGACAAGGGAGGCAACATTGTACTTTTAACGCGCAAGGAATACGATAGGGAAGCATATTTACAACTCAATGATAAAGAATGCTACCTACGCAATACCACAGCGACCATGAAGGAATCACATAAGGAGTATTATAAGAAATGAATGACATGGAAAAACAAACAATTGTGCACCGAAGACGAATACAAGTATTTGAAAAAAGACAATCCAATAACCCCGTCCATATACTTTATTCCCAAAATCCATAAGGATATTAATCGACCTCCTGGCAGGCCAATTATATCTGCTAGGGATGGGATTTTAGAAAAAACATCAGTGTACATAGATTATTTTTTACAAGGCTTTGTGAATTCGCTACAATCATATGTACAGGACACTGGAGATTTTCTTCGTAAAATCAAACAAGTGGTTTGGAGGGAGGGTTACTGGATGTTGGCACTGGACGTAACATCTCTCTATACCAGCATCAGACATTGTGACGGTGTACGAGCAGTACAGTATTACCTCTCCCGGAGGTCACTGCATTATAAGGATCACAATGAAATGTTACTTGAAATGCTGGAACATTGCCTCAAGAACAACAATTTCATGTTTAATAATCTAATCTACCAACAGATAAGGGGTGTAGCTATGGGGGCCAGTTTCTCCCCTAGCTATGCCTGTCTCCATATGGGCAGCTGGGAGGAACTGGTCCTCAAGCGTGATTTTGGAAAAATATTGGACACCAATGTAATTATTTGGTTGCGTTATATTGATGACCTCTTTGTGGTATGGGATGGCACTAAACAGCAGGCAGAGGAATTCATAAGAGGTATTAATGCCAATGACCTTAACCTCCATTTCACTGTAACAATGAGCCAAACATCAATCACATTTCTAGATACTGAAGTATTTATACATAATAACAAAATGGAGACAAGACTATATAGAAAGGAAACCTCAGGTAACTCTACATTGCATGCCAGTAGTGCACACCCGGCACACCTCATTAACAGTATTCCGTATGGAGAAATGCTACGTCTTAGAAGAATATGTAGCAATGAAATGGACTTGAAGCAGGCACAGGAGCATAGCAAACTGAGGTTTCTAGACAGAGGGTACTCTGAGAAAATCATTAACAGTGCTATGAGTAAATCCATGATGCGTAGCAGAGATGAGCTCCTAACAGACAAAAAGAAGGTGGCTCAGACTGCATCTCAAGTGGGGGTGACAAACAGAGGAGGAGCTAGTGGTGCAACCAATCAGATGAGAATCATCATGGATTACAGTAGACAGCACACCAGGCTTCATAGAATCATCAATAAAAACTGGCCTAAAGTGCTCAGTGATCCAGTTGTTGGACCCATACTACCATCCAGGGTGTCCATCACACACAGGAGGGGGCCCTCTATGAGGGATAGGTTAGTCAATACTAGTCCGGAAATAATGGAAAAAACCACTTGGCTGCAGACCAATAGTGGGTTTTTCAAGTGTAAGACTTGTAAAGCTTGCCTACATGGTATTAACACCAAAACTTATAAAAACCCCTTTAGTGATAAGGAACATAAAATTCTCAAACTCCTTACATGTAAAACAGAATATGCTGTATACGTACTGATATGTCCATGTGGGCTACAGTACCTAGGTAGCACTAAGCTACCTGTACATAAACGCATTTTGCAACATCTTCGTGCCATATCCAACCAAGATAATACATATCCGGTGGCACAACATTTCAGGGAGTTTCATAACAGCAATAATGAGGGGCTCAAATACTTTGTGGTAGATGCAATTTCACCCAGCAGAAGAGGTGGTGACAGGGAATCTAAACTGCGTAAACTTGAGACAAGGTTTATTTTACAGTTCGATTCCAAAACCCCAGGGGGGCTGAATGCCACTGAGGACTTGCACACATGTTTAGGATAGAATATCATCAGGGATTTTAATTGAGCAACTATTGGTATATACACATTGAACGACTATGCTATTTGAGTTCTTTTATTCCTTTTTAACTTTGATGAGGATTTATGAACTTTTTGTATAGGTACTTTTATATTTATATATTTATTTATATATTTTTTAATATATACTTATTAATATATTTATATTTAAATTTGTGGGTAGTGTGTCACAATGGTTTTATGTACTGGTACATGTGGGATAACGAGGGTTTTCACCTTGGGTAGAAGCGTAGGAAACAACGGAATGACGGTTTCTGTTTGGGGGTATTTACTTGTTTATACATACAATATACTGTATTTCAAAATTTTAGGGACGAGTACTCAACCGGCTTGGCACTTATGATACTATATATCTGGAGGTTCTCTACTAATAAGTTAATACAACAGAGATCGCTTCTCGCCACTTGTTACTCTGAAACTGTGCCAGTGCTAAAATGTTCATGGTTCAAGATGAAAGTTTTAATGTACTTATTTTTAACAGTCACAAGTTTTAGGTTCTATCCAGCACAACTAGAATATTTGTACACGCACAGGTAGTTGCTACATAGATAAGGATGACATAATATTGTAAGCAAGGTAATGTTGATAAGGGGATTTAACCCAGAATGGGACGATTTATTGTTATCAAGAGTATTGCATTAAATTAGATACGCATTCCATTAAGGGCAATCTAATCAATAGACCCTAACAAAAAATAAGTGTGATGGATTATGGAGCATTATGCCGATATTCATTTTAGTTTAGGGTAACTTTCGATCAATAATGTATTTATACAGTTATCTTTTGTCTTTTAGAAGCAATTAGTTTGCTCTTTAATCATATGGATTTTAGCTTGTTATTCTCAATGCCATCTTATGGTTTTTAGTATGTTTTTTAACCTGCCAATAGAATTGATGCAAAAACAATATTGTATGATTGATAACTCATTCTAAAGTCATATGTCTTCTATGTCTATGAGCACACCGCTCACGTGATTGTTTGGTAATTGCACTGTCACTTTAAATTTGGGTGCTCAACATGAGTACAATGTCATGTGAACAAGGCTCGGACGAGCCGAAACGTTATGGCGGCATCAGAGGAGAAATACAATTATTTGCACTTACTTTGGTCCGTGTCCGTGGTTCGTGGTCGTTGGGAGGATTCCTGTATACCTGACGCGGAAAGAAGTGATATATATATATATATATATATATATATATATATATATATATCACCAAACCCTCTCTGCTAGAGAAAGGAATGAGCCGCACACATTTCGGTAAATTTAAAAGATTTTATTTCGTTTTGCAGCGCTGGCGTTTCCTGATGCATTTCGGTCACCATTGACCTTTTTCAAAGGGGAAGCCACGGCATCTCAAAGGCTAAGCAGTACACCAACAATAATTGCTTCTTTTAAAATGTTTGCCCCCTAGTGGGCGCCTCGATAGGCTGACTGTCTCTCAAAGCATGTTGGTTCTCGTAGTGCGCTGTTAGCCCCATAATTTTTCCCTTCAGTGGGCGATGCCGGTATGTTATGCTGCATTCTCTCTTTACCGTAATCCCCTCACATACCACTTTTCAGGCTGCTGGGGTCCTTCCAAGGTCCAGTCCTTGGTGGCTGCCTACTGCCCTTGATGCTTCCGCAAACAACATAAACAGGGTCCAATTTCGGGCAGTCTCGGCGCTCTTTTCACAGGAGGTGCGTTGCTCGAGGCTGGACCAAGCCACATGACATCACCAAACCCTCTCTGCTAGAGAAAGGAATGAGCCGCACACATTTCGGTAAATTTAAAAGATTTTATTTCGTTTTGCAGCGCTGGCGTTTCCTGATGCATTTCGGTCACCATTGACCTTTTTCAAAGGGGGAAGCCACGGCATCTCAAAGGCTAAGCAGTACACCAACAATAATTGCTTCTTTTAAAATGTTTGCCCCCTAGTGGGCGCCTCGATAGGCTGACTGTCTCTCAAAGCATGTTGGTTCTCGTAGTGCGCTGTTAGCCCCATAATTTTTCCCTTCAGTGGGCGATGCCGGTATGTTATGCTGCATTCTCTCTTTACCGTAATCCCCTCACATACCACTTTTCAGGCTGCTGGGGTCATTCCAAGGTCCAGTCCTTGGTGGCTGCCTACTGCCCTTGATGCTTCCGCAAACAACATAAACAGGGTCCAATTTCGGGCAGTCTCGGCGCTCTTTTCACAGGAGGTGCGTTGCTCGAGGCTGGACCAAGCCACATGACATCACCAAACCCTCTCTGCTAGAGAAAGGAATGAGCCGCACACATTTCGGTAAATTTAAAAGATTTTATTTCGTTTTGCAGCGCGGGCGTTTCCTGATGCATTTCGGTCACCATTGACCTTTTTCAAAGGGGGAAGCCACGGCATCTCAAAGGCTAAGCAGTACACCAACAATAATTGCTTCTTTTAAAATGTTTGCCCCCTAGTGGGCGCCTCGATAGGCTGACTGTCTCTCAAAGCATGTTGGTTCTCGTAGTGCGCTGTTAGCCCCATAATATTTCCCTTCAGTGGGCAATGCCGGTATGTTATGCTGCATTCTCTCTTTACCGTAATCCCCTCACATACCACTTTTCAGGCTGCTGGGGTCCTTCCAAGGTCCAGTCCTTGGTGGCTGCCTACTGCCCTTGATGCTTCCGCAAACAACATAAACAGGGTCCAATTTCGGGCAGTCTCGGCGCTCTTTTCACAGGAGGTGCGTTGCTCGAGGCTGGACCAAGCCACATGACATCACCAAACCCTCTCTGCTAGAGAAAGGAATGAGCCGCACACATTTCGGTAAATTTAAAAGATTTTATTTCGTTTTGCAGCGCTGGCGTTTCCTGATGCATTTCGGTCACCATTGACCTTTTTCAAAGGGGAAGCCACGGCATCTCAAAGGCTAAGCAGTACACCAACAATAATTGCTTCTTTTAAAATGTTTGCCCCCTAGTGGGCGCCTCGATAGGCTGACTGTCTCTCAAAGCATGTTGGTTCTCGTAGTGCGCTGTTAGCCCCATAATTTTTCCCTTCAGTGGGCGATGCCGGTATGTTATGCTGCATTCTCTCTTTACCGTAATCCCCTCACATACCACTTTTCAGGCTGCTGGGGTCCTTCCAAGGTCCAGTCCTTGGTGGCTGCCTACTGCCCTTGATGCTTCCGCAAACAACATAAACAGGGTCCAATTTCGGGCAGTCTCGGCGCTCTTTTCACAGGAGGTGCGTTGCTCGAGGCTGGACCAAGCCACATGCCATCACCAAACCCTCTCTGCTAGAGAAAGGAATAAGCCGCACACATTTCGGTAAATTTAAAAGATTTTATTTCGTTTTGCAGCGCTGGCGTTTCCTGATGCATTTCGGTCACCATTGACCTTTTTCAAAGGGGAAGCCACGGCATCTCAAAGGCTAAGCAGTACACCAACAATAATTGCTTCTTTTAAAATGTTTGCCCCCTAGTGGGCGCCTCGATAGGCTGACTGTCTCTCAAAGCATGTTGGTTCTCGTAGTGCGCTGTTAGCCCCATAATTTTTCCCTTCAGTGGGCGATGCCGGTATGTTATGCTGCATTCTCTCTTTACCGTAATCCCCTCACATACCACTTTTCAGGCTGCTGGGGTCCTTCCAAGGTCCAGTCCTTGGTGGCTGCCTACTGCCCTTGATGCTTCCGCAAACAACATAAACAGGGTCCAATTTCGGGCAGTCTCGGCGCTCTTTTCACAGGAGGTGCGTTGCTCGAGGCTGGACCAAGCCACATGACATCACCAAACCCTCTCTGCTAGAGAAAGGAATGACCCGCACACATTTCGGTAAATTTAAAAGATTTTATTTCGTTTTGCAGCGCTGGCGTTTCCTGATGCATTTCGGTCACCATTGACCTTTTTCAAAGGGGAAGCCACGGCATCTCAAAGGCTAAGCAGTACACCAACAATAATTGCTTCTTTTAAAATGTTTGCCCCCTAGTGGGCGCCTCGATAGGCTGACTGTCTCTCAAAGCATGTTGGTTCTCGTAGTGCGCTGTTAGCCCCATAATTTTTCCCTTCAGTGGGCGATGCCGGTATGTTATGCTGCATTCTCTCTTTACCGTAATCCCCTCACATACCACTTTTCAGGCTGCTGGGGTCCTTCCAAGGTCCAGTCCTTGGTGGCTGCCTACTGCCCTTGATGCTTCCGCAAACAACATAAACAGGGTCCAATTTCGGGCAGTCTCGGCGCTCTTTTCACAGGAGGTGCGTTGCTCGAGGCTGGACCAAGCCACATGACATCACCAAACCCTCTCTGCTAGAGAAAGGAATGAGCCGCACACATTTCGGTAAATTTAAAAGATTTTATTTCGTTTTGCAGCGCTGGCGTTTCCTGATGCATTTCGGTCACCATTGACCTTTTTCAAAGGGGAAGCCACGGCATCTCAAAGGCTAAGCAGTACACCAACAATAATTGCTTCTTTTAAAATGTTTGCCCCCTAGTGGGCACCTCGATATATATATTTTCGTGGAATACTCATATGAGCACATGTCTTATGGAAACAGCAAACAAAAGCACCGCCCACTGGAGGGAATTAAAGTAACACTGCCGGTTGGACCACATGTCCCAGAATGCAAGCATAAAAGTTATCCATTGGAGGATCAAGATTTAAATTAGGACATTAGGCTGTGGACACCAGCGATGTGTATGGTGCAAGTTTACCCTTGATAAAGGTCTTTGGAGACCGAAACGCGTCAGGACTGCCATGCTGCTTCACCAATCAAGAAATAAAGATCTATAAACAGCAAGTTACGAGTGCGGCTCACCTTATTTCTGTCAAGGGAGAATATGTTTATATATATATATATATATATATATATACCAAACAAAGACTCTCCTTCCAGAGGTCACAGGCCCGTAGAGGGGTGGCGCGATGCCGGCGGAGAAAACCGGTAACTCAATATTCATCAACAGCGGGATTGCCAATCGCGCTCTCGGGTTGACGCACAAAACCAAGCAGAACTCCAGAGTTAGAAATGGGGGTTTATTATTGTCATAAACCCTCCGTGACGCGTTTCGACTCCGTAGAGTCTTGATCACACAGTGGGGCAACCAAAAGGCAGTTGTTTTCATACACTTCCTGTAGCTACTAGACACAGAAAACGGACATTTTTGCACACGTGATATTGTGCATCAAATTACATGGTCGCCATTTGTAAATGGTAAAACAAATTACGGCTTGTTACAAAATTTCTTGAACAGAACACAAAGTGTGTAAGACCATGTTTCACCTCAAGCACACTAGCTTATATATGTGTGTATACTGTGTGTGCTGTCAGTCCCATTAGTTTATACTGAGGCATGCTGGTCTGTGTAGTTCAGTCGGTAATACAGGTTATCTAGTGGCTTGTGCAGTCCTGGCTGTGTTTAAGTTGAAGTAACGTAATGTGCGCATTGTGCGCGTTAATACCGCTCGTAATAGTCATCCCCAATATAATGGGAAGAGTACGAACAAAACTGAGTAGTTTTGGTGTCGCTGTACAAGTAATAATACGTCCCAGATATCTAACGCACGCCCCCGCAATGCACTGCTGATGACGCCACATATTACATCACTCATGACATGATCAGTGACATCATTGATGACATCACTAATGACATCTCAAATGCGAAATGTGATCCATGCGTTTCGGCTCGTCCGAACCTTGATAACTATACAAGACGTCATTGTAGCTTCCTTATTTAAATGTACAAATGCCTCCAGTTGCCAACATTAACAAAGGACTACATATTACTTTAATCCAAAAAGCTAGCGGCCATATTGGCCTGGTCACGATGTGAAACTTCAGGAATTGATACAATAAAGAAAAGAAAACAAGTGTTAATATGCACACAATGTCATTTCAGCATATCTTGCCCCGTGACCGCCATACCTGTATGTTTGTCAACGTGACTTGTTCACAATAAACATACTTAGGATTGCAAACATCAACATAAACAATGGACTACACATCACTTTAAAATGAAAGGCTATCGGCCATATTGATCTTGGCACGTTGCGTATTATAATGGTTCTTACACGAAAGAAAAGAAAAAAAAAGGGGTGTTAATATACACACACTATCCATAAATAAAGTTCTAGCGATTATAGTTCCATTCCATTCACAGCTCATTTGAGATGTCATAAGTGATGTCATGAGTGATGTCACTGACCATGTTATGAATGATGTAATGGCTGAGGTCATAAGCAGTGCATTGCGGGGGTGTAAGTTATAGTTAGCTCAGGCAACTATAACTGCTGAATTTCACTGGTTTTGTACGACTGAAATCTGAGTCTAACTATAAAGTCCCTGTAATCTTAGTTTTTTTCAGCGAATTTCTAGGTTTTTTTTAACGTTAAGTAAGATGCTTATTACAATGGATGGTGGGGGTTGGAAGCAGGGCCTGGCCTGGCATTTTGCTGCCCCCACCCAAGCTTGCTGCTCCTGCCTCCCCTCCTCCTTGCCATCCATTGTCCAAGTCCATGTCCCTGCTCCCTCATTACAGCCCTGTGTGGCTGTTGTTCTGCCACTGGCCTTCCTGCCATCTCTGAACAGTTAGTTTGCTGCCCCATCCACCTCCTCCCTATCCTCTGTTGTCTGAATCCATGCACTAGCCTTCTCCCTCCTGCCATGCATGGTCTGATGTGCTGCCACTGCCCTCCATTTAGCACGATGTCCCAGTCCACTCCTCCTGCCCTCCATTGCCCAATTCAATGCGCCATCATTGACCTCCTGCTTAGCCTCTGTGCTTAGCTTGCTACCCCTACTCTCCTTCCTATGCCCTCCGATGTCTGTGTGCATGCCCCTGCTCCATCCTTTTTGCCCACCATGTTCCATGGACCTGCCCCTCCTATCTACTCTGAGTGTTCTGTTGAGCTGCCACTCCCCTCCCACCTGCCTAGCATTGTCAGATGACTGTAACCTGTCCCTGCCATCTCCACCCTGCCTGTCCACGTTCCATGCCCCTATCCCCTTCCTCCTGTCCTCCACGGTCCATTTTACTGCCACACCCTTCTGCCCTCCCTGTTCTGTTGTCCTGCAACTGCTCCTCCTGCCTGCCCCGCGTGGTCTGTTGTGAGGCCCCTTCCCCTGAACTCTCCTGTCTGTGCCCAGCTCCTACCCCTCCCTTCTATCCTCCATGGTCCTTTCTGCATGCACCTGCCCCCTCCTTCTCGCCCATCATGGCCATTGTGCTGCCACTAACCCTCCCGCTTGCCATGCATGGTCTTCTGTGCTGCCACGGCCCCTCCCACCTTCCCTGTGTGGTCAGCTAGCTGCCCCTGACCCCCTCCCACCTTCCCTCCATGGTCTGTATGCCATTATAGTCTCACTGTTGCTCTCCATGGTGTGTCTTGCTTCTAGTGCCCATCCTGCCTGACCTCCATTGTCAGCTTGCTGCTCCTGCCCTGCCCCCTTGCCCCCTGCCCTCTGTTTTCCATGTGCAGACCCCTATTCCCTCCCTCCTGGCTTGTCTGTTCCATTGTGATGCCCCTGATCCCTACCTCCTGCCCTTTATGGTCCGTTATGCTGCAGCTTTCTCTCCTGTCTGTCCATTATGGTCAGCTAGCTGCCATTGCCTCTTTCCCCTCTGTTCTCTGTTGTCCATGTGCATGGTCCTGTCCCCTCCCTATTACTTTCCATAAATTGTTGTGCTGCACTCCCGTCCCGCATGCCCTGTGTGGTGTATTGTGCTGCTGCAAACCCTGATGCCTGCCCTGTAAGGTCAGTTTGGTGCACCTGTCCATGTCCCTCCTGTCCTCTGTTATCCGAGTCCATGTCCCTACCCCAATTCCTCCTGCCTTCCATGATCCAATGTACCATACTTGCTAACATTTTGAACTTGGTAAGAGGGAGATTTTGACAAAAAAACTGGGGTATTGATTTTCCCCATTACCTTACATTGAAAAAGAGGAGATTGTAGACAGGAGACAGATTAAATAAAGCCCATTTGGGCTTAAAAACATTGGGCGTTTCCTGGCTGAATCGGGTCTGTTGGCATGTATGGTTGTTCCACTGCCTCTTCCTTCTGCCCACAATGGTCTATTATATTGCCACAGGCTCTCTTGCCTGTCCTGCATTGTTGGTTTGTTGCCCCTGCCCCCCTTTCCACTGCCCTCCATAGTCTGTTGTGCTGCCACTGCCCTTCCTGCCTGCCCAGTGTGGTCAAATTGTTGCCTCTGCACCCTCCTACCTGCCTTCAATTTTCTGAGTCCGTGCCCCTGGCCTCTGCCTCTCAACGGTATCCTAATGAACAACTAGATTGCTAACATTCTATATTTATTACAAAAGTGTGACACGCCTGACGTCATCTTGATGTAATCAAAACTGTAATACCTAGAGCATTTCCTTTAAAAATTACAGAAATGAGAGGGTCTTACTTGCATCGAAATTATGGTTAGTGCTCTGAAAAACTAAAATGAGGACATATTTTCTGAGTTTTCAAATAGCGACAAAGCACTTTAAAATGATTTGTTGTCTTTATGTTTTTTTATCCAGTTGACCACTTGATTAAATATTGCACTTAGGGGAGAGGATGTGGTATTACTTCCAGAGCTGAAGACTTTGCAACTGGGGAACCAGGTTGGAGTTTCTGCTTCAGCTCGACATTCTGTGATTCTGGTCAAATCGCTTCATCTCCCCATGTCTACAACCAACATGAATTTGTCCTTGTGTGATATAACCAATGCTCATGTAAAGCACTCCAATACCTGACCAGTCTGCACTATATAAAACTGCAAAAAAACAAAAAATAAAAAGTGTTTTGCACACTTCTGTCATTGGGCTATACGTGGGCTACATCTGGGTGATATTTGTGCTACATTTGGGCTCCTTTGTCTCTGGTGGCCATCTTGGGAGATTTATTTGTTATGAAGTTTCCTAATTTCCTCATTTACTGCAGTCTCCTCAGTAGGAAATGCTTTCAGTTTTTTACTTTCATTCCATCAAGAAGGCATTCAGATGTGTCACACATTCGCCATAAATTCTGAATGTTAGCACTCTAGTTGCTCATTAGATCACTGTAGTAAAGCTACTGCTCACTAGGGAAGTCTGCTGCTGCTATTGAAAGTGCATGTTTCAGTCTGCATGTCAGAATTTTTTAATGAAATAGAAGAGGATTTGAGAAGTCACTCAAAATGGGCCCTAATTTTTCTTTCTTCAGCACTAATCATAATTTCTATGGCAAAATGAACCCCCTCAGTTTGTTATTTTTTAAATTAAATGTTTTAAGTGTTACCAGTTTATTCCAATCAAGATGGCTTCAGGTGTGCCATACTTTTGTCATACGTAAGACTGTTAGCGCTCTAGTTGTTCTTTAGAACACTCTGGGACATTCTGTCATTGGGCTATACGTGGGCTACATCTGGGTGATATTTGTGCTACATTTGGGCTCTTTTGTCTCTGGTGGCCATCTTGGGAGACTTATTTGTTATGAAGTTTCCTAATTTCCTCATTTAGTATAGTCTCCTCAGTAGGAAATACTTTCAGTTTTTTACTTTGATTCCATCAAGAAGGCATTCAGATATGTCACACATTTGCCATAAATTCAGAATGTTAGCACTCTAGTTGCTCATTAGATCACTGTAGTAAAGCTACTGCTCACTAGGGAAGTCTGCTGCTGGAATTGAAAGTGCATGTTTCAGTCTGCATGTCAGAATTTTTTAATGAAATAGAAGAGGATTTGAGAAGTCACTCAAAATGTGCCCTAATTTTTCTTTCTGCAGCACTAATCATAATTTCTATGGCAAAATGAACCCCCTCATTTTGTTCCTTTTTAAATTAAATGTTTTAAGTGTTACCACTTTATTCCAATCAAGATGGCTTCAGGTGTGCCATACTTTTGTCATAAGTAAGACTGTTAGCGCTCTAGTTGTTCTTTAGAACACTCTGGGAAGCTGCAGTAGAACACAAAGGAATCAACTGACAGTCTCTGCCCTTGTTGGATGTACATGTTTTACTGAGAATGTCAGACTTCATTCTCACATGACTGAAAAAGATAATGTGAATTTACAGAAAATATGTTCTCATTTTAGCTTCTAGATCACCTTCCAAACCTCTATGGGAAAAGTATGAGAAAATAGTTTTCTCTCAAACATGATATCCCAGCAGAAGGCTTTTTCACAGGGTAAAATCACCGTAGAACACACCACAATTCCTAAAATTATTATGGTACCATCAACAAATCATTTATAATGTAACTAAAGTCTTATCACCCTTTATACGTTCTCCTTTTGGTGACCCTCAAAACCTTCCATTCACTACAATGCATTTTAATGGGGTGCTATCATGTATATTGGTCCCAAGATGGCTGCCAACACTTCTTGGATGAAGTGCTGACAGCCAATCAGATCTCACGATGAGATGTGTGGTTAGGCTCCGCCCAGATATATATTTCTTTTTCCTTTAATATTTAAAAAACTACTGAACGGATTTACACCTTTTAAAAAAAGAGCGCTTTCTAAACAAGAGCTATCTTTTTGCCAAATTTGGTGTAATTCCGTTCAGCAGTTCGGGCTGTAGCCTTGTCTAAAGTTTCCTATGGAAATTAACATGTGGAACATGCGTTTTGGGACCCTCATTTTTTCTCGGCCCCCGCTCGACAAATCACCCTTAAACGTTCAAGACAAGAGCTCATCGGAGCGCCGCATTAGTTTTGAAAATTTCGTAAAGATTCGTCAAACGGTACCAAAGATATTGGCAAAAGAAAAAACGCTTTTTGAATAGAAACAAGGTCCTAACTATAACTACCTACTGGCGACCGCCAGTAGGTAATATATATATATATATTCACTGAAAAAACCATAGGTATAAGGGACGTTATAGTTATTTGGACATTTCACTCGTACAAAACCAGAGAAATTCAGGCGTTATAGTTAGTTGGGCTAACTATAACTCACGCTGCCGCAATGCACTGCTGATGACCTTACATCTTACATCACTCATCACATGGTCAGTGACATCACTGATGACATCACTGATGACATCATCCAGTGACTGTGAGTTTCTTTAAAGTTTAAATATGTATTATATATATGCCAAGGTGTATTGAAGAATGAGTGGTTGTATGAGTGTCTGGATGGATGTTTTAGTAGGTGCATGACTGAGTGTATAACTGAGTAATTAAACGTGTCCTACTGAATGCATGGGTTAGTGACTAAACTGTGTGAATGTCTGTATCAGTCTGTCAATTGGTGTGTAAGCAGTTGCATGGGTTGGTGAGTATGTAAATGAGTGTCTATATGGATTAATGATTGGTTGTCTGAATATCTGTATGGATGCGTGAGTGTCTGTGTGTGTGGGTGGGGGGTGTGTGACTCTGTGCATAGATGTGTGAGTGGGTCATTCACTGGGTATTAGGGTTTAAGAGTGCATCTGTGAAGGTCTGTATGGGTGGGTGAGTGTTTGTATGGGTGTGTTGGTGAGTAAATGGATATCTCAGTAGTACATGTGTAAGTAACTACATATGTAAAAGACAGTATATGTGAGTGTCGGAATATATAAATCTCTATATATGATAGTGAGTGATTGTGAGATTGACTGTATGTATGACTGTGTGCTTGTGTCAGTGATTGTATAAGACAATAAGTATGTGTGAGTATCTGTATGAATAAGTGAAGTGGTGTGTGTATAACTGTATAGGTGAGTAGTGATTGATTTTTTGCAAGACTGACTAGGTGTGTGAGTAACTCTATGGGTGTGTGGCGGTGTGTGAGTATCTGTACAGGTGTATGATGGTATATTTCAATACCTATATTGATGATGACTGCATGTATGAGTCACTGTATGGGTGAGTGGATGTGTGTGTAGACCTATGGATCAGTGAGTAGGTATGTACTAACTGGTATTAGTGTGTCTATTGTTTAGAGAATAGTAGTCTGTATTTTAGAGGGGGTGTTTCAAAGGTTATATTAGGGTGTGAGGAAGTGCATCAGATGATCACGTGGATGATGTCATCAGTGATGTCATCAGTGATGTCATTTGAGATGTCATCAGTGATGTCATCAGTGATGTCACTGACCATGTCAAAAGTGATGTAATATGTAACGTCATCAGCAGTGCATTGCGGGGGCGTGAGTTATAGTTAGCCCAACTAACTATAACGCCTGAATTTCTCTGGTTTTGTACGAGTGAAATGTCCAAATAACTATAACGTCCCTTATACCTATGGTTTTTTCAGTGAATTTCTATGGTTTTTTAAATGCTAATTTCTAACTATAACGTCCCTGAAACCTACGGTTTTTTCAGTGAACGTCAAAGGTTTTTTAAATGCTAATTTCTGACTATAACGTCCCTGAAACCTGTGTTTTTTTAGTGAATTTCAAAGGTTTTTTAAATGCTAATTTCTAACTATAACGTCCCTGAAACCTATGGTTTTTTCAGTGAATTTCAAAGGTTTTTTAAATGCTAATTACTAAGTATAACGTCCCTGAAACCTTTGTTTTTCTGTGATTTTCAAAGGTATTTTTAAAAAATCTTTTGTAACTGTTATGTGTAAAAAATATTTTTATATAGCTTTTTATTTGTTGTAAAAATAATATAATGTTTTTGTTTTTTAAAATATATATTTTTTTTTTTCAAAAAAAGTGGAGCCGTGTACCTATCTCGGTGGGTGCGCGGATTCAAGCCGCCATATTGCTAAAGTTGCGGTGAATGTGCTTTTGGTATGCGACGGGTGTGCGGTGTCCGGCCCCACGTAACGTCACTTACGTATGCGGTCGCGCCGGGTGCGCGACGCCCGTAAAATGTTTATGTTTTAAAAGTATATATATATAACTTTAATATGTATATTAAAGGAAGAGATTATCTATACTAAATATAAAAATCAGATATTTGTAATTGCAATAAAGGTATATTATTGATACATTTATTTTCCGAGAGTCGCGCCCGATGCACGTTTGCTAAGCGATGAATGCGCGGTTTCCGGCCCCGCGTTACATCACTTACGTATGCGGTCGCGCCGGGTGCGCGACACCCGTAAAATGTTTATGTTTTAAAAGTATATATATAGAACTTTAATATGTGTATTAAAGCAAGAGATTATCTAAACTAAATATAAAAGTCATATATTTCTAATTGGAATAAAGTTACATCATTGTTAAATATTTTTTCCGGAAATCATTTGATTGGTTTACAAGGTTTTCTTTCTAGAATGTGAAGGACCCCCTCCCTTTTTTGTTCATTCCTTCTTCTACATCTTAGGAGACACACCTGTTGTGTTACTTCTCTACTTTGTACATTTTTTGGGTGTTTTTTGATCTAAAAAATGGCTTCTTCAACTGAAGTTAACTTGGTAACAGAGAAAGAAGAAGTGTTGGAGGAACCTATTAAAAAAAGAAAAGAGTCAGTTGTTTGGGCCTTCTTCACAATTCCGGACGGACAGAAGAAGGTCAATGCAAGAAAAGTTAGTTGCACTCTCTGTCCAAGGGTGCTCTCATGAGGAAGTGAAAGGAAGTACTCCTGTGGGATGTCCAGCATGCTCAAGCATCTCCAGACACTACATCCTCGGCATCTGGCTCGCGAACAACATCGTCGCGCCCAGGAAGCTGCGCAGCATGATGACCAGACTGCTGGACCGAGCACATCAGGAGTAAGCCGTGGACCTGATATCCGTCCCGAGTTTGCCAATCTTAAACAACTCTGCATCAAGTGCAATATGTAGAGCTTGAGTGATTGAAAGAGTGCATGGGTAGTGCATAAGTGATTGTATGAGTGCATCACTAGTGCTTGTGTGATTGGATGAGTGTATCGGTAGTGCACAGGGGATTGTAGCAGTGCACGTGTTAGTGCGGGTCATTGCATGAGTACATGGGTAGG